>JAJJWW010017229.1:0-600000 GCA_023531295.1 Papaver armeniacum
GATATTAGCTGGATGAGAATAATAATAAGATGGAGGTACAATTGATCAAAAAAAAAAAAGATGGAGGTTACAGGGATGGGGAATAGTATTGTTTGCTCTATCGAAAATAAGGTTAGACACAACGAATCTTGAACCGGAAAAAGTTTGCATAAATAGCCCGAGTTTCCACTCTGGTATTTGAACCGGAACTAACCGTATCTTGCGAAAGTCAAAGGGGAGAGCTGAGTTGTTTAAATGTGTATCCCGTGCAAGTGTATGTTGATCAAAACATCCTTCAATTCTTTTTCGAAAGTATAACTTCCTGTTGGAGCTTTTATTAAACTCAAACTACTCAGTAAATCTTTGAGTTGGTCTTGTGTCAATAATACTCGCACAGTTTACATATTGTTTAGTTGGGACTCTGTTAAGAGTCGTGTTGTTAAGGTGTTAATGGTACCTATTATTTAGGATAAATTAACGTGATGAGTCGTGGTTGTAATGTCCTATTAGTAAGGGCACCTTGTTTAACACGTTCTGTTACTTGGTAAGGTTTAAGAATGGAGTGTTTATAGCCTATAAAGGCATCTGTTTTGTTGTTAATGAAAATGGTGGAAATCAGTAACACAATGTAGACTCTCTACTGTTTCCGCGTGTTCTTCCTCTCTGCTCTCTCTCTATACCTCGATTTTCATAATGGTATCAGAGCTAGGGTAGAGAGAGAGGTGTTAGTAAAGTTTCAGAGAGGATGGATTATTAGAGAGGGTATTTTGAGTTTGATTCATTGTGTTTTAGTTATGTTTCTTTTGTTATAGAAGAAGTTGAAAGAGTGATACTAGTATTTCAGCTGTTGTTATTGGTAGGAGATTTACCAACATCATTATCAACAAGCTGATGCTGATGAGAACAAGAAAGCTACGGTTGCTTACTTGAATTCTCATACGTGTTTGATGAAAAGCCCGATAGACAAGCTTGTTTATTTTGTCAACAATGCTTACAAGTTGTGGAGGTAATTCTCTTTTTTTTTTTTTTTGGCAAGCCGAGGTAAGAAAAGCTCCAGTTTGTTAAGAATGGATGTGGTGATAAGTTAGTATCACAAAATTAACAGCCGAAGTGTAATGGTCTATTGATGTGGGGTTGAGGACACCATGAAAGAAACCTATGTAGAGCAGTTGAGCAACCTGGGTGGTTTTTGCTGCGTTGGCATGAGATTACTTCATATCCCAGTTGTGTATATAACATATCAGCTGAGATAATTGGTTTGGGTACAATCCATGTTAGGGTTGTTTGTGTATGTGAGTCTCCTTCAAAGTTGATGGTATGTGCGGTTATTATTCTTTTTGATGTTAATGTTTTTCTTTGAAGGTGTTGGCAAAAGACCCATACTGGTCAGAACTGCATTGATACAGATCCGGTGGTGGTTTGTGGGCATGCAAGGTTTTGGCTTATGCATGATCAGGGAAGAATCATCCCTACAAAATTTCCTTCTGTCTACATTTGGAACAAGACTATTCCTCCAAAGATTAGCTTCCTAGTATGGGCGGCGGCAATTAGAGTCGTTCCTACTCTTTCCATGTTATCTAGAAGGGGTATGGTGGTAGAGAATAGGTGTCCTTTCTGCAACAATAGCGAGGAGTCAGTGGAACACCTTTTCTTGCATTGTTCTTTCGTATGGCAGATTTGGGAGCACTTTTTGCAGCAGTTGGGCATTCTTTGGGTTCATCCAACGACTGTCCTCGAATTCTTATGGAAGCGGAAATTTAAAACAAGCCTCTTGTTTTCTTGAGATATTGCGTGCCGTTTGCTATATGGTGGATTATGTGGTTGGAAAGAAATGACATTCTAATCGCAAAAAAAAAAAACAAGTGAGAAAACCGCTTAACTCTCTTATTATAGACATTAAAGCATTGTTACTTAGTTGGGTCCATCAATGTGGTTTCATTTAGGAATGTCAAGTTCGAGGATTTTGTTTTTGATTGGGCGAGATTGGTAAACTCTCTCAATGGTCGCTGCTCTTCTCTTTTCGTATCTTTTGAGGATGCTACCTTAGCACCCTTTCCTCTTTATATTAAATTTTGCCTTTTTCAAAAAAAAAAAAAGTTGTTCAAAACCTACGAGTAAAGTGGGTTTGCTTTGGTGTTGAGGGCATATGGTTGATATTGAAGTAACGATATGTCTCGAAGGTATAGCACAGGAGAAACCAGGAGTAACAGTGAAGCAATTTAATTGAATATTTATCAGTTCGAGGTGTTGAAGAATGCTTAGTATGACGTTCAAAATCTACGTGTAGAGTAGGTTAGGTTTTTTGCGATGAGTATGCCTGTAGTATGTGTGTATCATTGGAGTTTGAAACTCTGGGTGAAACTAGGAGTAGCGGTCAAGCAAGTTCAACCAGATGACTGAAGTGCATAAGAACTAATTGGGGTGATGTAGTTGAGAAATGACAACATTGTCTAGCAGTTGTTAAAGACGCAAAAGTAGCCGGAAGATTTCAAGTGGCAGTAAGAGTACTTATGATACGATATATTTGGCAAGTTATATGTACCTGCAAGTGACGTAGGTTGGCCGTGATAGAGCCATGTTATGATAAGATACGTCGGGGAAGTCATATAATGCCTACAACTGAAGTAGGTAGGTCTGCAAGTGAAACAGAATCAGCGCGGGATACTGCCGGGAAGGGCATAGGTAACGTCTCTGCTAGTTGTCATGGAACAACACATGAAATGTTTTATTATAGTTTGAGTTTAAGGGAGGCCGTTGGAGTTTTTATTAAACTCAAACTAATTCAGTAAGTCTTTGAGTTGGTCTTGTGTGAGTAATACTCGCACAGTTTACATATTGTTTAGCTGAGACTCTGTTAAGAGTCGTGTAGTTCAGGTGTTAATGGTCTCTATTATTTAAGATAGATTAACCCGATGAGTCGTGGTTGTAATGTCCTATTAGTAAGGGAACCTTGTTTAACACGTTCTTTTAGTGGATAAGGTTTAAACATGGAGTGTTTATAGCCTATAAAGGCATCTGTTTTATTGTTAATGAAAATGGTGGAAATCGGTAACACAATGTAGACTCTCTACTGTTTCCGCGTGTTCTTCCTCTCTGCTCTCTCTATACCTTTGATTTTCATCACTTCCTGGTCCTTTTTTCAGACACCGACCAAACCTGTAGTTATAAATAATCATGTTTTATTGTTGAAGAGAATATCTGACTCAATTTTTTGACACATTAAACTTTTTCTTTTAAAAGCATTTTTGTTTTCTTTGGGAAATGGCTCAAAGAAGACCACAGTTTTAAGCAAGGTATTAGTATTTAACAGTGCTATCAAGTAAAGTGAGGGTACACTCAGTTTTATTTTGACTGGTGTAGAGCATGTAATGAATTATCAGTTGTGATTCAAGTACATGTAAACTGCATTAATCAGTGTTTCACCCTGTGTTAACACGTTATTTGGTGCTCTAATTAGGTTTCCACTTTTGTTGAGTGAGACAAGCACGTAAGTTGTAACGTAACAATAACGCCAACAGAAACCAAAGGCGAACCATAACCAATGTGTAACGAAAGAAACTAGATCTTTCATAGTCACCAGTCAGTAAAACCGCAGTTTTCTCATTTCATACCAAAACAACTATGATATGGCATACAGTGTGCGCTAGCTGTTAGTTTTTCCTTATGGGTGTTAGCTTGTAAATTTACCCATTCATCTCTCTCTATATATAGCGGATCTAATAGTCTCTGTTGCGTCTCAAACTGCGGTTTTTCTATTCAAGCTTTCTTCTTCCTTCTAGTCTGCTTTGAAATATCTTGAAAGAGTGATATCAAGATTTCGTGGAATGATCATGGAGACTTTTATGCTATTGAAATGGCTTATTAACTCGATCGGCACAGTGAATTTCGGGTCCAAAAATTCATCATCGAACAAGAATCATGATAAGGCTAACAATCACAAGATAAGTTTTTACTCAATGCATGATGATGAAGAGAAGAAATTCAACAAGATGTCAGCAAAATCTGGAGCATCATCAGGTTTTCAAATGCCACTTCACTATCCTCGTTACAAGAAGTCAGATTACGAGAAAATGGAGGAATGGAAGGTTGATATGCTTCTTAGAGAATATGGTCTTGATAATTTTAAGGGTACCCTTGATGAGAAAAGGGAATTTGCTATGGGTACTTTCTTGTGGCCTGATCAGCTCTAATTATGCATCACCAGTCCACCACCCCCCACAGCTTAAATTGTGGAGCCCTCACCATCTTCCTATTGTTGCTAACTTCGTATCACCAATGTTCATGTTTTTATTAATGTTCCTTAACTTGTCTAGTGTTTGTCTATAGAGTTATGCTATTCACTGTGTAAGCTATTCCATAATCTAGTGGTAGTATGTTTTATTATTAAGGGGTGGGCACATTGACAGTTCTCAAATGATGATTGGTAAGCAGTGTAGCACCACGAAACACGACCAGAATAAAATCACTTTTCATACACACCGATCAAGTCAAGATAGAACCCAACCGGGTTCAAATCTAGCTGTTTACCAAACAGGGACCTAAAAAGGGTGAATTTTTTTTTGTTTTTTGTTTTTTGTTTTTTTTTTTTTTTTTTTTTAGGAAATGAAATATATTTCTGAGAATAATAAACTACATATTGTTTTTGTCTAATTGGACCATATCATTAATCCAATGAGGCAAGACCTAACATGTTTTGCAAGTTCATCAGCTAAATGGTTTGCCTCTCTTTTAAAAAGGGTGAAGTTTCGACATTTACTATTCCTCGTCAAATTTTAACATTTTTGACTTTTTGCCAACACTTTTTTACCCTTTTTAACTCCACGGTAGACTTTTCACAATGTCTTTTTTTTTTTTTAAAAACGAATCCCTTTTAGAGGAATATATAGCCAGCTGATTAACAGCTGAATGACAACATTTTTTGACGTGTGCAAATATGTGGCAGAAACAGACTGTTTTTATCTTTGCCACGTCACTTGAGCAAACCAAAATAATTCTCAAGTTTTTTCTTCTTCTTTCTCCATTAATGTTTATACAGTAATTGAAACTCTCACCTACCGGAGATAGAGAAGTTGAACATCATAAACAAACAAACCTTCTTTTCATCTTTTTACTCGTTTTTCTTCTCCTGCAAAAAATTTCCACTTCTTATCGTTTATGACCATTGATGGCTAACAACAGTACCTTATTCATCTTGATTGAGAATCTGAGATAGTGATATCTATAAAAGTAAAAATCGATCCACAAAAACTACTTTAGTTAAGCCTATGGTTAAAATAAGAGACTCAATCAGAATGACTAATTGATTATAAGATTCGATCTATGTATTTCTAAACCTAATTGGTAATTTGGTTTTGATCGTTAATAATAATTCCCAAAAATTACAAAATCTGTGATAAGAAATCTTAAGAATTACGATGAACGACCTTCTGATATTACTGAAACTATGGTCATAGAAATCAAATTTAGGAAGTCTGATTTCGTTATGAAGAAGAAGAAGAAAGAAAAAGAAGTATTAAGAATCTAAACTGTACTTTTGGTGTTCATCTTAACCGTGAAGTAAAACCAACGCTGACTTGTTCTCTTCATTTAATTATCGTGACGTGTTAATAGCAGCAGTTTCTTTCTCTGCCACGGGATTGCCACGTCGTCATTCGCGGTCAAGCAGCTGTTATGCTGCTGTTCATGTAGCAGAACCGGTGAGTTATGTTGCCTGATCAAGGACCCGAAGAAAATCGTCCTGCATCAGCACATGAGTCCAGTTAACCAGTTGAGGACGGAAGTGTGCTCATCCTGGCTCATACTGCACACTCGAATAGTATTGACAAACTCAATTTTTGAGGCGCACTATATTAGTACACTTCGAGAATTGTTCTTACTGCATTCGACATGCAATCATACACGTCATCATTTCAGGGACATGAGTAATATTTTCTTAGTGACATTTTGTCCTTTTAGTCATATATTCCTGGAACTAGGACTCTAACGGGGGAAGCAGAATTTCACGCTTTTCTCTAATTCTCTTTAGAGCAAAAATATCATTCTTCTTTTGTTACTTGAAAAATATGAAATGTTATAAAAATTTCATCGGAACAAAAAGAATTTTCCTCAGAACATATCAAGAGAGCTTACACGGAGTAAGCAACGAACTGAAACTCAAACCCAGAGAAGACAGCTCAAACCTCATTAACCTGACCCAAACAAACAGAAAGCAAAAACTAAAAAAAGAACTTTTAAGAAATAATAAGTGACCCCAATATTGGACATGATTCTAAGTAAATTCCTTTCAGATCTGCGTTGTTCTTGCACCAGTTTCAGGAACCTCCAATCGCCATCACTAAAAGAATCAATCGAGCTCATCGGTTCTTTGAGCAAATGGTCTTCTCTTCCTCCTCTATGTTATATGTTAGCTAAGGAGCTAAACTCTTGTCCACTACAATATTTTCGATCGTCGTTGTTGTATCTCTTTCTCCCGAAGCCTTCAATGAAACAAAGCTGTTTACGTGATGTACTGTTCTATAAATAGACCAAGGGATGCACTTTTTTAAACCCACAAGAGGGTACCATGTACTAGTTTTCAGGTCATGGAGATAGAAAAATCTATCATCGTTAAATAGAACTTCACGATCCTTGGTGATTGCAAATGGGTTGGGTATTCCGTAGTTGAACTTGAACTTCGGCAAGGCATCACGGTCATCATTAAGAGTATGTTCTTTTATCCAAGTCCATGACTGGCAGCCTTTCTCATTCTTCTTCTTCAGTAACCATATATCATAGACATCATGGTTTTCATGGACTATACCCAAACGTTCTCCAATTTCCCTTAGTTTATAGGAATAATCCTTCCAATCACGGAAACAAGGTGGTGATAGGAGCACTCCAAATTTCTCATCTTCTAAATCAAACGACACTAAATTCCGATCTTTGTGCAACTGGTTATAAGCGCTATGTATATACTTCCCTATTCCAGATTTGTTTTCTTTAATTCCAATGTTTCTCCACCCCTTGCCATCACCAAGGGTGTACACGTAGACCTCATCCTTGTAAATTCTAATAACCTTGTACTCATTTGTCGAAGGACTGTAACCGAACCCATCAAAATTATCACCTTCTTATTCCTCAACATCATTCTGATAACATGGTCCATCATTTATCAATGGAAGCACAACACATTCTCTTGTCATGGGATTACATACGTACAAAGGTTTATAGAATACTTAATTAATAACATCGGAAGATAATGTATTACATGAGCCAACTATTTTTTCGTAATATAATCCTTCATAAGACCCGGACCACGGGGTTAAAGGTAGTGTACCATCATCAAGATCATTATATGCGTCCCTATGGGTTACATCAAGATTTTTAGCCCTAACAAGTGTTGCCTTAGATTTATCGAATTCAGCATAGTAATCTTTAAATACTACTTTTAGTTCAGGTAGCAATAATATTGAAAAATAAAAGTTACCTTGTCAGAAGAATCACGATCACTGTAAGTCCCATGTAGACGATGTTGTATATGCATATGAGTGAAAGATGGATCATAAACGATGATGTCTCGCCAAGGTTTGCATACTAACTTGCGTTCCCAGAGGGATTCATTAGGTAAACGAGATAATATTTCTGTAATGATGTCTTGTGGAAGAAATTTACCCATGACCGATTGGAGAAAAAAGAACTTGAGGATTCTGTGCTATAATGAAAAGAGCGTATAAACTTGAGGATTCTAGGGCATTCGAGTAGGGCTCCTTAGGGATTTTTCTTCGAGCGTATAAACTTGAGGATTCTGTTTACGCGTCCTTTTTTTTTTTTTCCTCGTTTTAGTATATATGTTAATTTTTGACTTTTTTTTTGGAAAATTACAAAGTAAAAGTTGAGTAATTAGTTTAACTTAATTCAAAGGTTTCCATATATATGTCAACATTCCTGAATTACGTTTGGAGTTAAAAAAGAGAATAGTTCAACATAATTTTATTGAAATTCCTTCGTTTTTGAGGATTTCCATATACGTACATAGCCAATAAAAATAGCAATGCGAAGTAAAACATGGAAGTTCGTGTATATGCATAAAAAATTAGTTGAGAGGATTTCGTATACTCGGAAATCTTGAGCTTCTTAATTTCTTTTCCCTTACACAGTATTAATTGTTTTATTTATGCGTCTCCCATCAAGCCTATAAATAGGTGTTTGTGGGTATAACTTTTACTATGTTTGAGGTTCTTTTATTCTCAATCTTTCAAAAACAACAGTGGTTCTTCATGAACCCAGATTTTAAACCACCCAAAAACCAGCAGTGATAGACTCACCGCGCAATTCTCCCGCAATATGTCCCGCGTCCAAATCCAACGGCTCCCGGCAGCGTCCTCACCATCAGGATCAGATGAGTGGAAGGTGGGTCCCTATATTCTCTCTTGCGGGATCAAGTGCGGGGAAATCGGTCGGGATCTCTATCATTTCTGCCCAAAAACTACCTACACATAAAGTGTGGGCCCCGCCGGCTGGTGAAATACGGGAGTCCCGCTTATGGTTATGGTGTGAGGAAGTGGTTTTCCTGGAGTTTGAAAACTCGGTCTATTAAGACTTTTTGCGAAAATAAACTCCTCCAGTTTTTCATTTTCTTATTTTGGATCAGAATGGAAATATATTGAATTCACACATCTGATCCTGATGGTGAGGACGCTGCCGGATGAATTCTCACCATCATCAAGCCTATAATGTCGTCACCTATATTTAACTAGAACATTAGTTTACATGACAATAATCCAATTTTATATTTGATGGGCTATTTCTTTTTATTGAATAAACTTGTTAATTTTATTTGAAATGATTTCAAATGATATGTTGTCTAATTAAATTCTTGTGATAATGTTCGACTTAATGTATACATTAAGTGATTTCAAATTGTTTATAGCACGTGTGCCAAAGACAAAGACAAAGACGCAAGACGTTTATTCGTGTGTCTTTGTGCCGTGAATCGTCTTTGTGCTTAGCTTTTGACTAGTAAAGCACAGCACGACACAACACGTTTAAATCGTTGGCACAGCACAGCACGGCACATGGCACGTGAAGCACGCGACTTCGTGTGCCGGGCTGTGCCGGGCCGGCACGTTTTACACCTCTATACACAGCTTTCATCCTTTGCTAACACACTGGAGACGATCATGGGTGGAGTGTTAATCCACATCTGGGAAATGGAACTAGTTTAGCTAATCAGAAGCCTTCGCTCACTCTCAGCGAAGACAATTGGTGAAGTATTAGAACAACAGCTGAACTTAATAGTTGACTGATAACGTAAAACCTTGACACAAATTGACGGGACTTTTGTCTACAAATAACTACTTACATTGAAAAACCACACCAACTTTCATTCTTCTGAGGTAGGGACCAAGATCTAGTATATTGCCGGGTGAAAATACTTGTGCGTCCGGAGAACACCAGGATCCTGCCAAAAGGAAGCAAAAGAGCCTGAAGAACACCCATACGGAGTTGAAGGCTTACTCGGAGACCACTTTGAGCAGCTACCGTACTTCTTGGAGATAACCTTGCCACAACTGATCTTGTTCAATCCCATAGTACCAAACCCACTTAGCAACAAGGGTTGGGTTCATTTGTTATAAAGCCTTCTCCCAGGGAAGACAAAAACTAAACCTTGTCACAATTTTGGCCAAAACCAATTTTATCTACGAATTACTCCCCAAATAATGAAAAATAACATAATCAAGGGTTTATTAATGGATTCCAACTTTTTATATTCAAAAGCCACACCAACCACTAGCAGCTTTGTATAAAGCTTGGGGAAAATCCAATTGAAAATGGAAGACTAAGCTTTATTACAAGAGAACATTATGGCAAAAAAAAGTTCAGCAACCTTCGATCAAAATGGCATGTTATAAGGAAAAAAAAAGAAATAAACTTCACTGTAAACCAGTGATAAAGTCGTTCGGCGGTAATATAAAGACTCGAGTTTAAAATTCTACGATTATTAAAATAAAAAATAAAAAACCTTGAAACATACACTCGTTTCTCTTTCAAAAAACGAAAAAAATTCACCCTCTTCAGTCTTCATCTGAATTCGTATGAAAAATCCCCCATGTCATCTTTCCACCCAGCGACATACGGCCAACATTGATGCCCCTCTGTTCTTTCCTTCCTTTTCTTTGTCTCTTCCTGCGCTATGTTATACGTTAGCTCGGGAACTAAGCTCCTTTGCACTAGAATCTTATCTTGGGTCAGCATTTTCGTATCTTTTTCTCCTAAATCCTTCAATGAAACAAAACTATTTGCGTGTCGTACTGCTTTGAAAATAGACCAACGGGAGCACTTCTTAAAACCCACAAGAGGATATGATGTTCTAGTTTTCAGATCATGGCGATAGAAAAACCTATCATCGTGGAATAGAACTTCATTATCCTTCGTAATTGCAAATGGTTTGGGTTTTTTCTTGTTTGACATCTGCGAGGGATCACGGTCATCATAAAGAGTACATTTTTTTGTCCATCTCCATGACTGCTGGTAGGCTTGCTTATCCTTATTTGATTCACACTTCTCCAGTTCGTTCTTCTCCAGTAACCATATGTCGTACGCATCTGATTGGTTTTTATGGACTATGCTCAAACTTTCTCCATCTTCTCTTAATTCATAGGAATACTGACCCCAATCACGGAAACAAGGTGGTGAAAGGAGCACTCCAAATTTTTCATCTTCTAAATCAAACGTCACTAAATTCCGATCCTTGTCTAACCAGTTATAAGCTCCATGAATATATTCCCCTATGCCAGATTTGTATTCTCTAGTTCCGATGTGTCTCCACCCCTTGCCATCACCAAGGGTGTAAACATAGACCGCATCGTTGTAAATTCTAACAACCTTGTACTCTTTAGTCGAAGGATTGTAACCGAACCCATCACAAAAATTACCTCCCCATTTCTCAACATCTTTATCATTAAAATATTTTAAAATATTTCCCCCTTTCCTCCCCCAACATCATTATCGTTAGAATATGGTTCATCATCATCATCATCATCATCATCATCTATTTGAACAATTATCTCCGGAAGCACAACACATTCTCAGTCTCGTCATAGGATTACACACGTACAAAGGTTTATAGAATAGTTCCTCTTTAAGATTATAGGATAATGTAATGCAAACTAAGCCATTACATGAGCCAACAATTTCTTCATAATGTTTTATTTCATTATTAACCGGTATTTCCCATGGTTCATCACCCCATCGGTCATGTGGATGTATTCTTTCATCATCGTAACCATTATTTGCGTCTTCATGGGTTAAATCAAGATCTTTAACTCTAACAATTTTTTCGTTAGTTTTATCAAATTCAGCGTAGTACAATCTTTTGACATTTTGTGCTACCACAAATTCATTAGGTACCGGTAATTAGAAGTGTAAATTGGGCTGTGCAAAGACGAGCACCTGACCAAAGACAAAGACGCTAAAATTTGAGCACAGCCCAGCACGTGACTTAGCCCAGCACGGCACAACACGTTAGTTAAATGAGACGTGTTGGGTTTGACTAATTGGCACAGTAGCACAACACAACACGCGGCACGGATAAGCACGTGGCCCAGCACATCACAGCACGTTAAGAGAGCACGTCACAACATGTACAAATACACCATATAACAAGGCATAATACATCACATTTTTTGTATATTTCACAAAAGAGTCACTATTCTAGCTAGTTTTTAACATTTTATGTTGGCTTATTCATAACAACACATATAATACCTTAATATTTGGAAAATATATTTCAATATCGTTGTTATAATGTCGTCACCTATATTTAACTAAAAACTTTAATTTACATGACAATAATCTAATTTTATATTTGATGGGTTATTTTTTTTTTATTGAATAAACTTGTTAATTTTACTTAAAATAATTTCAAATGTTAATTTTACTTAAAATAATTTCAAATGATATGTTGTCTAATTAAATTCTTGTGATAATGTCCGACTTAATGTATACATTAAGTGATTTCAAATTGTTTATAGCACGTATGCCAGCACAGCACGTTTATTCGTGTGTTGTGCTCGTGGGCTGTGATGTGCCTAGCTTTTGACTAGTAAAGCACAGCACGGCACAACACGTTTAAATCGTTGGCACAGCACAGCACGGCACATGGCACGTGACTTCGTGTGCCGGGCTGTGCGGGCCGGCACGTTTTACACCTCTACCGGTAATTGAAAAATAAAACATACCTTGCCTGCAGAAGAAGAATCATGATCATTGGGTAAACGAGATGGTATTTCTGTATTAATCTTTTTCGGAAGAGATTTCCCCATCGAAAATTGCCAAAGAAACTTGAGGATTCTAGGATTATATGAAAATAAAACACTAATTCGGTTGCGGCTAGCTATATTTATAGTTACAAGAGCAAAGAGTAACGCCTGTGGTATGATGGAAGGAAATAAAAGGAAATTAGAGCGCGTATCCTGTTTCAAGAGTAATGGGATTCTGGGAAGGAAATAAAAACCGTCGAAGTTGGAATGCGTACAGGAATGGGAAGAATAATTTGGGGAAAGAGTTTTCGCGTGTTCGAAATTTGGAAGCAAGTGTTATTCCTGGAATCTGAAACCCTACCCTTCATGAGTTGTGTATTTTCCTATTCTTGGAGGAATTCTATTCCCATCCCATTCCCCCTTTATTTTTGTTTACTACACTGAGAATGGAACTAGATTTGGGCTAGATTTGGCTTCTAGATTAGACAAAAACCAATTGTCTATTCTTCTTTTTTACTTTTGTCTCCAAATATATCTCGAATGCCAATTAGTAGCGAGATACTTTTTCTTTGAATGGTTACGTGCGAAATAATCAACTTTTCACAATTTGGTCCAGAGCCAGTGGAATATTCCATGGTATCTGTGTTGTTCCATTTAACGGAAGGTAAAAAAAAGTGTTTCTTATTTGAATGATTCAGCGTAGCCTCGTTGTTTGTTGGTGTGACTAGTGTACGTACTAGAATAAAATTGTCATAAGACGTACTAGAATAGAATTCCCATAAGACTTGAGGGGTTATTATAGGTGACATGGACTTACAATCTAGATGCTAGAATGGAAGGCCATAAGACTAAGCCTTAGCCCGATCCTGGCTATAGTACTATAGCTATGAAAAACTGCGCGTCTCTATGAGGGCCGAAACTATTGTCCATTGTAAAATAGATAGCCCTTATCCGGCATGATTATGGTGTGTCCTCTAGTGAACGTCTCAATTGAAGAGGTACAAGTTGGTGACGAAACAGGGTGTGCAACGGACGGACGAATGCGGAATAGGGGTCACCCGTGTTCAATCCGTCGAAGTTGCGGATTTGAATCTGGCTCTGAGTCTGACATGACGTTCGTTTTTTTATGTTTGATTTATGGTCTGATTCGGCTGATATATACAGATGTATTTGAGTTAATCATCAGTGTAGTATCATTTTCTCCTAAAGCCTTCAATGAAACAAAACTATTTAGGTGACGTACTGCTCTATAAATATAACGACGGGAGTTCTTTTTAAAACCCAGAAGAGGTATGATTTTCTGTTATTCAGGTCATGTCGATAGAAAAACTTATCATCATGGAGTAGAATTTCACTACCAATCGTAATTGCAAATGGGTTGGATTTTCCCTGGTTCCACTTGTCTGAGTCATCACGGTCATCCTAAAGAGTATATTCTTTTATCCAACTCCATGATCGGTAGTCTTGCTCATCCTTATTTGTTTCATAGTCCTCCAATTCCTTCCTCTTGGGTTTCTATGGACCATACTTAAACATTCTCCGTCTTCTCTTAGTTCATAGGTATATTTATCCCAATCACGGAAACAAGGTGGTGAATTTTCATCTTCTAAATCAAACGACACTAAATTTCGATCTTTGTCCAGCCGGTTATAAGCTCCATATATATACTCCCCTATGCCAGATTTGTATTCTTTACTTCCAATGTTTCTCCACCCATTGCCATCACCAAGCGTGTACACATAAACCACATCATCGTGAATCCTAACAACCTTGTACTCATTTGTCGAAGGACTGTAACCGAACCCATCAATAAGATCACCCTCAGAAACCTGATCATAATATTCACTAATTATCCTTGGAAGCACAACACATTCTCTTGTCATGGGATTACATACGGACAATGCTTTATAGAATAATTCATATGATGCATATCCAGTATAGTAAGATAGAGTCATGCAAACTAAACCATTACATGAACCAACAATTTCTTCATATGCTTTATAGAATAATTCATCTGGAGAAGCTGCTGTTAGCCACTGAGGTGATGCAGCCCATTCCCACGTTGTATTTAATAAGGTAACATGATCAATTGTACCATTAATTTTGACTCTATTTGTTAAAGCAACATCGCTAACTCTAAGTTTCTCATTTGTTTTATCGAATTCGGCATAGTAAAATCCTTTTACATTTTTCTTTGTGGGTATTTGAAAAATAAAACTCACCTTGCCAGAAGAATCAAAATCACTGTAAGTCTGACGATGTTGTATATGCATATGAGTGAAAGATGGATCACTAACGATGATATCTCGCGAGGTTTACATACTAACTTGCATTGCCAGAGTGACTCATTGGGTAAGCGAGATAAAATGTCTGTAACGATCTCTTTTGGTCCTTAGGCATGACCAATATAATTGCAACTTGAAGATTCTAGGGTGTATTGAAGAGAACAATCGAATATTTATAGGCTCTTCTGATATGCTTTTGTGTGTTTAAAATTGTGTGCTTATTTATAGTTACTGCTGTATTAGCAGAAAAAAAAAAGAACAAAAAAAGTTCGCAGAAAAAAAAAAGTATTAGCAGAACCTAGATAGCTTCTAATAACAGGACTAAAGTTCCTACCAAAATTTAAAGTTCTTACCAAAATTAATAAATAGCTGAGACAAAGAAGGTAAAGATATAGAGCAAACAAGAAAAGGAAAGGATTAATTGCAGTAACTATTTATGCACCCACTTCCAAAGAGAGGAGGAAGGGTTTTATGAATGTACTCTAACTTCATTGTTTGAAGATCACACCACAGGTTAAGAGCTATGTATAAAAATGGATGGGGAAAATATTTGAAAGTCCAAGAACTAATTAAGCTTTATATGTTACAAGAAAAACACTATGGCAAAGAAGGTTGAGCAACCTCCAATCACCATCACCGCCAGCAGTAGGATGAATAGAACTCATCTGTTTTTCCTTCCTTTTGTTTGAGCTAGTGGTCTTCCCTTCCTCCTCTACGATACAAGTTAGCTCAGAAACTAAGCTCTAATGCCCTACAAATATTCTCGATGATCGTTGTTGTATATTTTATCCTAATAAAGCCTTCAATTACAATAAAACAAAACTGTTTACGTCATGCACTCCATCAATAGACCAAGCCCGAGAAGAGAACTTTTTAAAATCCACGAGGGTACGATATTCTAGTTTTCAGGTCATGGCGATAAAAGAACCTATCATTGTTGAATATAACTTCACTATCCTTAATGATTGCAGATGGTGAGGCATTACAGTTTAAAATATATACTTTTATCCAACTCCATGACCGTGGTACAGTGGTAAAGTCGTTGGGTGATGATACCAACAACCTGAGTAGGAAACTCTCCTCAATATTGGGGTCTAGAGTCACTCATTTGGTAAACGAGATAATATCGCTGTAATAAATTTTTCTCGAAGAAATTTCCCCATCACAGATTGCTGTGGCTGCGCATTAGGAAGCTTAAGAAGAAGAAAAATCAACTGACCGTCATTCGAAACAACACCAAAGACGTCATGCGGATTTTGCACTCCTGCTAGAAGGTGAGAATTGAATAGGTGCGTGTGTGCCCCCTAGCCACGGAATGTTAGGACAATATCAACCTACATGACTCGTTAGAAAATATCTTTGCTATCTTTATCATCCATATAAGAATTTTCTACTAAACTATTCCTCCAGACCCTACTTGTGTCATATAATTCCAGGACATCCTGATAGACCAAATAATGATAGAGGAAACAACTTGCACCATAGAATAATTAAACACGGAGAACAAGAGATTGAAGAAAAAAAAAAAAGAGGAAAAAAGAAGAAGAAGACGATGAGGCCATTAATGTTTGGCAAAGTATTATATGTTTATTGTTTCCTTTTAGTAGTAGGGATTTCAATGATGCATGATAAGCCTCATTTCGGCTATTTAGTAGAATCCAGAAGAGTTGTCCGTTTCTTCAACCCACCACCATCATCATCAACGAGTTACACGGAAGGTATGTGTTAGCACGAGCATGATAAGTATGACTCGATATCTTTTTATATGCAAAAGGGTATATCATGCACTTAAAATTGTGTCAATAAGGCAACCCTCTAAAATTGGGCGTTTATGTACGCATATTGTGAGCTTATTCTTTTGGTGATTCATTTGTAGATGGGCGTTATATTATCGATCGATTGTATGATAATCTAATTGTTACTATATTTAAATTGTCGAAAAGCAGTGAAAAAAATGTTGGAAAGCCGCTCAAGGAAACTGATGATCAGGGAAAGAAATTCATGGACCGATGTCAAGGCGAGAAGGCCAAAGGGGTCTCCCCATCAAAAGTCTCCTCCTGATCCTAATCCATCAGCACCAGTATATATCGGTCCTTACACAAAGTACTAATATGTTTTTTCGATCATTAAATTTAGCTAGAAGGACAAAGGAGTTGTAAGTTTAGGGGCATGGCGTCATCCTTCAAGTACAAATGGTGTGTATTTAAAGTTAGCGGTGTTAAGTTTCGGTGCCAGGACTTTGGTGCCTTTTTTTTTCCCCCCGAAAAGAGGATAGTTCCTCAAACAATATGTTGATAATTATGATTCTCTAAAAACTCATTTACTGTTACAAGATTAATACAGTTTGCAATATTATGGTGCACATATAATTCTTTTGTTGGCTCACCAGCAGTTTTAGGATCAATATCTTGCATTATTTTCTAGTTGTTTCACGCGTACGAACTGCACGGTCGGCGGAGGCTTCTCTTCACGGTCACCCTTGTATATATGCCGAGCAACATGCCATCCAAAACCCTACTTAGGGTTTCGGTCCTCGAGAAGTCGGCTGCTTTCATATAAGAGAAGCTCTCGCCGATATTTTGTTTTTCTTTCTGAGATCCTAAAAAAGAACATCATCTTTCTTGTCAAAAATCCAACACAATGAGGTTGGAGAAGTGCTGGTTTTGTTCCTCTACCATCTATCCAGGTCATGGCATCCAGTTTGTACGCAATGACGCTTCGATATTTCGGTTTTGCAGATCTAAGTGCCACAAGAATTTCAAGATGAAGAGGAACCCTAGAAAAGTTAAGTGGACTAAGGCGTATAGACGTATGCATGGCAAGGACATGACAAAGGATTCGACCTTTGAATTTGAGAGAAAGAGGAACAGGCCTGAGAGATATGACAGGATTCGCATTGAGAAAACTCTTGAGGCTATGAAGGATATCATTGATATGAGACATATGAGGGAGATTGCTCACCATAAACAAAGGATGAAGGGTAACAAATCTAAGATGATGAAAGAGGCAAGAAAGGAATTAGATCAGTGTGTCACGACGATTAGGGTAGAGGTGGACCAAACTCCTCCAAAGATTAAAGTGCAGGTTCAAAAAGACCAGATTCATGCCATGGAAGAGTGATAATTTCAGCTGTCCAGTTTTTCGTCGCTTATCTAAGTTTAGTGTTTCATATGGGAGGTTCAACATTTATGTGATTGCAAAATTTTGTTTCAAGTTTTTGGGATTTGAATTGTATTATCTTATTTATTGTCTTCTTTGCTCATATTGCTCTTAAATTTCTGTATTCTTAAAGAAACTTGTACCGCGTCAATTCACCCAAGCCGGAATCAGGTTTGTATATGTCAGTAACAATCAAACTAGGAGCAAGTATGAAGCATTACACAAGCCAGTATAGAGGTTTTAATCCACCTTAAGCGTAAGGTTTGAAACAATAGAATCACTATACTGCACTGCTTTCTTCCTTCCTGCAGGGGTGGCTTGGTGCTATAAGCTCTTTAGTCTCTGTCAGGCATTTATAAAACAGTCTCCCCCTTTTTTTTCGAAAATGCTAAACGTCCCCCTCCCCCTCAATCCAGGGATCAATGGCTAAGAACGATGACACGTAATGGGGGAAGTGTAGCACTTTCGCTTTTTTTTACTGCAAAATCATCACCCAATTTTCTGGGTATCCAAGAGTTCAGGTAGAGAACTTTTTCTTTGTCAAACAAATGGTTTTATAGGTATGTTGTTCAATCAATCAGCAATGACTATATTCTTATAATTTTCTTGTTGTCAACATCGTTTAGAATTTCTCTATGATCTTGTACTGTTTTACTTCTAAATGGGGATTGTTCAAAACTGCTCGATAACAAAATCTAGAATACAAAGTGGTAAAATTTAAACCCTTTACACAACCTGCTTTGACTTCGATAGAGTAGATGATCCGCGGCAATATGTTGCCATACTCTGAAATAGTGCCGTGACGGCATAAACACCGGCACACTGTCCATCGTTGATATGCGCATGTGGGATTTGTCTCCCTAATATCCTTATGTTTGTAATCTGCAATACATCACGATAATCTTTCCTAAGATCTGAGAGTAAATCTTGAATGTTTCCACAAAGTGAAAGCTACAACTGTTACACCAGCAACTGCTGCCAAAACCTACAAAAACACAAACGAGGAGATCAGAATTTTGCTCACAGAATGTGCTATGAGCTTATCATGCAATTACATGGAAAAATCCACGGCAATTACTTGGCGTGGTGGAACAGAATGTTAGAATTTATAATTGGTATTGGTACTATCACCGAGTTGTTCTAGTTTATGTAAGAAAGAAAATCTTTAAAATTCAGAGCAGAAAAATAAATAGATCAAGGCATACACTTACAAGAAACCAGAAAAGAAGTGGAGGAAATAATAACATTCTGACTGACCTTTGCATTTGTACTACACTTGTTCACTGTAGACCGGCATAGAGATTTAAGCCGCCTTAAGCGTGAGGTCTGAGGCATTAGAATCACTACACTGTACTGCTTTCTGCAGGGGAAAGGCAGTATGCGTTGTAAAGATAATTGTGCTGTTAATGGTTTTAAAGATCCTCTGACTTCATCTCGTCCATCATCTTGAGTCTGTACAAGAGGAAAAAAGAAGTTGAGAGAAGGGGACAAGTGAGCAACTCTTTTGTATGCAAATTAACCCGTGAATCCTCCTCAATGAAGAATGCGCAACCCACATTCACGTACTAGGAGAAAGTACCAACCTTGAAAGAAACACTAAGATCACCAAAATAGACTCGCGATTGGTAGCTTCGAAGAATCCTATCCAGCCAATAGTAGTTTTCCTAAATACATGGGCACAATTTTGCTAATCAAAATAAAATACAGAAAATCTAGAGACGCTGCGACTACTTAATACACAACAAACTGTGAAACACTGCTGATCAAAACAGTTATATGGTAACGCAACTGACCTGCAACCCATTTTCATGGGCACGTTGCTCGATTTCAAGGATGGTCAGAACATCTTGATCTGAAGGGCCTTCTTCCTGAAGACGTGATATTTCGTCCAAAACAAGGTCAACCTACATAAAAGTCTCACCCGTAAGGAAGTGTGCAGGTGATGATTAATTGCTTTTGTTAACAACGTTCAACCCAAGTAGAAGATTTTTATTTCATCATTCAAACAGAGGCATACCAGTTTTAATGAGATATCAGGATCACAAGAAAAGTTAACACTGATATCACCACGCACATCCCCAGTTCTTGACGGCTTGTTACCACCAAGAAATACAGAAACACCCACTGAGTAAATCTGTAAAAGAACAACACAGTTGAGCAAAGCCACATTTAAGAACACAGATAAATGGAAGTGCTTTCTTGCAACAAAAAAACTTGAAAATACCTGTCCATGCTTGAAGCGGAGAACTTGCATGATTTTAGTTTCCAGAAGTTTGCTTAGGAATCCAACAAAGTGAATCTCTCTCATCTGAAGTCGAGTTTCAAGGAGGCAAAAGCAAAAACAGGATTCATCAGAGAAAAAACATATTGGAAGTACGTTAACAGTTGAAGTAAAAAAACTTGACTTGAGATTATGGATCTCTAAAGGGTCATGCTTACCATTGAGCCATTCTTTAACACAACTGGAAATGCTATCTGGACAGAACATTGTGCCTCCACCATAGGGCTTCGAACTATTTCCCTAATACCACAATTTATATCACTTAGTGAAAAGATTTCCAGTCTAAGCTCCAATCCTTTTTCATTCTTTATTATTAATTGGATTGGACGATACAGAATTTTATTCTTATAGTTACACAAAAACATGCACCAAAAGTTGAGGAGTTAGGGCCGAACACTAAATAGATAATGAGCTGGCGTACCTAATAATGGTTTCTGGGAAAGTGAAAGGCAAGCCGCTCAAGTCATCTCGGTTGAAATGTAAGACTGGTTCAGTGGGTTTAGGTATACCACCCTGCAGAGAAAAACAATAGACAGCCAACTCAACATGGATTCGTTTATACTGTGCCAAGGCCAAGCAGCTTGTGAGAGTGATAGAATTACCAAGTATTGTAAAATTAGAGGATGTGCACTAGCAGGATCCAGATTTCCAACAATCACAACGGTAAAGGTTGATGGATCTTTGAAGCAGCTACTGAAATATTCACAAGCTTTTCTAGGATCAACCTTTTGAAGGTCACCAACTTTGATCGGCTGCTTCAGGAGAAGTTTCACTAAGATGTGAGTAAAAAAAAAAAAAGCCAAATAACTGAAACACTTTATGAAACAAAGATTCACCTTACCCTAAAAAAGTATGAGTTCCCATAGTTAAGTTCCCGGACACGGTTTGCAAACACAGTGTAAGGGTCCCTTTCTTGAGCATGAATCGATTCCTTCGCCATTTCCATCACTAATTGTACCTCTTCATCACCTGGTACTACACTTGTGGTAAAAAGTTGATAGACAAGCTGCAACAACCACCAATATAGAATAATATTACAGTTGAGGATGATGTACACAATATTAATACAATGCATCAGTTACATGATGCAAGTGCAAGAGAATATAGTTTATGTATGCCAATTATAGAGTAATAAACAAACCTGCAAGGCAGTTTCAAGGTCAGAAGGTGAGCAGTCACCAGAAAACGACCTCATGTACGCACTGATCCTGGTACTAACTTCAGCTCTCTTTCCAGCCAGCATATCCATGAGGACAGATGGTTTGTAACCAAATACACCAATCTCCCCTGCAATAGTTGAGCCCATTGAACAGGCGAAGTACTCACTTTCTGGCAATTCAGAGAGACCCCCGTATGTGAACCCAGTGAACAGAACCTGTTGAACATTAAAAGAAGAAGAAAATATAAATAAGAAAACGTGATCATGCTCAGAATTTAATAGAGTAAAAGCCTTGACTGGAAATGATTAGATAAGACGTCCAGCTTATATGTAATACGGCAATTCACACCGTAACACTAAACATAACATTCGAGTTTTTACCACCAGCCTCCAAAATAAGAACTGGTCAAGTACCTGGTCGTCAAGGTGGTCTGTGCACTTGTAGCAAACTCTCATTCCATTTGATAAAAGTAATTCCGTGGTCCCAATACTTGGGCACTCAGTCTGCTCCACAATGCTCCTAAAAAATAGATTTTCAACAAAATTTAGAGGACATAGTACAAAAAGGGATAGTATGAAAGAATCTTAAACTTGAGCATAAGCCAGAACAGTAGGGGATAAAAAATGTACAGATAACATCCCGTATAATCATACACAGAGTAACTAAGAATGAACTTGAACCCAACACTGTACAGAAATCGTAGGAAATATTACCCAGGAGTTGGCCTTGTGCTGACAATCTCTTCCGGAATGTGTTCATCATCCCAAGGGGAAATGCTTCTTTGTTCCTCGAGAGAGTTGACCTTTAAAACAGAGCTTTTCAGATAATCTTTCGTTGCATGAAGACGAGGTTCAACTGTCTTAATAACGCAGCCGCATGACGATCGAAATTTCTCAGCAAACTTCGATATTTCCACAGCCGAAATTTCTGTAACAAAAAGAATAAATCTTGATATACAGCAAACAGAGGTCCATACAATTTATTTTTAATCCACAAAGATGTTCAACTCACGAGGTAAGAGACTCTTCTGCAGTTGCGCCTCATACTCGATCCCAACAACAGGTTCACCATGGAGGAAATGCTGAGAATTCAAACATAAACAAACTAGAATGATCAGTGAGGTTTGGCAAATTATGCAGATATGAATGCGCGTAACATTTAATTCAAATCCAAATTCGAAAATGCATCTTCTTAAGCTTCTTATTACTTCTGGAACCACAGAAATCAACTAGTGAGTGCCCATAGGACTTGCATATACAATCATACAGAACCGACATGTGACATGTATATGAAACGCCCAACCCTCGATAAAGGGATTAAGCTTGATGCATTTGTAACTCAATTTACTCTTTAAGTAACTTTCTCAAAACCATACAAAAATAGAACCATGGTACATGAAATAGGGACAGGAATAAAGTACTTGCAGATATTCATCTCGCAGGCTAGTTGACTGCATTTGATCACGCTCCAAATAAGCAGATTCAATCTCCGACATCAATAATGCACGAACAGTTGATACTTCCCGCTCTGAAAATCCATGAAGCCGGATCCTGGCAACCTAGGAATATGGGAACAACGAGACGAGATTAAATTAACAGGAGGTTGCAATTGGCAAATGGCAAAAGCAAAATCATATATTCAGATGGAAGGTATACCTCCGTGAGCATAGACTCCAGAGCGTCAACAGTTCCTTTCTCTTTACAAGTTGCAGTCATTATATAAGTTTTTACAGGACGTGCCAGCACGTCTGCAGAAGAGGAGCAGGAGAAATATGGTGGGTCTTTTTCTACGAGATATCTTAAAAAACCTTTGGTTAAGGGCATAATGAAACATCGACTCTGCTAGTGAATCCCTGTAGTCCTTCACGGTCTTCAGTTCACCTACTGACATCTTACAGCTGATCATAACTGCAGACTGGTATAAGCCAAGCCAAGCAGGGACAAAATCACAAAGTCAACACCGACAATTATATGTTTAAATATGGATCTGTGTAGTAAAAGGAAGCATATCTGCGGAGTACTTACACCACCAGCTTCAGATTCAACAAAACATGAAAACCGAGGCTCCTCATGGGATGGGACAGGGAAATCTGGTATAAAAGGAGGAGCAGATGGCGATACTTTGGAGCCAAAATGCATCTTTATTAAATCAACCACACTCTGTACATTAGATACCAAAGTTTAGAAACCTATCACACTTCCACCGAAAGAAATGATATTCAATTTAAAATAAGCATCGACCTGTGTATCGGAGAAGTCACCAACAGCTATCACTGCCATGTTATGTAAGTGATACCATTTTTCATAGAATCTCTTGACAGTTTCAGAGGATACAGTTCGTATCACCTTTTCTAACCCAATAGGTAGGCGCTCCGCATACTGCAACCAGCAGCAAGCTTATGTTAGAATTTCCAACAAACTTATACAACTCATTGCACTGAGCAAGAAAATAAAAATAACGAGCTTATTCAGATATGCAAATCATAATTTTTCAAAGCCAGTTGGGGAAGTTTCTCAGCTTTCATGACTGTACGGACAAAAAACAACAACAACCAAATTTACAAAATCTTGCGTATGAATAACAGGTTCATTGAACAGAGATAATTATTTTCCCACAGTCTAAGGTTGCAGATCTTTGGCCAAGAGAAAAAGAAATGGAATGACTATTTTTGGTTGTTGTCGTTTCTAAGCATGTTAACCTTAGAGTGGTTGCCTTACAGATCTATGATAGAAGAAAATCGGCAACCACTGTACAGAAATCATGAGAAACAACAATAACCACATAACATGCTTGTAGGCTCTACCAGAGCACTTGTGCCCTCGCGAACAAAAAATAGACATGTCCATGAGTTTCTTTTACTTAAATAAGAGTAGTTAGGAAGTCGATTTATGAATATTCATTTTATTTGGTGATCAGCTAATACTTATTTCAAAGCGTTTTTCTCAGGCTATGTTTTAAGCAATCAAAGCATGCATACATATTTCAACTGATGTGGGTCCACTAGGGAAAAAAATATATAGAATAGCAGATATAGGCAATCCTAGAAAAGCAACAAGACAAGTATACAATACAGAAGATATGTAGTACCTTTGATCCTTCCATCATTAATTTCCAGTGTGCATCTTGCATCCGACCATTGGCATTACGAGTTCCTCTATATTCTTCCATAACAGCACCTCTTTCTTTTTCCAAATCTTCTGTTGAAACTCGAACCTATATTTGCATAAACGAATAAACAGGTGAACATTGAAGTTCACAATAAATCTGCATTTTAGAGCGGTAGATCAGAAAACAATTAAAACGAATCATCAATACCTCAGAGCTAAACTCTGCTAGCACTGATATAGCTTGTGATAAGAGTTCAGGCTTGTCGACAGGTACAAGCAATTCATATATCGTTTCATCTGCCGACGTTGTAGCATTCTGACACGCACCAAACTCTGCCCCAACACTTTCTAGAAACTTAACAATATCATGATTTGTGTATTTCGTTGTTGCACTGAAAGCAAGATGCTCGACTATATGAGCAACTCCACGCTCATCCTCCTCTTCCACAACTGATCTGCCATCGACAAAATTAACTCGATTATTCAATTAAGAGAGCGATTATACACATCTAAAAAGAAAACTGTACAGAACCAGAAAATATTGCATTCCATCTTGTTGTGACTACCGTAATTCCCAAACAAAAGGCCCCATTAGCAAAATGTAACTATACTTTCGCTAGAATTTCTCAATTTCTTCCAATTTCACAACAGTTTCTTCCAATTTCACAGCATAATCCCTTGACGTTAAGTCAAATTCCCGTCGCCCGCAGGCGTAACTAGTTTGTCTATTCCCAATGAACAGCCCAATCAAATGCAGGGGCACACTAGTTAGTACACTCCATAGAATCATACGAAATCCCTAGCATCTCTTTGTTCAACTAAATTCAATTTCCAGTAACCTAATCAAAATTGAAACCCAAATTCCTCTACTTCCCAATTAAACCCCCAAAACCCTTTAATCAAATTAACCTAATAATTGACTCCAACCCAAACAAATTCAAATTAACAACACCCAAATCATAACTTTAATCAAACCCAACATCAATAATCCAATAAAAACAAGAAACAAATTAAAAAACTGAACTTTATTCATAAAAAATCAAACTTACCCAACTTTAACAGCAAGGGCAAGAGCAGCTCTCATCTTAGGTTTCGAATTAGCCCGAACATAATAACACAAACCATTATCAAGCACCCCATAATCAACACCATATGGTTTTGTATCAAAAACTTCATCCATGTTTATATTAACTAGTTTTAATGACCGGAATCCTTGTTTTTTCAACGGAGTATTCTCTACTGGTAACAAATCCATCTTCTAGTGGTAGTAGTAGCAGTAATGAGTGAAGTTTCTGGAGTGCAAATCTCAAGAACTGCAAGAAACAGAGGAGGAGAAGATATTCGTTTTTGTTATTCTTTTTTTCGGTTTCTTTTCTTCACTTTCTCTCTTTTTAGAGGTTTTTTTTTCTTCTTTTGTTTATTTCTTGATTTCGTGTGTTTGAGACAAGTTTGGTATCTTGCTTCCAAATTGCCTCAGGCCACAGATTTGACCAAGTCAATTACAAGTCAACAAAAAGGCTAGTAGAGTCAAACCCCATGTCAAATTATTATTTTTTTAAGTTTTTTTTTGGCTAAGAAAAACCACATGGGATTAACTTAAAAGAGAAGTACAGACATCAACTAGGGGCTCCTTCCTTACAAGACCATCAAAAAAAGAGGAAAGGAAACCCAACTGTTCTTTCTAGCTCGATGAGCAAGCTTATCAGCTAGATTCTTTTTGGCACGATTAATATACATAAGTTTAAAACTACTATAACCAGACAACAAATTCCGACAATCCTTTAGAACATCACTGCTCCACCAGCCCACTTTTGAACAGTCTCCATTCACAAAATCCACCATTTGGAGACAGTCGCTAAGAAAAATGACTCTAGAAAGATTCATCTCTAACGCCCATGAGATACCCCAAAAAAGTGCAGTTGATTCAGCTCCAACCGCATCTAGAATCACCCAAAGTAAGCACGAGAACCCTTTATTGTTCCTGCCATATCACACCATGTCGAATTCATGGTTGATAATGAGTATTATGTTATTAGCGAAAGTACCAAATCCCATGCAGGATGAAGTTGATGGAACATAATTTATGTTTGAGGATACAAAGAAAATCCAGGTAGCTACGAAAGAAAGAAAAATCCTTCATCCCGATGTTAACGGGTTTTAAAATTTAGATTGGTGGTGTTATTACCCAACGAATTTATCATTGTACCATTGTGACATCTTCAGATTTGAATAATTCATTAAAAAATCGTCCTAGAAAACCACACTTTCATATTGACTGAGTCCCTCCTCAGATGAGTCTCAGTCTTTTGAGTGGGCGGTTTTCGTAAAAAAAATTCGACGATCTGTGCATTCTTTTCGATTGTAATTTCTACTAAATTAGTGACGTATCATTTTTTCAGTTCAAATTTTAGATCATGAAAAATATACTATGTGATAGAGATTTATGATTGAAGAAAAAAGGGTTATAAGATAAATTTTAGGTCGTCTTGGTGGTTTTGATTTTTTTGATTTTCGATCAAATCATAATGCTATGTGATTAATCATCACTTTGGAGAATGTTATGCGATAATTTATTGATGGGCCTATTTTTAAAAAAACTGGAGGGGAATCAATGTGTACCCGATCACCCTGTACCGATCCTAATTCGAATATTGGGTCCGGTTTCGGGTCCTAATTATATTAGACCAATTGGACGTTCCGAGCATGCTTGGAATCTAGCCTGTTTCCGGCCAATTCAGCCGTTGTAGGCAGGTAACAAGTTTGGGTCATTTCACTCCATTTCCAATTAGAATAAAAATATGAAAAAAATGAAGAATTACTACAACTTGCAAATAAACACATAAACTCAAACTTAGAAGATCAAACTCTAAAGAATTCCTTCCACGGAAGACCAAACGCCATAAGATTCAGACAGCCTAATAATGAAAATACTTTTGAGAGGAGAAATCATTGTGACAAAATAGCCGATAAGCTTTCGGGTCCTAACGGGTATTATATGCCGGGTATCCGATATTTATGTTTTTTTTTAACTAAAATAAAAGATTTCGTTCAGTTTTCTTGGACTCTATTCATTTTTCATTTATTTCTTTAGATTTAATCTTAATTATAGCATTTACCTAGATGTAATAATAAATTTAGAATCCTATTATTGGGGATGTAGGAGAGAGAGATTTTGGGGGCTTAAAATACTAAGTGGAACCCAAATATTATAGGGGGGATCATATGTATGTAAAGTTCAAAATTACCCTCTATAATTTTAATTTATTCCCCTTCTACCCTCTCATTAACTACCTAATCTAATTAAAAAAAAAATATCATTAAAAAAAAAAAAAAAACGTCACCCGCCCTATTCTTATTCTTCTGTTTTCCTTCTTCTTCTTTTCTTCTTCCATTCTTCGTTTTTCAACGATTAATCGTCGATTCAAAATAATTCGTCATCGATTAAACTCATTCTATAAAACCATGAAACCTAAGGAAAATTTAGGTCAAGCTTCGTCGAATCAACCTCCTTCTAAAACATAGAAACAACCTTCATCAAATGAAGATGGAACTGAAGATCAAGAAGAAGTGAATGAAGGTGATCCTTATAGGGGGAGATCAGATGTATGTAAAAGTTCAAAAATACCCTCTATAATTTTAATTTATTCCCCTTCTACCCTCTCATTAACTACCTATTCTAATTAAAAAAAAACGGAAAAATCATTAAAAAAAAAAATACGTCGCCCGCCCCCATTCTTATTCTTCCCCTTCTTCTTCTTCTCATATTATTTCCCTATTCTGTTTTCCTTCTTCTTTTTTTCTTCTTCCATTCTTCGTTTTTCAACGATTAATCGTCGATTCAAAAAAAAAATCGTCGTCGATTAAACTCATTCTATAAAACCATGAAACCTAAGGAAAATTTAGGTCAAGCTTCGTCGAATCAACCTCCTTCTGAAGCAGAGAAACCAACTTCATCAAATGAAGATGGAACTGAAGATCAAGAAGAAGTGAATGAAGGAGATGCACCAGCCGCCGCGAGTCCTAATATGACAACAATCAGGTATGAAATTCAAAACCCACTATTTATCTTAGCGTTTTGTTGATTATTCTGTTGGTTTTGAAAATTTTAGGTCTGGAAAAACAGTTTCTGAAATTGCTTACGGCTGGGAGTTCTTGTATTCCCAACCGTAAATAGGTCTTACGGTTGGGATTGTTTGTTTTCCCATCCGTTTATATGTTACACGGTTGGGATATGGTAGAACTCCCAGCCTTTTGTAGGATTTACGGTTGGGATATCTTAGAACTCTCAGCCGTAATATAGTTGATGCGTACGAGATGGAGAAATCTTATTCTCAACAAGTTGTATACGGATAGGTTATTCCTAGCCGTATATTCTCATGTGTTCGAATTTTTTTCAGCGGTAATATTACGTCTTGGTCTTTTTGTCCGTAACTTTGTTTCCTGACCGTGATACTTAGTTTCCTAGTCGTTTATAGATTACGTCTTGGAATTTCCTAGCTAGCCTTATATAGTCTTGTGCTGAATATCAAACCAGCTGTATTTACACGTATAGGTTTTCCTATCCGTTATTTGAATTTCTATTTGGATCGCTTATATAGTTTCCCACTAGTTTCGTATTACGGCTTGGAGGTTCTCTAATAGTTTTATTCTTTGATGGATCGATTACTAATTTTCCCATCCGTTAAGTTTGTTGTGTCTTGGGCTATCCAATTTTCCTAGCTATTTTGGTTGTCACGGTTTGGTTGTGCTAAAATTTCCCAGCCGTTTTTGCTTATCTACTATTGGTTTTTAGCCTTGTTTGTATTTGAACATAGGAAAAAAAAAAAAAAAAAAAAAGATCACAAGAAGTAACACCTCGTCGTGACCCGACTCCGCAACCTCGTCACGCAAAACCATTGGGTGCAAACGCAAGGAATGCAAGTGGAGTTGTGACTTTTGGAGAAAATCAAGGTAGAGGAGATGGAGTTGGAACTACTGGAGGAACTGAAGTTGTAGTTGCTAGAGGAACTGAAGTTGCTGTTACTGGAGGAACTGAAGTTGGCACTTCTAGTGGTGGAGGAAATGAAGGTGTACTTGTTATTACCGGAGGAACTGAAGTTGGCATAGTAGTGCTGCTATTGATAAAGGTAAATCCGTAATTGAGGAGGACAAGAATGAGGAAAAGAAGAAGTATCAACCAAAGACAACGGCAAGAAAAGTAATTGATGCTATGGAGCCTTTACCTCCCAAGAGGAATGGGAGACCTTGGGGTGAGGCAAGAGATTGTTCTGCCTTGATTGGCTACACGTCTTCATGGGCTGCTAGGCTTTGTGGCACAAAGGTAATAAATCAAATTACAAATAATTTATTTTCATCTTGTTATTGATTATTAATTATAACAACCAATTTTTTTTTTGTTCCCGGATGTAGCGGTCCCTAAATTAAAGCACCAACAAGGAAAGTTTTGGCCGTTGGACAATGAGCATCCAGATGTGATAGCTTTGGTAAAAGCTTCGGGGTTATGTTCTGGAATCGAGGCTTTACAGAAGACATATTATGTGGTGACAGTTTGTGGTTTTAGAGAAAGATTTTGGCCAGAAACTATGACTTTTTATATGCCGTTCGACGAGATGACTATCACTCCGGATGACGCAAAGCAAATTCTTGGTCTAGCTTTGGAAGGAAAGGCTGTGTTTGAGGGTTTCAACAATTCTATGCCTTTTGATGATCTTTGTGCCTTGGCGAAGAACTGTTTTGGGTGGGGTAAAGATGAAGCGGAAGAAGAGTTTGAGATAGGGTATGGAGCCACGCCTAGAGCTAAAAGGAAAAATAGTGCACCCGGTGAACTTGCTGAAAGAGTGAATATGTCAAGGAAGATTAATTTGGTTCGTATAAAGGAAAAGTTTTGGGATTCTGATACCAAGACTAGGAATGGATTGGTGGCGATGGACGCAGAAAGAGCTAGACATACGGCTATATCTTACTTGTTGCATGCTCTTGGGATCGTCTTTTTCCCCGATTTCTCAGGAAATAAGGTAAATGCTTGTTATTTACTGTGGTTGAAGACTCTCAGTCTTAATCCGCAAAAAAATGAGGTACCTAGGTACTCATGGGGCACCGCCCTCCTTGCTGATGTGTTGGACGATCTTTGCAAAGCTTCTAGATGGAACGAAACACAAATTATGGGATGTGTTGCTCTTGTCCACGTATCTTTTTGTTTTGATATAACGAATCTTTATTTATTTTACTTTTATATATTGACGTACTCATGTCGTATTATTTTATTTTATTTTTGACGTAGTCATGGGCTTACGACCATTTTAAAAGCTTGAGGCCTACTCGGGATACAAGATGGCCTCTAAAAAAACCTACAGGAGGAAGATACCCCTTTGTAGGGATCCAACACAAGGCTAAAGAGACGGAAATGAAGGAGATGAGGAAAAAGTTGGATGCTTTGAGAATCGAAGATGTAGATTTTGATCCATATTTGAAGCTTGATGAGGATGGAGAAGATGAAGTTGGTGATAGAGTATTTTCGATGTGGCGACCTATACGGGACCTTTGTTTCATGCAACTGGGTTCGTCATTTAAGATCCTCGTAGAATGCTCCGCCAAATCGGTATTGATGTCTTTGATTTTTAGCCTTGTTTGTCTTTGAACAGAGGAAAAGAAAAGAAGAAGAAAAGATCACAGGAAGTAACACCTCGTAGTTACCCGACTCCGCAACCTCTTCACGCAAAACCATTGGGTGCAAACGCAAGGAATGCAAGTGGAGTTGTGACTTTTGGAGATATTGAAGGTGGAGGAGATGGAGTTGGAATTACTGGAGGAACTGAAGTTGTAGTTGTTAGAGGAACTGAAGTTGCTGTTACTGGAGGAACTGAAGTTGGTACTTCTAGTGGTGGAGGAAATGAAGGTGTACTTGTTGTTACCGTAGGAACTGAAGTTGGCACTTCTAGTAGTGCTGCTATTGATAAAGGTAAATCTGTAATTGAGGAGGACAAGAAGGAGGAAAAGAAAAGGTATCAACCAAGGACAACGGCAAGAAAAGTAATTGATGCTATGAGGCCTTTACCTCCCAAGAGGAATGGGAGACCTTGGGGGAGGCAAGAGATCGTTCTTCCTTGATTGGCTACATGTCTTCATGGGCTGCTAGGCTTTGTGGCACAAAGGTAATAAATCAAATTACAAATAATTTATTTTCATCTTGTTATTGATTATTAATTATAACAACCAATTTTTTTTTTGTTCCCGGATGTAGCGGTCCCTAAACTAAAGCACCAACAAGGAAAGTTTTGGTCGTTGGACAATGAGCATCCAGATGTGATAGCTTTGGTAAAAGCTTCGGTGTTATGGTCTGGAATCGAGGCTTTACAGAAGACATATGATGTGGTGACAGTTTGTGGTTCTAGAGAAAGATTTTGGCCAGAAACTACGACTTTTCATATGCCGTTCGGCGAGATGACTATCACTCCGGATGACGCAAAGAAAATTACTGGTCTTGCTTTGGAAGGAAAGGCTGTGTTTGAGGGTTTCAACAATTATATGCCTTTTGATGATCTTTGTGCCTTGGCGAAGAACTGTCTTGGGTGGGGTAAAGATGAAGCGGAAGAAGAGTTTGAGATAGGGTATGGAGCTGCGCCTAGAGCTAAAAGGAAAAATAGTGCACCCGGTGAACTTGCTGAAAGAGTGAATATGTCAAGGAAGATTAATTTGGTTCGTATAAAGGAAAAGTTTTGGGATTTCGATACCAAGACTAGGAATGGATTGGTGGCGATGGACGCAGAAAGAGCTAGACATACGGCTATAGCTTACTTGTTGCATGCTCTTGGGATCGTCTTTTTCCCTGATTTCTCAGGAAATAAGGTAAATGCTTGTTATTTGCTGTGGTTGAAGACTCTCAGTCTTGATCCGCAAAAAAATGAGGTACCTAGGTACTCATGGGGCACCGCCCTCCTTGCTGATGTGTTGGAAGGTCTTTGCAAAGCTTCTAGATGGAACGAAACACAAATTATGGGATGTGTTGCTCTTATCTAGGTATCTTTTTGTTTTGATATAACGAATGTTTATTTATTTTACTTTTATATATTGACGTACTCATGTCGTATTATTTTATTTTATTTTTGACGTAGTCATGGGCTTACGACCATTTTAAAAGCTTGAGGCCTACTCGGGATACAAGATGGCCTCTAAAAAAACCTACAGGAGGAAGATACCCCTTTGCAGGGATCCAACACAAGGCTAAAGAGACGGAAATGAAGGAGATGAGGAAAAAGTTGGATGCTTTGAGAATCGAAGATGTAGATTTTGATCCATATTTGAAGCTTGATGAGGATGGGGAAGATGAAGTTGGTGATAGAGTATTTTCGATGTGGCGACCTATACGAGACCTTTGTTTCATGCAACTGGGTTCGTCATTTAAGATCCTCGTAGAACTCTCCGCCAAATCGGTATTGATGTCTTTGATTTTTAGCCTTGTTTGTCTTTGAATAGTGGAAAAGAAAAGAAGAAAAAAAGATCACAGGAAGTAACACCTCGTAGTGACCCGACTCCGCAACCTCTTCACGCAAAACCATTGGGTGCAAACGCAAGGAATGCAAGTGGAGTTGTGACTTTTGGAGAAAATGAAGGTGGAGGAGATGGAGTTGGAATTACTGGAGGAACTGAAGTTGTAGTTGTTAGAGGAACTGAAGTTGCTGTTACTGGAGGAACTGAAGTTGGCACTTCTAGTGGTGGAGGAAATGAAGGTGTACTTGTTGTTACCGGAGGAACTGAAGTTGGCACTTCTAGTAGTGCTGCTATTGATAAAGGTAAATCTGTAATTGAGGAGGACAAGAAGGAGGAAAAGAAGAAGTATCAACCAAAGACAACAGCAAGAAAAGTAATTGATGCTATGAGGCCTTTACCTCCCAAGAGGAATGGGAGACATTGGGGTGAGGCAAGAGATCGTTCTGCCTTGATTGGCTACATGTCTTCATGGGCTGCTAGGCTTTGTGGAACAAAGGTAATAAATCAAGTTACAAATAATTTATTTTTATCTTGTTATTGATTATTAATTATAACAACCAATTTTTTTTTTGTTCCCGATGTAGCGGTCCAAAAACTAAAGCACCAACAAGGAAAGTTTTGGTCGTTGGACAATGAGCATCCAGATGTGATAGCTTTGGTAAAAGCTTCGGGGTTATGGTCTGGAATCGAGGCTTTACAGAAGACATATGATGTGGTGACAGTTTGTGGTTTTAGAGAAAGATTTTGGCCAGAAACTATGACTTTTCATATGCCGTTCGGCGAGATGACTATCACTCCGGATGACGCAAAGAAAATTACTGGTCTTGCTTTGGAAGGAAAGGCTGTGTTTGAGGGTTTCAACAATTATATGCCTTTTGATGATCTTTGTGCCTTGGCGAAGAACTGTCTTGGGTGGGGTAAAGATGAAGAGGAAGAAGATTTTGAGATAGGGTATGGAGCCGCGCCTAGAGTTAAAAGGAAAAATAGTGCACCCGGTGAACTTGCTGAAAGAGTGAATATGTCAAGGAAGATTAATTTGGTTCGTATAAAGGAAAAGTTTTGGGATTCTGATACCAAGACTAGGAATGGATTGGTGGCGATGGACGCAGAAAAAGCTAGACATACGGCTATAGCTTACTTGTTGCATGCTCTTGGGATCGTCTTTTTCCCTGATTTCTCAGGAAATAAGGTAAATGCTTGTTATTTGCTGTGGTTGAAGACTCTCAGTCTTGATCCGCAAAAAAATGAGGTACCTAGGTACTCATGGGCCACCGCCCTCCTTGCTGATGTGTTGGACGGTCTTTGCAAAGCTTCTAGATGGAACGAAACACAAATTATGGGATGTGTTGATCTTATCCAGGTATCTTTTTGTTTTGATATAACGAATGTTTATTTATTTTACTTTTATATATTGACGTACTCATGTCGTATTTTTTTTTTTTGACGTAGTCATGGGCTTACGACCATTTTAAAAGCTTGAGGCCTACTTGGGATACAAGATGGCCTCTAAAAAAACCTACAGGAGGAAGATACCCCTTTGCAGGGATCCAACACAAGGCTAAAGAGACGGAAATGAAGGAGATGAGGAAAAAGTTGGATGCTTTGACAATCAAAGATGTGGATTTTGATCCATATTTGAAGCTTGATGAGGATGGAGAAGATGAAGTTGGTGATAGAGTATTTTCGATGTGGCGACCTATACGGGACCTTTGTTTCATGCAAATGGGTTCGTCATTTAAGATCCTCGTAGAACGCTCCGCCAAATCGGTATTGTCCAGAAAATTGTACCTCAAGAAACTCCTTTTAAACTGAGCATAACCACCTCCCAATTTAAGGACAAAGATGTCATATTGAACTATAAAAATGCACCGTCGATCGACCATTGGAATGCTCGTTCCCAAGAAGTAAACCAAATGAGTAGAAGACTCCTTGAAGCTTCTCATGGGATTTCCCAAGAGGATGCGAATTACATGGAATGGCATCAAGAGTGGGATCATCCTTGTGTGGAAAATTGGGATCCGGAGGCGCAGAGACATTTCAAGAATGCGAGAGAAAGAGAGTTCAAAATCAAAGACATCAATGAATCAAGAACATGATTGGGAGAACATGGTGGTACGTATACTACTAATTATGTTTGTATATTTTTTTTTTAATTATTTATGAATAATTAGAGTATGTGTGTTTGATATGAAAATAAGTCGAACGAGTTAATTGGGTGGCCAATGACATCACCGGTATGATTAATTTGGGTGAGGAGTTAACGGTAATTGAACTAAGATTAATGCGGAATCAAGTTAGAGGCATAATTATCCCAAAGAATGGAGGTTTATATGCCGATGAAGCGGAACGACCAAGGAGAACTAAAAGGTCTAGCCCACCCCCCACCCCCCCACCTGTGACCAAGTTCAATCTAATCAAGGAAAAATTGGTCGAGGTGGTAGAGGTGAAAAAGGTGGAACAAGTGCTCGAGGTGGTCGAGGTGTAAAAGGTGGAACAAGTGCTCGAGGTGGTCAAGGTACTGGACCAAGTGCGAAATTTAGCCGCGCTGGAACAAGTGCTCGATGTGGACGTGGTGGAGGTAAAAAGACTCCAATTCAAGGTGGTAGCGGTCGAGGTAAAAAATCTTGAGTTATAAAACAAGATGTGAAACCTGAGCCAGAGGACGATTTGGATGATTTTTTGCAAAGCACGTCGGAGGAGGGATCAAGTGAAAGTGAATGACTATTTACTCTATTTTTATTTTATTACTTCATGGATCTTTTATTATCTAAGACTTTGTCTATTTACTTTTTTTGTTGTTTGGTTATGGATTTGGATGGATGAATTTTTCAAACTTTTCATTTATGAATGAATGTTAGTCTTTCCATTTGTCTAATCTAAGAAAACTGAGGAAACAATCAAGATTCACTAATTTTTTGTGCACTTTCGGCTAGGTCGATCCTTCACATAACTTAGCCGAAAGTGCATAAAATTCTTGTCAAATAAACTTGCAGAATATCGGTTGGAAAGTCCGGTCCCTTATGTGAAAATGGTTAGGAAAAAATTCGTAACCCTGTTTGAATTGGGAAGTACCTAGCCGTATATTGCACTTTGGAGACTCAAAAATTAAATGAGTCCTTATTACGGCTACGTTTTCGGGCCATGTATCTTTTTTGCGGTTGGAACTCCTAACTGCGATGCTGACATAAATTTGCAACTCTGGTTTACGGCTTGGTCGACATTAGAAGTTCATGGCCGTAAATAGATTAACGGCATGGAGTTTCCTAGTCGTATGTCACTCTGATAACCCCAAAAAAAAATGGCTCCTTGTTGCGGCTATATATCCAGGCCGTAATTCTGACAAAAATTAACAACTATTATTTACGGCCCAAAATACCTAGCCGTAAATCTGACACACCAGAAACCCTGTAGGTTTATATAGAATTACGGCTGGGTCTACCCTGCGATTTCCTAGCCGTAAATATCTATAATTTTGAATACCACATCATATCGGCTAGTTTTTTGAATTTTGAAAAATAGATCCGTTTGAAGACTGATCTATAGAAGGTTCTAGCTGTTCAACGACTTATTTAAACTTGAAATAACCCCACCTCTATATAACCACCCATTCCAAATAAAAATCACACCTTCTACATCAATAATCTCCACCAAAACTCCTACAAACTCAATTCAATGTACTCAAAGGATAAACTCAACTTCACTTTGAAGGAAGACTTATCTCTTTGCAAAAATTTTGTACTATGCTATCCTAAGAAGGGAGAAGAATGAAGGAAACTTGGTTTACCAAGTCAATCGTATTGGAGTAATATTTTTGAGAATTTTTGTACCGAAACAGTAACACTAACAACCGCGATGGGGTTGAATTGTATCTTCGATTTTCAGACATACGCAAAAAGTGGAAGAATATATGGCTTTACGTCGTATGTGCAACCAACTTCGACTTAGAGGTGAGACTGATAGAGAAGTCGCAGCTCAAGCTAAGAAGGAATGGAGAAAATGGAAAGGTTATGATTTCAACTTGGAAGCTCAATTCTCCATCATCAAAGACTTCTTAATACATCGAAAGGGATGTTATTAAAACCAACTTTGTAATGGGGATATATCAAGCATGTAATGAGTTTTATTATGGTCTAGTTAATGAATATATTATTAATTTTCAATCGTATTAAGAATTCATGTTGAATCAAAAAATTTCTCAACTTTCAAATCGAATTACGGATGGGAAATTTATGTAAACGCAGCCGTAATGCAGACTCAGGTTATACTGGGAAGAATAAAGGCCAGAAGTTCATAAATTCCCATCCGTTTTATGTGTTCACGGATGGGAGTTCCTAATATCCCAACCGTTGTATATAATGTCGTCCGGTCAACAAATTTACCCAGCCGTAACATCATAAAATTCCAAATTTTTGACGGATTTGAATTGATAAAATTGATGTTCGGAGTTGATTATGTTCTTGATTATAAGGTTATCTTGACTTTTGTGATGAAGGGTTTCATCATTTTTCTTCAAAAATTTTCAAAAAAAATTCACCAAAATCACCATTTTTCCTTCTTCAAAACTCAAAAAAAAAAAAAGTTTTGATTTGCAAAAGATTAATGTTTTGATTATTCTAATCGATTCACTAAGACTGATTAGTTAGCTTAATCAATTTAATTAACACTAATCAAATTAAGGGTAGATTAGACATTACAAAAAAGGATAGATAAGGGGTCCTATGGGTTGTTATTTCATGACCCCATTAAGCCCCCAAAAACCGACCCTTTTAAGCCCCAATAATATGATTCTAAATTTATATGAGAAATTATTAGATCCAAGCCAACTTATCGAAATATTAAATGAAATAAATAACGAAAAAATAGTTGATCTTAGAAGACGACGGATAAATACTCGGACCCGACAAGTAGTTAAGGCTTTTATCTTGTCTGTCCGGTCCGGGTTCAATAATTTAGAAATGAACCATTTTTTGGGGACCAGCCTTTTTTTGGGGGGGGCCATTCTTTTATTTTGGGTAAGATATTAGAAGTAAATCTAGGTCACCCCTTATCTAGATATTTATGATAATACCTAAATTACCCTCTGATTATTTTTGGTTAATGATTAGTTAGTGTTAATATTAGTTAGTGTGATTAGTGAAATGATTTTGAATAAAGATTTAAGATTAAAAAATCAGATTTTTGAAAAAGAAATAGAATTATTGAGAGAGAAAAGTTAGAGAAGATGAAGAAGAAAAACATGGAAAAAAAAAAAATTGAGTTCACTAAGCTAGACTATTCAAGTGATGAAATATTTCTTAGATGGTGAATGTATTCTTCCCCAAATTCAATCTCAAGATGAAAACGATGGATTTTACCAACCACAACCGGAGGAAGACTATTTGGGTACCCAGGTATGCTCTAAACTTAGATAATGTTGGTTGAATTGGTCCAAATTTTCAAAAAAATGTGAATTTGTTAAGTAGATTTGGGCTTGTTCGGTTACCTTGTGTGAAGAACATGTAACCTAACTCATCTGAAAGTGTAGTTCGGTTACTTTTTCTAAACACGTAGGTTACCGAACTCTCCAATAATGGAGGTTTTTTGAAGTTCGGTTAACGGACATGTTACCGAACTTTGTAAATAGGATTACAGTGTGGTATGATGTCTCGTAGATAGTTAGGATATCGCAAACCAGAAAAAGTAACACAAAATAACAATTGTTGCTTCTCTTGATTCTAATTTAACAACTGTTAGGAGGGATTTTGGAACCAAACATCTTCTCAATTTTCTTCATAAGAAAAGTATGTTACTCTGTACATGATAAATATTCTCTCTATGCACGCCTACAAACTCACTTTCATGTTTCGAGTCGCCTGTAAATTGTGTAGAAGCAGAACTAAAATATGATCATGTATTTTGCTTATCCTTTGAAATTTTCAAGTAAATTTTGGACTTCGTCTTCATAGACTCCCAAATTCAGAATACATTAATGAAACAATCTGAAATAAAAAATAAAATAAAACTTCTAACAAAAAGGAAAGATGAAAAGCAAACTAAAAGCACCAAAACACAACTAAAAGTAAGGTCCTGCGCAATGCGTATGGTTACATCCTCATTCCCACTCATTATGTGTGCATGCATGCCTCCTCATTCCAATTCATCCTGTGTGCATGCTTTGGTAATGGTAGTGCTCGTGATCCCTCACCTGGTTCTATCATTCTCGCATCTTTTTCTCCAAGAGCTTTCAATGAAACAAAACTTTTTAAGTACCGAACTTGACCATGAGGAATATATGCAATCTCGTCGTAATCACCACTCCTGAGGTCTTGACGGGAGTCTTCAGACAAAACTATGGTACCGTTTTTCAAAATCGCCGATGGGTATGATGAACACCTCAATGTATGATGATCCCAGGTTGACAAGCCAGAATATAAATATTCCCAACTCCATGATGACTTGTGATGTTCCTCCCTTGTATCCGGCTTACTTTTGATCTGAATATCACGCATCCTTGTTCCTATTCTCGTAATTTTTGTTGGGTCCATCTTTTTGAATGACCGTATATGGTAGCCAACTTTGCCCGGGGTTCGATCCATAATGCGCAAGTATCCACCCAATACCCTAAGGTCATAATGCTCGGGGCTAACTTCAGAAGGCAGATATTTCAGTCTTGAGAGGAAGTGGAATTTTTCACCTTCTAAATCAAATGCCATAATATTTCCTTCTTCATCTAACCAGTGAAGAGCTCCTTTTGCAAGGATTCCATTCGAATAAAAGAAAGGTCGTAACTTGTAGGTGATTTCTTCTATGCTTCTCCACCCATTGCCACTCCCTAGAGTATATACTTGGACAAGTCCAACAAAGGGTTCATTCTTGAGGGGCTGTGCAACACAACAGTGAATTCGTACTACCTTATACTCATTGGTGGAAGGATGGTAACCGAATCCACTTACAATATAATCTTTCGAACACTCTTTCATGCTCAATTCCCGTAAGATAACAAATTCCTTTGTCATGGGATTACAAATATAATAGATTGGATCCCTGGTATTTTCCTTGCCAGAGATGCAAATCAAACCATTGCATGAACCAATAATACTAACATAATCAATAGGAGGGGTTATTGTTTCAAATTTCATTAAGGGTTTTTTATTATAATTGTCATCATCATATTCCACATGTTTTAAAAGTTTTTTCCCCGAATCAAGTAAGTGAACAAAACTTGTCTTACCAGAAGAAACAGCAGCAACGGAATCGTGATCGTAAATTCGGCGTGAGTGCATCCGGGAGAAGGTCTTATCATTATTGTAGATGAGATTTCGCCAAGTTTTGCATACTAACGAACATTGGGATATTGATTCAACTAGTAAACCGGAAAAAATATTTGATATGATCTCTTCTGGTAGAGAATCTGCCGTGCTGAATAAAACAAACAAATCCCTTACGTTTATCATGATATCATCGGTAAGATCAGAATCAGCCATGACGAATAATATGAAGTTTTTGAGTTCTTCTTGGTTTAAGAAGTATAAATTACCAAGAGAGTGAAAAGTTAGGGTTTTAGCTGTATATATATTCTGGAATGGTGGCACTTGTTGGGCCATTCGTAGCTGTTAGGGGCCTAAGGCCGCATGTTTCATTGGTACCATGGACCGTACTGCAGTTACGTCTGTGTTTGTTAGTGTATCCGGCTATATTGCAAGACTTCGTTCATTCATCTGTCCTTTTTCATCTGTGTTTGACTGATACATGAAGACTAACTTTGATCTACTGATCAAAATATATTGACTTAAAATTCACAAAAGCAATATCCAAACATTTGGCAGTTGCAAATGTTAGCCAGTATGTGGAAATACATAAATATCAAATTTGGATCCCTGATGAAAACTTCACTTCAAATGATGCTTACAAGTAAAAACTTTTGTATTACTTTATTGAGTTTTCCTCTGTATACTTCTTCAATTCCATTTTTTATAAACGAATAAAGCTTACTAACGTATATATGCATCACCGTCTTCTTATTACAACATGCAAAACCAAATAATGAAATGGACAATTAACATAGCTATACAGCTCATAAGCATAACTTACATACTCTATAACTAAATGGACAAATGTCCTCTTAAGAAAAGTATCCTCATCACAGTCTTCTTATTGGCTGATAATATCTACCACACTGATACTATGGTGCTTCGGTCCATAATGCTCTTAAGACGCTAAGTTCAAACATCGGCCAGGTTAGGCAACCAAAATGACTTTTTGATTCTCTGTCCCAATACGTCATGCAGTGTGGTATTGTTGGGGTGACTTGAAACCTCTCATCCGCTATATCAAACGCCACAATATTTCCTTGTTTTTTGTCTAACCAATCTGCAAGAATTTCATTCGAATCGGATGGATGCAATTTGTTGGGGATGTCTTCTATGTTTCTCCACCCATTGCCACTTCCTAGAGACTTCAACACGTCCGGAAAAATGCTCTTTCGTGTGGGATCGTGTGCCGCGATAGTAGATTCTAACAACTTTATAATCATTGGTAGAAGGGTGATAACCGAACCCACTCACAACATAAACTTTAGAACGTAAGTTATTCAGCCTCAACTTTGGAAGGTATTCATATTCTTTTGTCACGGGATTTTACATGGATGGATCGGATCTTCGATTCTTTTGTCAGACATTACAGAGATGCAAATCAAACCGTTAAACGAACGAGCAATCGATATCTCATTAGTAGGTGGCATTAAGTTGATTATGTCGGAGAAAAATGAGTTTTAATAAAAATATTTTGGTCTTGGTGTGGTTTGATCTAGTGACCTATGGGTCCAAGGATACTTGCTCATTTTATGAGTGAATGAATCTCTCTTTAGTCCCACATTGGGTATAATAGAGAAGGAGTTCCACTATATAGCCATATGTTTATGGATATGTTGTAAAACAACATTGTGGGTGTAGCGGGTGGGCAAATTCCTACAATAGTTCGAAGAGAGGGTAACTTGCGTTGTGCTAACTCAAGTTATATCGGGCAGTCTTATCCTGGACACATCTTCGCTGTGAGGGGTTTAGCATTACTCAACTCGAGTATACCCGCGTCCTAATTTGTTAAGGACAACTTGTTGAACCTGTGATTTATTTCGGTAGAGTTGTTTCGCATTAGTTCTTTACATATTATTTTCTATACATCTAACGTGCTGTTCATTGTTGCAAGATCCCGCGAACTAATGTGTTAAGGACAAGTGTTTCAAAATCTCATGTTTCAGAATCATGATTGGATATGTGACGTGAGTGTGTAAGAGCAAATGATCTATCCTTGTAGATGAGACTTCGCAAGGGTTTCCATACTAACATGCATTGCGAAATTGGCTCTGTATTTAAACTTTTTTTTTGAGAAAATGGGTTTAAAATTGATAACTAAGTGCCGAGGAGGCACGGCAAGATACAAAAACAAAAGAAAACTTCGCTATACTTTCTGAGGTAACAAGAGCCATAGAAAAGAGGAGAAGCAAAGAAAATCTTTCCCAAGCAAAAAGGATAAATATCAACCGAAAGCTCAAAATTACATGTTATAAACTTTTTGCTTCCACTTGTAAACTAAGTCCTCAAAAAAGAGCCCCTTAAAAATCTGTTTAGGAAGAGCCCATTGATAAAGTAGCGCCTTGATGGATATTATCGTGTCGCCTTGATGGATATTATCTGTTTAGGAAGAGCCCATGGCTCTGTATTTAAACGTGAAAGAATGTTAAATATGATCTTGTTTGGTAAAGAATCGAACATGATGAAAGAACATACACAGAACAATAAGGGCAATAATGCATCTTAGAATTTATATATGTTCCAAACCACTGCTGCTAAAGGACTTATTAATTAACTAGGAAAACCTGCCGGAAATTCTGCGTAAACAAGGATTTGGAAAGCCTAGAATCTTGATAAACACGATTCCTCCAAGTAATAGTAATAAGGGTTGCATATATAAATAGTTTTATCCCTGTTAGATTTGTATTCAATATCCAAAGAAATACGAACAAAACCATTACAAGACCCAATCTCATGCAGCGCTCAGATGGAGCAAATTTAGCATCACAAACTTGTCTCTCCCTGTTAAATCAGCAGCAGCACCAGAGAACACAAAACTCATCTTACCAGGGGAGCTGCAATGCACCACCGGTGGCTATCAAACCTGACTGAACTATTTTAATCTCTTTTTTTAATCTCTTTTTAGTTCTTACTGTAAGTGCATGTGAAGTTATTCTAATTAATCCAAGAAGCTCCCAACATCTTAGCCATGAAACTATACTGATCAGCAGCTTCATCAATCTGTCATATAAGAAATCAAGAGGTTGAATATTAGATCTAAACATGAATTTCCATTACAAATCCCAAACAGCACAATCCAACAGGAAACTTTCAGATGATGAGATCACATAAATATTCACCCTTTTCTGTGTAGGACGCCCACATCCATGGCCAGCCTTGCGATCAATGCGAGCAATTATGGGGTTGGTCTGTGGGCTATTCTCCAAGCTTGTGCACAGGATATATTGCATGGTCTGAAAGGAAAAATACATGTCTTAATGATAAACGATATGTAGTACGTACACAAGTGTCAGTGCAAGCAAAGAAGATATACATGCAACTTAACCGTAGAAGATCAATCACAGTTAATTTGGTAAAGATAACTTACCGCCAATAATTTCAATGAGTGTAATGGCACAACTCGATCATCGTGATCAGCAGTCAACAACATGATAGGTGGATACTGGTGTTGTTTTTCATTCTGATGCTGCTCCCAAGGTCTTCTCACATTATGAAGTGGTGAGTATCTGAAAGCGCATGCAAATATATTATGAACCATGTAAGAGTGTCAAAGGTTCTATCATAAGTCTCCTGACATGGTTACTGGAGTCCCAAACCCCAAATCCGACAGGATGTGAACACAGAGAACACTCAATCTAGAAGCCATTGGAACTCTAATTCGGCATATTATGGAAATCAAGATTAGTCTTACTTGATAAGCCATTGGAACTCTTCCTCCTTTTCTGAGCAGCCAAAATCTGAAGTCCATGCATGGCCTGGAAACAGAGTAAGGTATCAGTATATGCAGTGTTAAAAGTATGCAAGAAGTGAGGATCAAAATAATGTAAGCAAACCTATGGTGAACATGTGGAAGCGTAGCATATCCATTACACCAACATGAGCCAGAGCACAGCCAAAAAGATCAGGTCGCTGTCACCCCAAAACAAAAAAGGTTGTGATTTAGCAAGGAAATTATGTACTCGATCGATATGCTTAGCTAGGGTACAAGAGGAAACTAAAAGAAAGCAATATCAGCAGCCTAACCTGATTAACGCAAGCAGCAACTAAGAGTCCACCATTGCTTGCACCTTCAATACACAGCTTTGTGGACTGGGTATAACCAGCAGACACGAGATACTCTGCAGCAGAGATAAAATCATCAAAGCAATTCTGTTTTTTAGCGAGTGACCCTGCTTTATGCCATTCTTCTCCGTACTCTCCACCACCACGAATATTTTCTATACAGAAAACAGCTCCTAAATTCCTGGTAAGAATAGTTCTGCTAACACTGAACGATGGAGTAAGGCTGGCGCTGAAACCCCCATAACCATACAATAAACAAGGATGTGATCCATCCAGTATGATATTCTTCTTTGACACAATGAAGAGAGGTATTTTGGTTCCATCTTTGCTAGGTACAAATTCCTGAAAATGAAAGGCAGTCAAAAGAAACAAGCGGAGATAATTAATAGTAAACCGTTTAAGCAATACAAACATGTATGGATTTGATGTGCTATGCATGTTTACTGCTTTTTGTTATTTGGGATATGAGTTTTCATCGACTCCTCAATTTTCTTAAGAAAGAAAAGAACCTCCTTGCACCTAGTCAACTAAAAAAATATTATTCATGTAGTTCTAAGACTGGACTTACCAGTCACCACACATTAGTACAATTAATGGAGCATATATGTGTCCAGAGCTAAGCTATGAGTATCGTATAATTACCTGATTAACTTGGAACTCAGTGTGATCAAATCCAGGAACCACTATTTCTCGGAATATCTTCATTTCAGGTGCGTCCGCTGCTAAGTTGCATTGATATATAATTCCAGGGGTGAGAAAGTTAGTAAATCCAATGAAAACCTCACTGTCTTTGCGCCTTCCAGAAATCCCATAAACCGTGCCGATTATAATGGGCAACTGATGTACTAGCAAGCCGGTCTTCAGTTCCCTTATTTGTAGAACATTCTTAGCGTCACTCAAGTAACTCACCAGAATTTGGTTACCGTTCACAACATCAGCAGATTCAAGGACATCTTTCTCTGATTCTTCAATCACATTGGTCCAAACACTTGGTTCCTTGAGATCAACCCGGATTAACTTATACTTTGGAGCATCTTTATTAGTCAGAAAGGTGAACTGCGTGCCATCATTTGCAACAGCTCTGTAGCTTGCATCAAAATTGTCAACAAGCTTAACAAAAGGAAGCATGTCAGTTCTGTTCTTGAACCCTTCGAGCCCATTGATGGTTGATAAGTCACAATAATAAAGCTTGTTGACTGGGTCACAGCTCTCTTGGATGTACAAAAGAACATGCTGCATATCAAAGTGAAAAAAAAAAAATTATTTTCTCCAGAATTTGCAGAATGATTCAACAAGTTTGAAGTAATTTTAACTAGAAAGCTGGATGAAGAGAAGTTATCAGTCACCAACCACTACTCTTCTTCTCTGATTGATAAGTTAAGGAACTCAGATTTCCATTTACGATATTTTAGGGTACACATTGTTCCGGTAAAGCTTTTTGTAGAGCTTTTCTCAGATAAGTGGTGGCAGATATTAATGATGATATTTTAGGGCTAATGAGGATGCGATTAAAACTCTTAAGGAGCATTAAAGAGGTGTCAAAGCTCACTTACGATAGGTATTAATTAGATAAAGAAGATGCGCTAAAACTCGGAAAGAGCATTAAGGTGTCAAAGTACGCATACAAAATCTATTAATTAGGTAAAGCCATTAATTTCAGGTATAGTGGTTGTGAATATTACCTTGCCATCGTCCATAACTTGTGCCTCAAACATAAACTTTGGATTTTCAGGATCTTTCCAGCATAAAACATCTTCAGATTGTTCTGTCCCCAAGAAGTGATAATAAAGCTCTTGATTAAGATTTGAATTCGTCTCTGTCCCAGCATCCAGTTTCTCTCCTTGCCTACAAAGTACAGATCAATACCAATCACAAAATGAATATATATATGAAACCAAAATGACATATACCAATTCAATCCCATTCTCCTTTAGAAAAAAAATAACAACAGAAAAGGGCTTACTTGGGAGCAGGATATCTACTGTAGAAGAATCCTTTATTATCATGCGTCCAAGTAACGGAAGAAAACTTAACCTGCAGCAAACAATGTGCACTAAGGCATAAGCACAACGGATACCAAAACTTTTAAGCATAATGCAGTTCTATACATAAGCTCCATGCCCTTATTCACGTTAACATAAGTTTACAAGTATATGTTTGTTTCAGTTCATGTATGTAGAAAACAATGATACATAAACTTACCCATGATAAAGTATGAGGCTCAACAAACTTATCTTCAACCCTCATTACAGAAATGCTAACCCAATCGCTACCACTTGAACTAAGTCCATAAGCCAAGTACTTAGCGTCCTCACTAACAGCAGCTATCTTCAATGATACAGTTCCATCTTCACTAAACCCATTCGGATCAACCAATACCTCAGCTTCTGCATCAATGTTATTCTATAAACCAAAAAAAAAAAAAAAAAAAAAAAAAAATATTAAAATTCAAACATGTAACAATAAATCCTCCAAAAGGGTGAGTCACAAACCTGCATATATAAAACACTTTGAGGCTGGAGACCTGTATTTTGAAAGTAAAAATATTTCTCTCCTTTCTTGAATGGAGTAGAATATCTAGGATGATCAAATAATTTGGTAAGCTGACATCGAAGTTTCTCCCTTGTTTCACATGAATTAAGCAATGACTCTGTCAAATTCGCTTGTTTTTCAACAAATTCTTTAGTCTCATCCGAATCAGGATCTTCGAGCCTATTCATAAACAAAACAATAAAAATCAAAACAAAGCTTTAAAAAAATAAATAGATATTTTAACTATGATTTTTGACCTTACCAGCGATAAGGATCAGTAATCTTAACACCATGGTAGTCGTCAACAACGGATTGATCTCTACGACAAGTAGGGTATTCCAAAGGAGAACTCATGTTTGTAGCGAGAGTAAGCGTAGTTGAAACGTATAACTGATTTATCCAATAAACAATGAAAACTTGTGTGTGAAATCAATAGATTCACGAAAGCAATAGCAAAACTAGCAAACAATAACTAGGCCTTGAGACAGAATTTTAAGATTGCTTGGTTTCTCAACTTATATTTATATGTCATCAGTCACTATAAATTGGTTCTAGATTTAAGTTCGGCTTGTACAACAATTATTACCAAAAAAAAAAAGCTCAAACTAATACAGGAAAGTAATCCAATTATTAAAGGAAATCAATTATACCTTCCAAAAAAAAATCAACTCGGCTGTTTGTTGATCAATTAGATGGTAAACTGTTGAGATTATTAGACGTGTAGCCTCGTTGGGACTCGTCGCAAATAGCCTGCTCTTTGTTGATCAATTAGATAGTAAACTGTTGAGATTATTAGACGTGTAGCCTCGTTGGGACTCGTCGCAAATAGCCTGCTCTTTGTTGATCAATTAGATAGTAAACTGTTGAGATTATTAGACGTGTAGCCTCGTTGGGACTCGTCGCAAATAGCCTGCTCCGATACCATGTTAGAATACGTGCATCCAACTCAAAACCAATTGGAAATGAGTGGAGAGGCCCTAAGAGATTATAAACCGCAGGATCTTAGATGCCCAGACAATGTGGGACTAATAAACTCAACATAAACAAAATGATATAATAACAATCTTACTGCCGGAAAAGAAAGAGTACTGGAAATCTCCCTACAGGTAATGCTGTAAACTTGTGGGGTACCGAGAAAAGTAAGTACGACTACCAATCAAACCCGCCTCGATCGGAAATCATGCTACCAAGTGTAAATAAAAAAGTGCGGATATCTAATCACACTATCTTGAGCATTGTATGAAGAGTTAAAACACATCCTGTTGTTGACCATACCCCATCAACCATTTTCTTGTTCATCATGTTCCATTGTCCGACTTGGAGCAAGAAATCTTGTTCGTCATCTTATTATTACGTAAAGAACTTTTTATATCTTACAACACAACGCAGGGGGTCTTCATCTTTATTAAAAACTTCTTACTAGTTGACCAGCTTCGTCATTCTATATACTGTTTACATATTATATATTTGTCACTAGATAACTCATTCGTAGCTACCCTGTGTTCTCACATTTGGTTGAGCTGATTATTGTTTGTAGCACTATTTCTAGTAGGGTCATCATATGGATGGGCAGCAAGATCATGATATATATGCGTTGTTGCTCTCGAGAATGTAAGCATTGGATGGCTCATCCAAAGCTGTCATTCTTCCATTAAGCATAATATTGTTCGATGTCAAGTGGTTGCTCGTTGGTGCAGTATTGCTGCACAGATGGTTGTTGATCATCATTCGTTCAGCACCATTTGATGGGTCACTCATCCTTATTGCTCCATTTATATGTGCGGGCTGGTACAATTGTCGATCTATGGATGATGCACTCATTCCATTGTTGGCCACTGATGGGTTCAAGACCTGCTCCTGCTGGTGCCAAATTGGTGTGTGGCTACCTCTAATTGATATATTCGATGATCTAAAGCACAACCAGCGGAATAGTTTAGATTTACGATTACGAGATGCTATGAATGGTAGCATGAAATTTCGGTGATGGCTAGCAGAGGAATAAGGATATAAAACTGGAACAATGGGTTACTAGATCCATACCCCGACCAACCGTTTCTGCTGTTTTCCTTTATTAGGCTGATGTAGCTTATACCCATATGCGTATTGACAGTATCAGTATTAGTCCTTTGGCCTTCTTGATTTCCGACCAGCACCTCCTGTGGTTGCTTGGCAAGGCGAATGAAATATTTCTGGCCATGACTGGCAATTTGTGCTGGGCTCCTGGTACGCACATAGTGCCTGGCAATGTTCCTCCAGTCTCCTTTACCATATTTTTCCAATCCGTCCAGGAACAACCTGTAATTAGAACGAAAAACTTTACACAAAAATGAGCTAAAACTAGCCTGCATTCTTCTTAATATCCGGATTGTTAATAATTCTAGTACTCTTACGACTCTCAAACACTCTTAAGTTAGTACCTGCCAACACCACAGAAAATTTGTGATTTTTGATCCTTTTCAATGAGGATATTAGCAATTTAATTAGGTAGATAAATAGGGATGAAAATACAAACTTGTGTTCAGCTTCAGTCCAACGAATAGGAGTCCTTCTATTTGGCTTTTGAATTCCAGCTCCAATTCCTTTTCTTGAAGGTCTCCGCAAACCATGCCGAGCCTGACTGAGAATAGCTTTTATTCTAGCTCTACAAGAAGGAACAACCGGTGCTTCATTCTTATCATCACTTACTGTCTCCTTTCCTTTTCTGCTTATGGATCCATTCTGATTATGATGATAGATACCACTGATAATGGTAGTTGCAGTAGTGGGAGCGATGGCGTGCTTATTATTATTATCATCGACGGGTATGGAATTGTTTTTATCACCAAGTAGTTGATAATGTTGCTCGGGTTCTTCAATGGTTTTGCCAGGTACCATTAATGACATCTTCTTGAAACTCCCGAGAATATCCAAGTAGTTGATTTCAGCCTGAGCATTCTCGAATAACTTCTTATCTTCTGTCGACCACTCTGAGAGTTGTGGAAGACTGTTGAAAACAGAATATAATTGATCATCCGATGATAAACAATCATACGGAAGTGCAGAAGAAGGAGTAGAAGAGGAGAGTGATGAAAGATATTCATCATAAACTTCTGAAAATGAATACTCATTTTCAAAATTTATTTCTATAAAGTTCCTACTGATGCCATTATCCATTTTGATTGAAGATTGCAAGATCTAGAAATTAGGGAGAGATCCTGTTTCAGTAGTGACAGAAGAGTTTATATTCTGTTCTTCAAATGTTTCTCTCATTGTTTAGGATCTAGTGTATAGTGTGAAGGTTGTGTTCCCTTGCTCTTCTTAAATAGTGAGCGAACTCGTATGCATAATGCATCTATGTTTTTCTTTGGGCATGGAGAACTTGTAATACCTATAATACCCTTGAAACTACTTTTGTAATTTTTGTTTTAAAAATTTCATAGAAAATAGAAATCATGTTTACAAATCTCGGATGTATAAGTAGACCAAAACAACCTTCATATATCTTGAGTTCGTTTATAGCTGAAACATGTTATCCCTTGAATGTACATAATATCTTATTAATGGTTATCTTAATATAGTGAAATTTATTTAGTTCTTTTGGAAAAATAAGGACGTGTAAATTTCGTTGGTTGCAATCATATTCTTGGAAAACAACAGGTAAATGATAATTTTAACTGAATCCACATTTTCAAACTTACTCAATAATCAAGTATAACGTGTTACATTTTGAAAAAAGAGCGACTAGTAAACGAAAATTTGCATTTACTTAATAATTTCCTGATTACCCGACACATGTCAGGAAAAATCATCGTTTCATTAGCGAATCAGCGATTTTATAATTATTTAAAAAATAAAGTACACCGTTATACTCTGGGAAAACAATAGGTAAATACAAATTTTGCCAAATCTGTATCACCATAACTACTGAATAACGAAGTACAAAATATAACGTTCTCGGAAGAACGACAAACATTACACGACAATTTGCAGTTACTAACTAATTGACAGATTTCCTGACACAAATTAGGTAAAAATCACTGTTTTTCCCGATGGAATGCGCATTATCCAATAATAAAGTGCATGATTATAATCTGGAAGAATAGCAGATAGACGACAATTTCTTTACCGAATATGCATGTTAATAACTACTCAATCATGAAGTATAATGTGGTATGACTGGAAAGAACAACGACCAACGAACGCCAATTTGGGTTTAGTGAATAATTTACATAATTCCTAACACAAATCAGATAAAAATCATTATGTAGTTGTATAACTATCCAATAATAAAGTGCATGGTTATTCACTGGGAAAATAACAGGCAGACGAAAATTTATTTACCGAACAAATTTCAGAACTACCCAGTCATAAAGTACGATGTATTACGTCTGGAAAGAGCAACAACCAGTAAACGACAATTAGGGTTTAGTGAATATTTGGAAAAAAATCATTGATTTGGAATTGGCGAATCTATCGTATTATAATTTTTCAATAATAAAGTGCATAAATATTTTCTGGAAAACTACAACAGACATCAATTTCTGTACAAAATCCATATTTTCATAGCTACTCAATATATAATCAAATACAATGTGTTATTTTTCAGGGTATTATAGGACAATGTGTATTCACTTAATAATATTTTGATTTCCTGATATAAATCAGATACGTATCCAATCATAAAATAGGACATGATAACAATCACGAGTACAAAATAGGTCGTAGAATAAAAAATAACCTTTCAAATCCAAATGTTACATTAGTAGGTGAAGTTTGTTGATCTCTTTCAAATTTTTGTCATAAAAATAAAAATGAATTCTAAATATTGTTTGAATTTTTTAAAACTAGAATTTCACTTCGGGCAGGGTACTATTGGGAAACAATTTACAGGAAATACAAATGAATGTTCGTGTTAGATTCCTACTGGGGTAAATTGGTAAAAGAGGGAGTGAGGGAGACTTCAACATCGAAAATGACGGAAAAACAACAAATGTAAAAAAACGATAAAGGTCTCGTTTTTAACCGACACATGGTTAACAACCTAATAGTAACGACATCTGTAGGTCAAACCACCGATTTCTTCGAAAGTCTTCTCATGTTAGGTGGAAGATTCTGTGGGCAGTGTGCCTAGGTTTCGATGTTTCATTTCCGCCACCATTCGAAGGTTGCGATGTACTGCATGTACGGTTCCTTCTTAACAAATTTGGAGGAATGAATGGTTCTGATTTCACAAAGTAAAAGACATTAGACATGGAGAAAAAATAAAACAGAATCAAATGAGTTAGTAAAATACAAAATTTCACATGCAGAGAATTAATTGTAATTTGCTAAAAATATCCGTAGCCATCTACCACACAATTGTCATTTGAGGACAGTGATTAGTTGCAGAATGGCATGCAGTGAGGAACGCCGGTGGTGCAGATAGATGCGAAAACAAAATACTAGCAAGAGCAGAAAAAAATACGAACATTGCCCCCATTGCCAGTAATGCCTACGTTCCCACCATTAGCAGCCATACCATTGCCTACCATCCCAACAACAATCCCTTCTTTCCTCTCCACCAGCACCACCACCACCACCACCAACTACAACTACTAACCAATAAAAATGTTCTCAGTACGATGATATATTCATATAAGCTATACGGTTCCACGAGTACATATCAGAAGGAGGCCCTCTTTATTATTGTGATCTTACTTTGGGTTTTCTATTGAAGTTACTGCTATTCTTTTCTTTGTGTGTATGCATGTGTTTTTGTATTGTCTTATTTGGTGTATTTCACGTAACATTGACTGACAAGATTATATGCCTTAGCAAACAGCAAGAACAAGACCTTGGAAGAAGCTTTTGAATCTGATGCTTCGGGTTGTAACTGGTCTCTTGATCTCCGTCGTCGAAGGTTGTATGATGTGGAGATTGCGGAATTCATCGGCGTTATTTCCTTGTTAAATGCTGTGGAGATTGCGGAATTCATCGGCGTTATTTCCTTGTTAAATGCCGTAACTTTCCATGTTAATGTAGAGGATGAATTAGTGTGGGTGGGAGATAAATCAGGTTTATTCTCGGTTAAGTCTGCTTATGCTATCAATGGGGCGATCAATATCACTCACTCTTTTCCTAGTAAGAGGATCTGGTCTCGCGCTTGGCCTCATAAGATTGGATTTACCTTTGGCAGTTGGTGCTTAACAAACTTCCAACAGTTGATAACTTGCTTAGGAGGAATGTTGTGCTGTCTAATCCAGTCGGTATTTCTAACCCCTCTCTTTGTTCTTTATGCAACTTGGTGGTCGAGTCCAATTTGCACCTTTTCTGGGACTGTGAATTCTCTTCTAAGGCCTGGAAATATTTCTTCTGTCAGACAAACTTGATTATGCCTATTCCTAGTTCTATGTTGGATGTGTTCAGCCATTGGAAACGTCTCTCGACTAATCCCGATGGTAACGAGCTCTGGAAACGCTTGCCAGCTAGTATTTGTTGGAATCTTTAGTTAGAAAGGAATGCGAGAACCTTTAGTGGTAAAAAGCCTAACGCGGAGGCAATCATAGTTGAGTCAAAAATCAGTTCCTTCTTATGGGCAAGCTATCTCCCAGCTTTGTCTGGCATAAATCTTCATGAAGCTATTTGTAACTGGAAGAGGATGTTGTTTGATCCTCCTTAAGGTGGTTTTTGTTTTTTGGGTTTTTCCTTTCCTTGTTGTGTTTACCCTTTGCTTGGTGGCTTAGCTGCGTCGCAGCTGTGTAAATTTTGCCTTCTTCGTAATATATCTTTTTATTTACCGAGAAAAAAAAAAACGTAACATTGACTGACTTTATACAGTATATTGCACTCTGAGAATGATATTCATCGCAATTTTGTTCTTTTAATTCTTCATTCGTTGTTGATAAAGATTATTATCCCAAATCCAAACTAAATCTGTTTCGTGAGTGTGACTAATCTATCCCAAACCCAATTTGATTAAGGTTTAAATCCTAGCTTCAGCAACCACATAAATTTCGCAGTACAAAAACTTCAACTCGTCATATTTTTGCGAGCACCAGCCCGGTTGTACAATCTACAGAAGTTTCTACACTATCCAAATTACCCAGAATTCCCCATTACCAATTTATGCTACTAATAATTGCCTAACATTACAAGGTCTAAAACATGAGAAGAAGAAAAGGAAAAGAAAATAAATAAAGAAGACTGAAATTGAACGTAATCGTAATGCTCAGATAATCAATTTAACTTAGTAAAATTTCAATACATTAATCAAATATTTAAGTACATAACCTGCAAATTAATTATGGGGATTTTAACAAAGTGCCACACTTCCAATTTCCGCTTTAAGAAAGTGCCACCGTTTTTTTCAAAATTTATAAAATGCCACAACTGTTATGTATTCCGTCAGGGCCCACAAAATCAGTCTATAGTCATTGAAAAAGTCAAGCAAATATGTCATTATTACCTAACTATCCTTCTCTGTCTTTAAAGGTTTGCACCCGTACAAAAGCGGAAAAAGAATCCCGATCCGATTCATATCTCCTTCTTCTTCCCGAGACTCATCTTCTTATTCTTAGGCGAGCACGAGAGCACCTCTCGGATCTTTACTAACTTACTTTTTGTTTTCTTCACTTTAGGGTTTATTAGGGTTTTTCGGGAAGAACGCGATTTGGGGGTTTTCTAAATTTTGATTTTCGTGTTTCTTTGGAAATGGGTGAGATTCGTCAGTTGATTGATGTTTTGAAGCTGTTAAAGAAAGAAATTCAAGAGATGAATTGGAACTTTAGAAATCAGTGAAATAGGGTTTTCAAAGTTTATTAGAAACTCAATTAGGGATGGATGATAAGAAATTAGAGGATGGGTTTGCATGATTTGAAGATTAGTATTGAGAATTTGATCTCGAGTAAGGGAAAAAAGGGGATTTGAGATTTATTTCGGGGTTTCGAGAAATCAAGATGGTGATGAAGTTTGAAAGGTTCTTTGTTAGTTTTGAGACGAGTTCTGCATCGAGTCAACAAGTTAAATTGAGAATCGGAAATTGCAGATGATGGGTTTAGTGGTTAAATTTGGTGGATCTGTGAGATGTTTGGGAAGGGATGAATTGGTCCCTGTGTTAAAACTGAGTATGAATCTGGTGATGCTGATGATTGGATGGATAGATGTATGCTTAGGACTTGACAGTGGATGGCAATTGCAGTTGCAGTTCAATTGATGTTGTTGTTGCTGGTGTTTGGCGAGAAAGGAACCAAAGCTGCGAGATGTTGTTGTTTCCGCTTGAAGTGTTAGTTGAACCAAATGGGTTTGTTGGTGATGTATCATGGAAGAGAAGGATTAGCTAGATTTGGAAATGATCATTGTGCAAAATCAAGTGGATGAGATGTTTGGCTCAATGGGTTTATGAAGGTGCTGTAGTGAACATAAGAACAAAAAGGAATTGGTAATGATGTTGTACATTACAGGGAATGGAATCTAATAAGAGATGGTTATTCAGGCAGAGTGTTGTGTCTTGTGCAGTAATGAGGTGCTGTGTCACATTGGCTTGGTAGCAGTGAACGGATGAGCTCGACGTGGTCTGTATGTTACTGAATTTAGGCAGTGAGAAGAAGGCAAAGACGAACTTGATGTTGTTGAGTTAGCTCTGACTCCCGACTTAACTCGCTGATGACTCGCAATGATGATTTGATATAACTCATTATAGTGAGATAATTTGAGGGCATAAATGTCTTTTACTAAGCTGAATTGCTGCCACATATGCTCTAACGGATGTTAACTATTTTTTGAAAAAAACGGGATGGAAAAGGTCAAATGCGTGGCATTAAATAAATTTTGAAAAAAACTGTGGCACTTTCTTAAACCAGATATTGGAAGTGTGGCACTTTATTAAAATTCCCTTAATTTATCTGCACACTAAAAAAGAAAAAAAAACATCACAGACTAAAACATCCAGAAAAGGAAGACATCCGATTCGATTTAACACTCCACTTCTTCTGGGATAAAAATTAAACTAAGAAACTATTCATTAAGAAGCCCAACAACTTAATTCGACGGCTTCTTGAAACTTCTTATCTAAAGGGAAGGCCGGCGACGATAGATTAGTAGATGAACTAGTCCGATCCTCGTTATGCCGTTCTTGTTCTACCTTCTTGAAATTGGTACCAGTAGTGGTGGAATCGGGTCGCCTGAAGAATCCTGAGAAATCAAAAAGCTTTCCAGTTGAGAGATTAACCTGCAAGAAAGATTTTCCAAGAACTTGGGTTGATGATGAAGCAAAGCTGGTGTTGGATGCCATGGATGCAGAAGACGATGATGGAGTTAGCATTGCAGCTGTTGGTGCCATCTATTTATAAGAGGATGTTCGTGAGAGTTTCGGAATCGGAATGATAAGTGGATAAGATTGATAGTAAATAACTTGAGAAACAATTTCGAAAATTCATCTACTTATACCCAAGAAATTGGATACCATTGGCGGTGGCTATTAATTTATCTTTGCGTTAACGGTCCGTGAGTTATAAGTAGCTTTTGGTTTTTTACGACTAGTTAATTGGATAAACAATGGGCATAGGAAAAGGTTTCCGGTGTGGGGTTTGTGCCACGTGTTCAACCAAAGAAAACTCCACCTAACTCGTTCTATCCTATTATCTGTGGGCTCTACTTTGTTGTTTCCTATAAGTACCCTAACCAGACTAAAAATCCCCTTCTCAAATCTCCGATTAAACTATTGTGCAGCACTAGTATTGCACCCAAGTTGAACAATTTGAAAAGTAAAAGACCTGCTTTTTCTGGGATATAAGTACCGACCCGAAATCTCCCTCTTAACATGCGCAACCGATTCATTGTTAGAGCAAATCCAAGGACTTGCCATCATATTTTTTTGCCGAACTTGAGAATTTTCTTCATGTACTTGAGAATTTTCTTCATGTAAAAAGATATTATGCATGCATACCATGAGCCCCAAGGCTCCGAAAGGCTATTATCCAAAAACCGTCTGTGGCTGATCTTCCAGAAATCCTTCCCTGTCTTGATCCAAAAGGCTATTATCAATGTTTAACTCTCAACTACCTCCAAGCCAATGTGCTTCCCAGACAGGTTTCTTATACGGATTTGTATCTTTAAATTGAATTGAGTTGAGCAATTAGATCACAACATACAATTAATTCTGTCCATGTGTCTAGTAGAATATCACCATTTTCAAATGACCTAATTGGTTTAACGAAGTGATAGTTAATCAATGTAAAAATGGTAAATCGCTTAGTCCAGGAATTTTGCACTCCATAATCTTGCATGACCCACGTATGTGTCCATCGGACCATGTTCGAAACCAATAGCTTAAACAAAGACTGTCTCCCAGCAATCCCACGTGTTTATAGATTCTTTTGTCTTCTTCACAACGTTTTGTAGTTTTTGCAGGGAGCAGCAGATTTACGAGTCTCTCATTGTTAATTTCGAAAGCGACTATAACTTCAGAGGATGTTCCTTGTGAAGCAGTTGGAAAGCCTAACCAATGGAGAGTTCCTCTTACCAAAATCAGACCAATCACATGTTCCAAGTGTAGTTTTTTACCAAAAAATAAATTAAATGTGTATATTTGGTTATCATTTTCACTATGTCATGATAAAGATTAAAAAAATGAAATCAATTTTAGGATCCTAAGGAACTTAGTTGGTGTTGCTCCATCATTTTCAGTCTAACATCCAATGGGAAAAAAAATTAATGGAAGAGAAAGACGTGCACGGAGGTGTACTGTTTACAAATGAATAAAATGGTGTTATTATATATGTTTGGGAGTAAGTCGCACATGACTATTGGTGAGACACAAGCAGACACTAATTTTGAATATTATTCCCATTTGGAAATATAATAAGTTTCTAGATATTTAGATTACAAAACTCTTGAACAATTTAAAAGACTGAATGATGTACAAATTCAATGAGAACAACCTTAAATAAGAAACATATCAAGCGACAGATAGTTCGCTACCATTTATAACATAAAAACAAAAAGCAAACTAGGTTTGGGATGCATAAACACCAAAGATAATGGTTGGCTGGTGACAAGCCGTGTAAGCCTTGCAATGCATCAACCATCACTTAATTCGTCCACCAACCTCCACATTTATCATAAAGGATATATTTTCCAGGTGCTGCTAGCTATCTTCAAGACATGCTTTGTAAGGCAACACTAGGAAACAAGTCCAAGTTCAGTCTCACAGATAAACTTCAAGTCACCATGGAGTGAATTGTTGTTGTCAGGCAAAATGACAATGAACAAGTCAGTCCTTACCCTTGAGTTCTGTCATTGCTTCGGAATATCTAGTTACGCACGGGCCACCCATAGAAGTATTAAGGCGCATACTGCCTTAACTTATTAGACACTAACCTGCATTCCCTCAGCGCCACTAATACCAATTCCTATTTCAGATTCTTGATGTCTGCACCATCATTTGCATCATTTAATACCATGTCCTACTTTCACCGGTCTTGTGACACCTACAAATCCTTAACCGTTCAATGAAATGTGTGCAAGTAATAACGATGTTGAGAACAAAAGGTTTAATTTACAACAACAGAAAAATGATGCACAACTAAGTGCAAGGTTCAGAAATAAGTTTTCCCGATTCCTTTTAAGATGAAAAACCAAGGACTTGCCATTATTTATTGAACCTGATGGAACATAACTTTTTTTCGCAGAAGTAACTTGACAATTTCCTTATTGTAAAAATATATTATGCAGACCGTGCACCACAAGATATTATGTTTCTCCAAAAACCAGACGTGGCTGATCTTCCGGAAATCCTTCCCAGTCTTGATCCTGACTTAAGGCTATTATCAATGTTGAACTCCCAATTACCTCCAAGCCAACGTACGTGCTTGGCAGACAGGTTTCTTAGAAGGATTTGCATCTGTAAATTGAATTGAATGGAACAATTAGATCACAACATACACAGCTATGATAAATTGAATTGAATTGAATTGAATTGAATGGAACAATTAGATCACAGCTAGGATAAACTTAACTATCCATACGCATGAACATAAAAAAAGAAAAATCTTAAAATTCAGTAACTCATAAATATAATTTCTAATCGTCCCCGATTGCTAACATGAAAAATCAACCAAAAGAAAGAAAAAAAAGGGTGTGCCAAAGCAGGCAAGGGTTGAGAAAGTAACTTAGCTTACCTTGAAAGGGTGTTGCAGAATATTCCTTCAGTCGGCCCAAAAAAGAGATAGTGAAAGTGGTACTGAGGGAGAGATTTTTTGCTCCAAGCCGGACAATGGAATATGATGAATAAGAAAATGATTCATGGGTATGGTGAACAACAGGATGTGTTCTAACTTTTCTTGTTCATCATGTTCCATTGTCCGACTTGGAGCAATGCACAAGATAGTGTGGTTCGAGGGTTTTGTTACTACGAGCTCCCCCAAATATGAGCCGATCCTTCAAGATGAGTATTTGTGAAAACGACTTTCGACTTGTTTCTCAGCGTTGTATGACAAAGCATGTCTTCAAGATGAGCAAACAAAAATATACAATTGTAACCTTTAGATAAATTTGAAGATCGAAAAACAAAATACTGTAATCTACATTTTGTAAACGGAGTGAAAGCAGTGACCAGTGAGGTTTTGGATTTATTTTTTTTACTTTTTTTGATGAGGTTGAGAGTCTCATCTCCAAGTCATACACATCTTATAGCCTACAAGGTTCATGAACCATTCTCTATGGCAAATCCGTATTAAATGCCTAAAACACTAAAGTGTAAATTAATTCCTAAATTTGTAAAGATTTTCTCCCGCCCATTCAAATTTTCAAATATGGATCACCGGACAGCTATATGTTCCATGAATATAGATTGATTTGGCAACTCCATTGGACCTTTTCAAGACAAAAAGTAAAAATTTAAATGCCGGAACGAATATATTTTGTAAACCATCAGATAAGAGTAGGTAAAGTTTCAACTGTCAATTTGAATTTTCAAATCTGGACTAGGGGATATATGTTCCATGATTCCTTGTATATGGCAAGTCCCGGATATAGGTTCCATGAATCCTTGTATATGGCAAGTCCAATTTCGGAAAACTTTAAATTTTTGACAATAGGAATTATAGCAGTTTACTCTGCCAAATACGCAGTATTCAAATTAATTAAATTCTGATCTTCCAGTATGAGCTTGACAATAACAACCACGCGTTCTATATGTTCTTTACCTCATTATCATTGATAACCACTTGCAAACTTACAATATATAAATATCAGTAAAAGAGAAATTTTCTGGATGGAACACCTTGAGCCAAGAGAAGACTGCTCCTTTTACACTACAGTAACTACACACTAGTTGTTTAGGGGTTCGCGACTTCCCCGAGAAATTTCTATCGTTTCGTTGTTTCCAGACTAACCTAAGTATCGCGTTAAGCAGATATTTCCAAATAAAAGCGCCATCATTTTTTAACATCACTTAGATCCACTCGTCCACCAAAAGAGTAATTGTACCAGGAAATGTCCATTGCCATCTTGGAATCACTGGAATTAAATCCCTCCACACTTCTAATGTGAATGCAACATGAATGCGGCTGTTTCATTAGCATTATTCTCCATTCCATACAAACGTGCATTCCTAGCCACTTTGATACCGAATTTAAACGTGAAAGTACGTTCAGTATGATCTCGTCTGGTAAAGAATGAGGTTAATGAATAATGAATCAGGAAAAACTGTCCAAGCCCGAGTTATAGAGTTTCTGGTTGACTCAGCATTCCGGCGAGTCCAGCAGAGTGATATCGAGTCACGCTGACTCACTATAATATTTTATTTTTTGATTAGAAAAGAGGATGTACAGAGGATACAATCTCTACCAGAAGTAGAAAGAAAAGGAAAAAAAGGATACAAAAACTACATGAATAAAGCATCCCAGTTGTTTAGAACTGAACTTGTGAAGTTCAGGTGCATACTCTTACCAACAGCACTGGCCCATGCTAAAATTGAAGACTTCAGTCCATATCAATTTTGAAGCTATAATTTTTCTCAAAAGTTCGAGAGTTTCTTTCATTCCATAATGTAGAAATGACAGCAGCCGGAATGACTCACTATAATATCAAACCTAGTTCCTAGTTACCAGTCTTTTTTTCTGATTAAAAGTACCAAGTTAGACACTTTGGGTCGAGTAAGCTCACAAGACTATGAACAGTTTTTAAAAGAAAACATACACAATCAACAGTTTTTAACTAATCGAAAGTAGCATAACTAAAATAAAATTTCCAACTGCATGCAGATTGTTTCAAAACAAAACAAAAAAGTATGTAAAAGTTATAACCCTAAAGCTCTTCCTTTTAATATAAGTTTTTAGGTAGCAGGGATCAGTCAGCTAAATACATATACCATTCATCGATATGTATTCTACCTGGTTATGAAAATTAATGTTTTATGAGTTCAAAGAATAAAAATAGATGAATTTCCCCAAAGTGAGGGATTCTCTATATAAGATATAAACCCTCCAGCCAAATAGAGGTTTGGTTTTCATTAGACACATGATGAGCAGCTGAGGGAACCGATGGAGAAGGATTATGCTGCCGATTATTTCGCAAAGCTTGCTGAATGATATCGTCAAAAGCCACAGAAAAAACTTGATTCACTGTGTGGTTGATTCTTATGCGCGCGCTATCCCTGTTTTCGTACACACTTGTTACATTGATTCCCATGGGAGACACCAGAGCTTTAGTTAATGGAATCTCAATGACATTATTTGCTGCTGGAGAAGAGAATGGAGGCGTAGATGATTCAATACACTTGAGGCAACCAACAGCTTCACCAAATATTAGTGATAGTTCAGTATCACCTATCTTTAGCATCCTTGAAACGATATTGTTTGGAAATCCAACCTCTTCGAGCCACATCCAAAAGGAAATAGCTTTCATGCTAAGCGTTATGTCTTGACCTAAGTCAATGACTAAGCGTTTGTATAAACCATGATCTATGGCATGGAATGACTTTATTTCTTCGTTGGTTGGGAGTGGAGATGGTGCTTTGAATGTATTCATGTCGAATAACAGCTAAAAAACCAATAGGCAAATACTCAACAGCCAACAAAATACTGCTGGTAATGTGTTATTGCGAGAGAATGGAGTTAGTATTTATATGCGTTCAAAGACTTGCTGAATTAGGAGAAACCTCCTAAATCTTAATTTGACTAGGATTCGATTTAGTAATACTTGTAAAACACATTTCCTAAAGAGACTATGATCGAACATACTCCCTCCGTCCCACTAATAAGTGACCTAGTTACTTTTAGATTTTGTCCCACCATTAAGTGACCTATATCACTAAACAAGGAGATATTTCTAAAATTATCCTTTTAATTGATTATAAGAAATATAAGAAATATGCATAATTTGATAGTCATGTTTATATTCGTTACGTAGGTGTTTTAAAATGCTTTTCAATGGTACGAAGTTTGCGAACATCCGTGGTGTAGTTTGAGAGATAAATCACTTCAAAATTTCACTATTTAAGGGTATAATTGTAATAAGTGCTTAAAAATACTTTCCCCTTGCTTGCCTTAAAAATTGTGCAAACTTGAACTAGATCACTTAATAGTGGGACGTAGGGAGTACATAATAGCCCATCAAGTCTAAAACTCTGGTGATACTTTATCGTTCGTAAAGGGATATGATGTTTGTTTGTTTGACCAGTCGATACTTAAAAATTAACTAACAATTTGACCAGATTATAATCCGTTTCCCTTTTACTTACAAGAAAGCTATTTTGTGGCCTAACGCTGTAGTTGAGATATCTAGGAGAAGTCATTGTGATTATGGCGTTTTTGACAATTAGGCTTTAGTAAATTTATATGATTTTGTTAGAAGGACTCATTATTTGTTCTGGGTGCAGAATATAAGTGTACTACAGTACGCAGATGTTTATTTTGTGATTATCGAGCCACCGATTCATATATACACCAGCATTAGCAGCTAGCAGCATCAGTTTTTTATTTCTTATGCATTGTATGCTATGAAGATGCCTTAAAAAAAAGTTGAGTAGGTTGTGGTGATAAAAGCAAAACCATGTCCATTATCATTATCACAACACCAACTACAGAAGTGCAGAAGACGAAAAGACCATACAAAAGAAAAGAGTACCTTCCTGATGATTTCCTTATAGAGTATTAGGAACCTTTTTGTATAAACTTTTGAATCTTTTTGGTTTTAATGCAAATTCGATTAAGAAAAAAATTAATAAATATAGAGTATTAGGAACACAATTTTCTCACGAAAATATTAAACAACGTTTCAGTTCGGACACTGTTCGAATGTGGTGTCGTCTCAAAACCCTGGTATGGCTCGCTTTATAAGGATAATCGTTTATCACTTGCTTCAGCCTTTAAAAAAATAATCAGGGTTCAGTTGGGAAGCTGAAGACACTTTAATATGCAAGAACTGGAATCATTTTGTTGTCTTGTTGATTGAAAGTAGGATCGAGAGCTGAATCTTGTTAGCTGAAATTATTGGCGTAGCTGAAATAGTGAAATTAGTATGATCTATCCAACCTGAGTTGTACGTGGTGGAGAATGGATGATATCTCTGCATGCCTCTGCTAATTTTGGTGCGGAGCATTTGCTAGTCCGAGATATAAACTTATGTATCTAGGGTATCACAAACATCGGGTTCTGAATGGGCAGTACCAATGTCTGTATTAGTAGTCACACCATGCATGTGCACGGATCTCGTTAGCATCAGTTTGACATAAATCAGGGTTCAGGGTTCAACGTCTTCCAACATGATTTGGAGCATTCATCCCATAATGTGACAACAAAGCGCTCTTATCTTCTATCCATGTCAAAGTCATTGAGATCTGAAGTTACAGGTTCAAGGCATTCCCGATCAGGAATGGCTGGCTGAAGGACCAACATTTTGATTCAGATTCATTAGCAGATTTTGGATCTCTTTGTATTATCTGTCAGCCGTCAAACACTAAACCTGATGCTAAAATTTATGCAATCAAACCTTGTTACATTTTAAGTTTACATACATTCTTTCATGATTGTAAATTTGCGACCTGACATCAAAATATCAAATATTGGTCTTAAATTTGCCTCAATACAGAAGTGGTGCCTCTCTTCTTCTTTGTAATAAACAAAAAATGCAATTTCAAACCTATACTTAAAATAGCATCATGATACCATTGATTCAATTGTTATTCTTATTATCCACATAAGTACCTGATTTAACTGAAACTAGGCTCTCCACATAAAACATTCGTTCCCAGCTCGTGTAGATATAACTTTCTGGGAGTGCCGTTCTAATTTTTCCATTTTTCGGGTCATATACAGCTTAATAGTTGGTAGTATCCAGTAGAATCTCACCATTTTCGGAAGACCAAATTGGCTCTTTGGAAAAATAACTGTCATGCTGTAGTCCTGGTGGGCTAATGGTAAACAGCTTAATCCAAGAATTCTGTACTCCGTAATCTTGCATAACCCATATATCTGTCGGTCCATATTGAATACCAATACATAAACAAATGCAGTCTCCCAACACTCGCACACATTTATTTTGCTTTTCCTCCCATCCTTTTGTAATTTTCTCCGGAAGAAGCAAATGCACTAGTGTCTCACTGCTAATTTCAAAAGATACTATAAACTCAGAAGATGCTCCTTCGGAAGCGGTTGTAAAGCTTAACCAATGGAGAGCTCCATTGAAAAGCAATCTAGAAAAGCTGCATTCATAAGGAATCAACTTAAACGAGCATGGGATGGTCTGAACACTATGCCATGAATCTAAACCCAATGTATAAATTTGAATATCTAAACATCCATAAAGTTGATCATCCGGAAAACGTACCACCTTGTCAATACGTAACACCTTGTAATCGTCGATGTTATTATCATAACCGAAGCCATATTTGACGCTGCACCAGTTATCATCATCCAAACTTGAAAAACTTGAAGAATTACAGTCTGGAAGTGTTTTATATTCTTTCGTAGAAGGATTCCAAATGTAAATATTTCTGGAATCGCGACTACTCGTTAAAATACCCAAGCAAATCAAGCCATTACAAGAACCCCATATTTGAAGGCCACTAATATCCTCTTGTACAAACGGGTTAATGGGGTGATCTATACGAATAACTCCCTCACATTTATCATCACCTGCTAATGATAATGTCAATATTGAAGAATAATCTATGGAAGTTATTCCAGGGTTGGTATCTGAGTAAGACCGATAGATATGACTAAGCATGAGCCTAGGATTTTTGAGATTAAGGTGATTATTGTCAAATTTAGGGTTAGAGGTTAGAGTAAACCAATTTTTGCATACACACCTACATGCTAAGATGGAATTGACTGGTAGTTTGATTAAAATCTCAACTTGCATCTCTTCAGGCAGACTTAACAAAGACGTCTTCACCTTCACAGCTTCTTCTGAAACAAAACTCAGATTTAACCCTAGATACATAAGTTTATATCGTGGACTGCTTAACGACTCCGGTTGAGAATTCCCTCTGTTCCTCTATTCCAACCAATGTCAAAGTCAAACAGCCATGTGTCCATATTTTAACCACCACAGCTTACGAATGTAATCGTCATATACCTGACTAATTTAATGGATTTTGAACGAGGAGTCCAACTTTGTGCACCCCTCTAAAACCGGGGTGCACATTACGGCTTTTTCTATTGGAGGGCTTTTTGCAGAGAAAACCGCTGTTGAATTCATTCACTGAAGTAGTGCCATTCCAAACACATTCCCAATTTTTTTCTCTACCCTTTTTGGATCTGGATCATTATTGATGTTAACTTGAGCCCTATGTTGTAAAAGGCGCTGGGCAAGGCGAGGCGCCAAGCCCAGCGCCTAGCGCCTAGGGCGCCCCAGGCGAGCGCCCGAAAATTAGAAAAAAACAATATTAGGCTTAATTTGGCGCCTAGGCGCCTTTTTTGCCTAGGCGCTGCTCTAGCGCTTAGAGCGCCTTTGGTGCTTAAGCGCCAAAGGCGCTCGCCTTTCACAACATAGCTTGAGCCATCACTACCGAAGAAGTAATTAGACAAATCTTGAATTAGAGAAACTAGTAGTAATACCAGTTGATAAGGTGTTGCTTCGTTCATAAATTAATCCACATATTCAATTAAGAAATTTGATTCAATTGAAATGCAAAAAATTTCAGATTCAAAATATATCAGATCACAAATTCACTCTAACATACTAAAGATTTGGGTTTCATCCGATATTGTTGTTTCATCTAAATACTGTATCAGGATGCTCACGGGTCAATATTATTGAATCCATACTACGGATCTTATGATGAGTGAACCGCCCAATTATCCTCAACATCTGAATTGTAATGATCAATCAAGTAGAGGTGTGATACAGATTTAAGTTCAGGAATCACTGAAAGTGATTGAGAACAAACAGTGGATTTTAAGGTCGAACCAATTTGAACCTGCACGATAGTCTTGATTGAGTACGACCAGTTCCCAAAAATATCAACGAAGAAGAACAACAACTATGATCTAAAACCATTTTCTCCAATAATATTTGGAATCTCCATTTTTATTCCTTAGAGGTCTGAAGTGAGGTAGTATGATAATGAAGAAAACGAATCAAGAGTTAAAAAAAAAAAATTAATAATACAGAGAAAATATTTTTATGTACCGAATCTTGTGCTTTCAATATATTTGTTTGAGAGTAATAAACCAACAGCGGTTTTCTCTGCAAAAAGCCCTCCAATAGAAAAAGCCGTAATGTGCACCCCGGTTTTAGAGGGGTGCACAAAGTTGGACTCTTGAACGAGGAAAAAAAAAGGAAATAAGTATATCTCACTTAATTAGGTCAATGGGAAAAGTTTAGGAGGACTCTATATATGGTGATTTTGTGTCAATGTGAAGCGTGACATTTTTTTTCAATTACACAAAAAAGATTGAATTTTGGTCCAGGACACACTGGAAAAGACTAAGATGTCCCTCTAAATCAAATTTTACCTTTTTACCTTTAGACATTTTCGTAAATAAACCAAAGAGGAAGGGGATTAAGGTATTAGACATTTTTGTAAATAAACCAAAAAGAAAGGGCACAACAGTAAATGCATTTTTTATATATTTAAAAACCTCGTATCTTCCAAACTACAAGTCGTATTTTTATAAATTTTATATATTTGGAAAGCCCTTTAAATTAGCTACGCAATGAGCACAAACAATGATATCAAATTTTTGTTTTTCAATTTTTTTTATTATTCTCCAAATTTTGTATTTTTTCTCCTTAAAAATTAGGCATAGCTTAAAATTAGACATATCTTTAAAAAAATTGAAAAAAACTACAAGAAAAATAAAATGATTGACTAAGTATAAAAAAGAACTAATTTTAAAATGAAAAGCACAACATATGGTGTTGAATCACCACCAAATTATTTGCAAAGTAAAAATATACCATGGCCTATCTCATGCGGAAAAATGATACTTTAGCGTCGTGTTTGGAAAAATTATACCTTCGCGTCCGTCTCGGGAAAAATAATATTTTCACCCTACGGCGGAACTAAATTGTGAACACAAAATTTAATTTTACGTCAATTTTTTCGGTCGGCCATCCCATCGTGGTAGCGGTCATCTAGTTATCTCTTCCGTCCATAGACATAATGTCACTTAATAGCAAGCGATTCCACTGTTCTATCATGCAAAAACATTACGTTTTCATGATTAACATAAAAGCTCCAAGAGATGGTCCAAACACAAACAGAATTCATATGGGATCCTCGAATGGTGTTAATATTACAAATTCAGCAATAGCATCAGGAGACGGTTGTATTTCAATCGGTCCTCGAAGTCAATATGTATATGTTGCTGGCGTAACTTGTGGAGGTCATGGTATTAGTGTTGCTAGTCTTGGAAAGTAAAAAATGAAGAAGCTGTTCGTGGCATTACAGTGAGCAATTGTACCGGTAGAATGTAAACAGAGAACCCCTGTTCGTGGCGTTACGGAGCCATTTATGTCAAAGAACCCCTGTTCTCCGTGTAAACGGACCATATATATGTACACGTCTGTATCTGTGTCAAAGTCCATCATCTTCTTGGGCGAATGTGACTACATTTTTTTCTCCAAGTCTTTTCAACGAAACAAAGCTGTTTATGTGTGGTATTGGTACGACCCATCTCTCGCCAACTTTATTCGACCCCCGAATATTTTCTACAATATGTGATTGTATATTATAACGAAAGGCGTATCCATGGTAATTATTAGTTAGTAAAATGTTACCCCCCTTTGAAAGACCAAATAAGTTAAGGATTCCTCCCGAGTAATTCAACATGTCATTCACGTTCATGGTGTACTCTTTGCTCCAACACGGAGATTTATAACTACTATTCACCTCCATATTGTTCTTTAGAAACCACAAGTCCCAGTTCCACATTCCAGAGCAAAAAGATTCAGCAACAAGACATAAACACCCTCTGATACTATGAAGGCTACGGCCAGTGGGTTGTAGCATGTCATTACGCGGGGTCTGGAGCAAGTGGAATTCCTCGTCTGCCAAATCAAACGCCACAATATCATCTGATCTCACATGGAGCCAATGAAGTGACCTATTTACAAAAATACTCAAATAATTATGTCGTAAACCAAATTTGGTTTCTCCTTTACTTCGCCAACCGCTGCCACTACCAAGTGTGACATGTCCCTTGCAGCTATATATGGTTCCATTATAAGAAACTCTGATGACCTTATACTCATCAGTTAGAGGGTGATATCCAAATCCATGCACAACGTTAATACTCCCCTCGATCTGCTCCTTGTTGATCCTCATCTCTGGAAGATTCATGATTTCTTTAGTAATAGGATTACAGATGTAGGAGGGTTTGTCGAAACTATCGCAGCGCTGGTTGTGATGGTAAAACTGCTTGGTTGATAAACAAATCAATCCACTACTCGAAGCAACCAATCCAATACCCTTATGTGCTGGAATTTTGAGGTCGACCTTTCTTGTTGAGTAGTTTTCAAGCTTTTTTGGATTCGTTTTATGATCGTCATAGTACTCAGCATAATAGAGATCTTGTCCGTTAAAGCAAACGAAACTTAGCATTGATGAACTAGTACCAGCGAGAATCGGTCCATGACTGTGCTGACACCGAAGATGTAGATTAGCAAAGTAACTAGTATTATTAATATTAGTATGAAGCTGAATGACATCTCTCCAAGTTTGACATACTAATTTACAGTCTAGAATTGAGTCAGCTGGTAACTTCGAAAAAATATATAAATAGATTTCTGAGGGGAGACAATCTTCCATCTCGTTCTCCTCAGTAATAACCAGAAAGAACGATTAACTTGAGTTCGTATTTTGATTAGGAAACGAGAGTATGAATAATCATTGGAATATAGACTAACTATATATAATCATTGCCATTAGAACCATAATTGGTACGACTTACATTTTTGGAATTTATAATTGGTTTAGGAAACCCACTTATATGCTATCATTGGAATTATAATTTTAAAAATTGACTTAGGTGCTTACTCAAACATTGCTCTTGTAAAATCTAATCCTCTGTCACTTTTCACACACTGGACAGCCACACCAGAAATTGTTGCATGTGCGTCATCATGGTCATATGAATTTGAAAATTTCATAGCCAAGGCGCAGGGAAAACATATGACATTAATTAATTAGCTGTGTCAAAGCAGCTACTTGATGGGTTTTATTGTTTTATCCATAAGTGAAAATTTTAACGAAACATGACAGATTTAAGTGTAGGGTCACATTATGATGAGCGCAATCTAATCGATTCCAGCAGTAACGTAATTAACTATCATTATTATTATTTTTTTTTTTTTTTTTTTTTGCTCGATAAAGAAAATTATATTAAAAAAGTGGACAAATTACAAAGATGCAACGCAGAGAACCATCAAACAGGGAAAAAGAGAGAAAGAAACCCCAAAACAAAGACAACTGACTAAAGAGGATCAAAAAATAAAGCCTTCCAGTTGGATATTACATCATTGAGACGGTAACTTGACCATGGAAGGAATAGTAGTAGCCCAGTGGAAAGCACTAATTTTAGACTCAACATAACTATCATGTTATCTCCTAGATTTGAGTGTTTGTCATACTTTTACCGAGGTGAATTCTCTGCTTGGCCCATTGATTTCAATTGCTTCTAATGTTCCTTATTAGCAGGTGGTATCATAACAGCTTTTTGGTGCGCTATTCTTTTGTGTAACAAGTACGAATGCAATATTTTATGCCATATATTAAGGCGGTCGAGGTTGGGAATTGTTGTTGTCCCATGGAAGAACAGGGTAAGATTTTTGTTATGATTGGCCATATGGGAACCACAACAACTCAGTTTGTCCGTATCAGAAAGAATTGTTTTGCGTTGATCGTAAAAACAAAACAAAAAGAAAATTATGATAACATGTTTGGATACCAAAAGCAGAAGCCAATCTAGTATGGCCAAACTGATTTCTTGTTTTTTTGACTTCTATTGAAGTTAGAAATTTATTTCTCAGTGTACATCCAAACAAATGTTGAATAAACTTATGAAAAAGTGTGATAATTATTGTAAGAGTTTCATGAATTAGGACCAGTTGAGTTACCAAGTGGTGTGCTGCCTTTGCTGGATAATCAACATCATATATATTTTTTAACAGTTGCAAGTCTACCGAATCATGCTCATTAAAGAATTATGCAGTCCACAACACATGAGATACTTTATAAACAAGCCGAAGAGTTATTGGGTAGTACTCGATTATCCTGGCGGAGGTTAGATCTACAGAATATCAATCAAGTCATTTTTGTCGTACCCTTTTGATTTTGTTTAATTTTCTTTTGGAAAATCGAGTCATGTACACTGAAAGAAGAAAAGGTTGACAAGATAATTTACATACAAAGACAAATGGAAAGTTAAAATAGTAATAAACTACTTTAATTAGTACATAACTATAATACACTGTATCACTATAACTTTTGAATTTAGTTAGTTTTATTTGGCATTAATTGTGGATGGACACCGTAAAAGGTATCTCAGAGTTCCTCTTTCGATAGGTGATCTTGAGCATTTTCATTAGTTGGTTCATCCACAATAAAAAATAGTAAAAGGCTCCCCAATTCGCATGTTCAACCGTTTAATATCTTTATCTAGAATGCGGTATCTCTTCAGTTTCATTTGATCTCATGTAATTATGAAATTTCAATTCTACCACTCTTAATATTTGGCCAATCCTTCTTTAATTTGGATGATGACTTTGCCATTTTTGTTGGGGTTAACTTGGATGACTACTTTGACTAGCTTATTGAGGTTGACTTTTGTTGGGATCACGACAAGAAGCTTGTTAATTGTAGTTCAAGAACATGATCTTGATGGACTTGTTGTGGTTGGACCTATGGTAAAGTGCTAAACTGCGTTAATTGCATTGGTGGACTACGGAAAAAAACAATAAGTTTTTGATAAGACGATAACAAACAGGAAAGATCTTTTATTCAGTCCCCAGCTAGATGATCTTAAAACAATTTCTCTTTTCTCTTGTATCGGTAACTCTAAACAATCCTCGAATGGCCTTAATAAGATGCACTATGTTAATTTCACATATACATCCACTAGGTTGGGTTATCCAGTAAAAACTGTTAAAATGTGTTTGTCTCACTGGCATTCCAATCATGGATAAGGATTACTAAACCTTCCTTGATTTTAGGAAGCTAAAAAAGTGAAGTTAAGGTATTATTCCAAATACCTTGATACATGTATCCTCACCTGGGTTAAACAGTTATTTTCCTTTGAAATAACTATTTGGCTAAGAAATAATTATTTATATTAACCTATTTCTGTAGTCAAACAAACACAAGTTAACCTAGCCTAAGATATGACAAAATTTTAGACAAACACAATTAAAACTAACCATTAACAAGGTTACCATAAATTAAATTAAGATAAACTGATCCAGGATATGTTATCCCGTTTCCAAGCTCCCAAACATACCCAAAGATTCAAAACGCCTCTAACCTCTTCGCATTTATCAATCGGAGCATTAGCTTTTATTATAATTAACAAATACCGGTGCAAACATTATTCATCTCTCAGAGTCCTATTGCTACCTTTCCCGTTTCTATATAACAAATGTTAAAAGGATATTTGATTGATAATGGGCCTATATATGGTATAAAACAAAGTTTTAATATGACAATAATTTACCAAAATTATTACAAAGATAGTTAATATTAGTTACTATCGCAGTAGAATTTCTCATCTTACTTTGAGTATCTCTAAATTCTTGTTTTTAGTTTCTCCTTCTTATTAGGCTTGAACCGTATGCCAACTATTTTTATAACTATACAAAATCTGGATAATAAAAAAACATCATAAATAACTTATAATGGAGAGCCGTCAAACTAAATATGTGTAGCCACAAAATAACTACTTCATTAATTTTCTATGTCTTTTCCTCAAAAAGGATAAAAAAATTAAATGAGATTTATTAATCATAGCAAACTTAGAAATCAAACCCCCACAAAATGTCTTATTCATAAAATACCGAAGAAAAGAATAATGCAAGAAAGAAGATCATCAAGCAGTGGCGCAGACACTTTCCCTAAAGAATCTCTAGCCACGACTTTCACCTGACGGATTTCTCTATTTCTCTCATGACGTGTTATCCAGCTTGTGGCAGCTCGCACTTCTACGCACTCAGGCGGCATGCCACGGAAGCCCTGGATAATTTGCAAGGGAAAATCCAATAAAAAGAAATGGTTCTTCGCAAAAGGGGTTTTGCTAGGTCTCTTCCAGAAGGTTTTATTCATTCAATCAAAGATATGAAAGCGACATAAACGAAGGAATGATACTCGGTGAGACATGGCTTCGGTCGCACAAAAAAAAAAAAAAAAAAAAAACTAGAGTACCAAAAAACATCTACGAGCTACGAAAAGATTGTTTTTATGTACAGAAGGAAATCGCAAAATGGGAAAACCAGTTGTCAATGACGAACACCTTGGTCAATGACGCCTCCATCAGAGCTTTTTCAAGCACTTGCCCCAACACCTTTTCCGACAGCAAACATTCTATCCAGAATCTATCTCAACAACAGCTTCAGCATCCCATCCAGAAACCGTTTCAGCTTCAACATTCCATCCAAAAACCGTTTCAGCTTTAATATTCCATCCTGAAGCCGTTTCAGCAACAGCTTCAACATTCCATCCGGAAGCCGTTTCAGCAACAACTTCAACATCCCATCTGGAATCCGCTTCAACAACAGTTCCAACATACATCCCCTCGGCTTCTCCAACGACTCCAACATGTGCTTCCACCGCCTCACCATCTCGCCATGTTCGACAACATCCTCGGTGGTCGCTGCAAGATTTTCTCAACTTAGGTTTCGACACCCACTTTGGAAGCTATAAGATAACGTCCAATGTGTCTGCAACCCGTAGGACATCCTAAAACTGTTAAATAATACGCAAACCACAGCCTCTTGGGAATGCTCTGGTTCGTACACCTCAGAATCAAGGATTACAATACCATTATGGATAATATTCCATAAGCCGTTTACAACTCAACATTCTCTCGTCTCAGAAGTTTCTTGGACTCGGCTTCTCCACGACTCCAACATGTTTCAATCGAGAGGTGATGTGACTCAATAATGTTGTAGTGAAAAGGACTCTTGAGACTTGTGAAAGCAATAAAGATTTTAGACTTATAAAAATTAATAATAAAGAAAAATAAAGAAAAATAACACAAAATTGATTCAAGATATGAGAGAATAACCAAGACATCGATTCCACTATTACACATGAATGAATAACGGTAAATAAACCAAAACTCTAATTATTTTTAAATCCCTTGTTTCCTAATTCACAAATAATCGGCAAATTCTCAAAAATTAATTGTATCCCCTAAGCATAGATTATCTTAATACAAGCATAACCTATCTAATTGAATCACAACTATTGAAAAGAATTTTGCAAACAATTAAAACTCTGCAAAAGCAGTGATTGAGTGAATTATTAATTATAAATTAGAAAAAATAAAATAGTTACCAATTATTCATGCGTAAATAGCTTCCTCATGGCCTTGGTTGTGGGAGAATTAGCCGCTCATCATGTTGGAAACAATCTCAAAAATCATTATTATTGCTCAAAAATGGTTTACAAATGATGAACAAGGGAGAAAAGATGAAAAGCCTGATTTGTAACAGTTATAATTGTTACAAACGGACTGTTACAGAGAACGATAAATGTGAATTGTCGTTGTCGCTGTAGTTTTAAGACGGTCTTCCGTATTACGACCCACGTCTGTGAGTCGTTGTCACTGTACGAAAACGACGGTTCTATGTGCGTTGAATGTTCTTCGTGTTCTTCACAGCAGCAGCAATGGCAGTTTCTGCAACTCGATTTTTTTGGCTTTCTGATGCTCTGCAACTCTCCCAATCTCTCCGTATCCCTTCTATGACCTCCCAGCACCTATTTATAACCCAGCAGAAGCAAAATCTCGCGTGTAATTGCAATATATTTTTGATTATTCTCCATGCAAGATACGGGATATTTTTTCTTTTACCTCTTCACGCGCCTTACATTTGCTAACTCGCTTATTTATCTCCCACACGCTCGGAGAGACCCATCTCAATCCAAACACGATCAAGACACGTTTAACTCGTTTGTAATCCCGTGTTTCTCTTCCCGTAACCGCTCCTCGTTTTCTTCCAACACGAGTTATCTAGCCAAATTTGGACGACGAATCGACCCATACCATTCTGTTAAGCCCAAAGGAAGATACCCAATGATTTTCAGCCTTTGAATCTCCTTCTAGTGCTCCCAAAATCGCAACTCATTTCTGCCAGGCGTGAACATATTTTTTCCCGCCAAATTTTTTTTTTCAAACGATGAAGAAGGTCAGCCCTTATCCAACAACTGGGGGTGCGAATATCAATTGGGTGCCCCTTAGTAATTGGGTTACCCCTTATCCAAAGTGGGAGTCCGAATATCAAATGTCCTCCGGGGGTGTTCCGAGCAACTTTTCGAGCCGAATTTTCCAACAATCTTTATTTCCAAAAAATACCTACAAACACACAAAACACCATAATAATGACAAAAACGAATACTAACAATGCGAAACATTGAGAACAAATTAGACACATAAATGCGTCTATCAAGAGGCGAATCGTTCATCCCTGGCACCGGGTTATGGAGAAGCTTCATCACGTTGATATTTCCTGACTTGATGGAATACTTCATCACGTCTCCATTTCTCCTCCATGTCAATCAAATCCATGAAAGCCTGGGCATGCACCCGCACGATGCATAGATGGGTGAGGGACATGCATTGTATAATCCGACCGGCTACATGGAACAAAGGGTTGGTGTGGTTTAATATCTCCTCATGTGAAGAAAACCTGGGTTCGTCGACTTCAAAAAATTTCTCCGAAGAGTCAGAGGTATGACCATCACCGGAAGATCCCATTGTGCACTACAAAAAAAAAATTACATTATGTCTGCATCGGCAATCTACACGATGAAGAACACAAAATGGAGAGAAAAGACACGAGACGATACCTGTGAAGAAGATGGGTGCAATTCTATGATGATCTATACGAAAGAAATAATAATTGGCTCACCTGGACTGCTGATGGAAAGAGGCTTGCCACTACTGAGGTAAAACCAATGATGCGAAAATAAAAGGGTGGACAACGCCTTTTTATATACATTGTATTTTTAATTTGAGTAGAAAAATGTTTCTTCTTTCGGGTCATGCACGCCATTCCGTGACTTAGCCAAAGGAGCGCCTTCTTCACCGCCTAAAGCAGCGCAATCGCCGCCCGCTCCACAACCTATCAAGTAATGCCATGACTCCAGCACTCCGGGATTAAAGCCGCACTATATCCTCCCATTCTGCGAAAAAAGCCGGCTCCATCTTCACTGTTTGGTAGCCAAAGTTCAAAGTATTGTTTCTACCATTCCACGGACATCACCAAAGCGGCACCATCTTGGCCGTTCAATGCAACACCATCCACCATGCCACGGACATAGCCAAGCCAGAAACACCACGCCCGTGCCAGAAGTCCGCGTCCAAGCCAGCATCTCCATCTATTGTTCCAAGCTAGCAGCGCCACTCCAAGCTAGACGCGCCATCCACCTTCCGTAGCCATCCAAAGCAGCGCCATCTTAGCCGTTCGAAGCAGCGCCATCTCCACCAGCCAAGGAGGCGCCATCCTGGTCGTTCAAAGAAGCGCCATCTCCATACGTTCCGCGACCTAGCCAGCTAGCACCATTCACCGATTCACGGACCAAATTGCAGTGCCATCTCTGCCAATCAATAGCCAAAGTTGCAGTGCTGATGCCAATACCCCATGGCCAAGCCGAATTTATGCAAAACCACCAATACATGGATCACGAATTCCTCATGCCTTGCGCTAAAGGTTAGTTGAATTTCCTCAGCAATCTCTTCACGTCTTGTCCTTTCGATTTTACTCTTGTATGTCACCATCTCATGCTTACCCCACAACAACGCCGCTGTTACGTGCTAAGCAGGGGACTTAATGTTGATGGTGGTTTTTAGCTCAGGGTTGAAATCGTAAAACCTTGCATCTAATGTGACATCACTCTGTAAGGAAACGGTGCCATGAGTGTTAACCTCTCCACCGGCATTTTTATTGAGCCGTTCAATATACTTACATGAAATTTATCTAGACTAGCGAATGTAGCAACCATCCCAGATGTTTTGTAAATTTCGCCTGTTCGCCTATATTTACTTAATATAAGTTCTTTTGAATGCCTTTTATGTTATGTTCTACGGATGAACCCTTAATGTTGATATGGCATGACGATTTGTGTTTACTCGCAGCAGAATAACACGGATTTCCAACTATCAAGGATAAGGTCTTTGCATAAGGTACTCAATCAGAAAAAGCATGCTTCTCTCTGGCAATGAACTTAAAAGAACTCTATGTCAACACATAAAATTCAATCAATTTCCATGACTAACTTGCGGAAGTTAGGGTTTTGCGCCTTGTGCAGTATATCAGACCTTACTTGTCGAAATTAAACCTAGGCAAACTAGGTAATCAATCCGCCATGGGTTAGCAGGTGCAAAACCTTGCTCAGAATCAGAAAACAAGGAGACACAGCAGCAAAGGGAGGCGTGGCCATGCCTTTAGGCCAACTGGCGCCACCTGCCATTGGCCACGCCCCTTCCTAAACCGGCCCTATTTCTCTCAACCAATCGTGTCGCCTCAAATTATAAACGCGCACATAAGTTGTGGTTGGGCCCATACTCGCCGACCCCGGTTCCCATCGACCAATCAGGTCGCTCTAAAGCCGCCACACTCTCACCAGAAGTGTAGCCGCGCCTTATGTTTGGCCGGCCCCTTTCCTCGGCCAATCAAGTTACCCCAAACTTGCCACCATACATTAAAGGCCAAACGCACCTGCCGCGCTACCATACTAACTGTCAAGCCAAACGCGTCTTACCACAACAACATATTGATCGGCATGCCAACATGCCACTCTGCCGCGGTAGCATGCCACTTTAGCCTTGGCCACGCCGCCAAAACCTAATTCTTACCACGACGCCAAAACCTAGCCTTGGCCACGCCGCCAATCCTTAATTCTTACCACGGCGCCAAATCCTAGCCTTGGCAACGTTTCCAAGCCCTAATTATTACCACGACGCCAAATCATAGCCTTGGCCACGCCGCCAAGCCCTAATTTTTGCCACGGAGCCAAACCTTAGCTTTGGCCATGCTACAAAGCCACAGGCGTGGCCATGCCACAACGCCACTAGCATGCCGCTATGCCATGGCTCCACCAGGCGCTACTATGCTAATGGAGCTACTTCGCTATACAACAAGATGCGGCCATAATCGATGGACACTATTCCTCATGAGATGCAATCTCAGCCATCCAAGTTCTCCACTGAACTGACAGACTTGCGGCAAGTCCCAGGCAATCCGCTATGCCACGGCTACGCCAGGCGCCACTATGTTAATGGCGCCACTTTGTTACACAACAAAGATGTGGCCATAATCAACGTCTACCTATCCTCACGAGATGTAATCTCAGCCATTCAAGTTTGCCACCAAACTGACGGACTTGTGGCAATTTTTAGGCGTCTGACCAAGGCGAGCCTAAAAGCATCACATGCTATTTTCCTATGGAAAAGTCTCTTGACTTTGACTTGCTACACATAGCAACCTGCTCCATGTTTTCCACGAAAACACTTGAGACATCAAACATGTCACAAATTGGAGGATATTTGTCTAGCGGTATTTGTCGGAGTGCAATGCGGTTACAAGAAAGTGTCAAAGTAGGATAATTAGTGGTGGTGAAAAGTAACGGTGTAAGCAATTTATTTTCTTCATCATGGAAGCGTAATCACTGACAGTTACATGAATTCACTTCCCTCATCATGGAATAACAACGTCTGACGATTACACGTTACTCTATTCTTCCACCACTCAATCGTTTCCACTTCCTACGAGACCAGGGTACGTTTCAATATGATTTGTATAAATAGGCTTCACCTATTTTCACCAAACAACAAGTTTTGGTCTGCAACAATACAATATCTATAAATCACCTGTTAGCTTTCCATTTTGCTAACCATTTCTACTTCCGTTACAAGTCATAAAACAAACCACACCTTCAGAATCAACGATTCTAGTCTCAACACTCTCTTCGCTTCCCTCCCTAAGACCAACCCTTCTCCTCACTTTGTAACCGAAGCAAGCCTGGAACGGCCATTTCATGGTTTAGGCCAGGATTGTAAAGATTGATCTCTCGAATCAAAAGTACTCCCGTGAAGTGCATTATTTAGGGTTTAGATTCGTTTCTCACCCACACACCCGAAATTACCAAAATCTGCAGAAACAGTTTTCACCCACAAACAATGAGATACTTCATAAACAAGCCGAAGAGTTATTGGGTAGTACTCGATAATCCTGGAGAAGGTTGGATCTATAGAACATCAATCAAGTCATTTTTGTTGTACCCTTTGATTTTGTTAAAAAAAAATTTTTTACAAATCGAGTCATGTACACTGAAAGAAGAAAAGGTTGACAAGATAATTTACATACAAAGACAAATGGAAAGTTAAAATAGTAATAAACTACTTTAATTAGTATATAAATATACTACTCTGTATCACTAGAACTTTGAAATTTAGTTAGTTTTTTTGGCATAGTGATCTTGAGCATTTTCATTAGGTGGTTCATCCTCAATAAAAATAGTAAAGGTCTCCCCAATTCGCATGTTCAACCGTTTAATATCTTTATCTAGAATGCGGTATCTCTTCAATTTCATTTGATCTCATGTAATTATGAAATTTCAATTCTACCACTCTTAATATTTGGCCAATCCTTCTTTAATTTGGATGAGGACTTTGCCATTTTTGTTGGGGTTAACTTGTGTTGGGATCACGACAAGAAGCTTGTTAATTGTAGTTCAGGCACATGAACTTGATGGACTTGTTGTGGTTGGACCCATGGTAATGTGCTAAACTGCGTTAATTGCATTGGTTGACTACGGAAAGAAAACAATAAGTTTTTCATAAGACGATAACAAACAGGAAAGATCTTTTATTGAGTCCCCAGCTAGATGATCTTAAAACAATTTCTCTTTTCTCTTGTATCAGTAACTCTAAACAATCCTCGAATGGCCTTAATAAGATGCACTAAGTTAATTTCACATATACATCCACTAAATAAAGATTCAAACCGCCTCTAACCTCTTCGCATTTATCAATTGGAGCATTAGCTTTTATTATAATTAACAAATACCGGTGCAAACATTATTCATCTCTTAGAGTCCTATTGCTACCTTTCCCGTTTCTAATTAACAAATGTTAAAAGGATATTTGATTGATAATGGGCCTATATATGGTATAAAAAAGTTTTTAATATGACAATAATTTACCAAAATTATTATAAAGATAGTTAATATTAGTTACTATCGCAGTAGAATTTCTCATCTTACTTTGAGTATCTCTAAATTCTTGTTTTTAGTTTCTCCTTCTTATTATACTTTGAACCATATGCCAACTATTTTTATAACTATACAAAATATAGATAGTAAAACAACATAATAAATAACTTATAATGGAGAGCCGTAAAACTAAAATAAATATGCGTAGCCACAAAATAACTACTTCATTAATTTTCTATGTCTTTTCCTCAAAAAGATGAAAAAAATTAAATGAGATATTATTAATCATAGCAAACTTAGATGTGGCATGAATAATAAATAACTTTATGTGAAAATATATTGGAGACATGATATGTGACACATAGGGTATATTATATGTGATTTTTGTGGTAACAATTTTTCTTTTTATTGATACAATTACTAAATTAGTTGATGAATAATACAAAAGATAAATCATAAAATATCAAACTAAATATTTGAAATTATAATCATTAAACTAAATACTCATTACCACCAAATAAATTGGTTCAGAAAAAAAAAAAACCGTTCATCTTTTTTTCCATGTTTTATAAGATGAAAAACTTAAATGAGATACCAATAATCGTACATATCACACCTTAGATGAACATGTGGAATCATTTATATGCATATTTTGTATTTGAGAAGATATATGTGTTAGAGCAAGTCTCATGTGGACTATCAATTGGTATCTAGATTTTGTTTTAAAATATCATTATCATCATCTGTTTTAACTGTTTTGCCCATACAGAACAATGGATCAACATGACAATGAGGCTCATCCTATCACTGCTGCAGCTGTGAGGTAAACATATTGATTCAATTCATCTTGATGTTCAATATACATGAGTATTTGTTTTAAATATTGTTAATTTATATTGCGAATTCGATTTAAGGAAATTACCTGAAAGCTAATATTATAAGCTGTCAAGTTTGAAGAATGGATTGCAAATGTGGAACTATAAATTGCCATTCCAGTGGAGTTTGGAGTGACATCCCAAGCAATGGTTGTGTTGCGATAATCTTTACCTTGAAGTATCAAATTAGTTTTCTTAATTGGGATAACCACCTTCTCACTGCCTCATTTAGATACATGAACACCATATTATATTTATCATTGTTAAGTTATGTGTAGCTTTTCGAACTCAATTTGTCTGGATAAGCAAATTTATCATTGTTAAGTTGTGTGTAACTTGTTTTTTGTTACAGGACCAAGGAACAAAAAAAGTTTGATGAGGAGTGGACCAAAGATTGGTTTGACAATCTCGATGATATTACCAAATTAGATTTAGCCTTTGGAACGATGGCTCTGCTTGGAGTTTGGTTTACAAACTTCCAAAGTCTCGATGGCAGGGATAAATGCGACGCCGGACCTGAGGTGGTGGAGATGATCCTAACAACGGGAGGTGTCTCCCTAATGCTTCTCACTATTTCTTTCATTGCCGCAACATGTACAAAAACTATTGTAAAATCTCTCAAATACAAGAATAAGGACAAGTTGAAGAATAAGGTGTTGAGGTTTGGATTTTCATTTCCTTTAAAGAAAGAACAACAACTACTTTGTTCGGACAGAGGATATTCATTGAAATTTCATTTCCTTTACCTACCTAGTAGGCTGCAATTGGTCTTGGATTAGGTATGTGCATTCACTTCACCATCATGAAATGAAGATCAGTAAGTAAGCGGAAGTAAACCAACCACTACAGCATGCGTGTGTGGTTCCAATGGACTAGGAGAGATGGTTAAATTCAAATGTAAGAATAAAATATAATTACCATGTTAAAAACATAATTACCATTATGCCCACAAGATTATTTTATTAAGAGCCTCACTGATTCAAACTCAAAGACTCATTATAACTTATAAAACTACATACCAATTTGTTTAGTGGAAATTCAGATCGAACAATATGCCATGTTGACTGAGATTCTGATAAATATACGTATGATTTTAGAGAGTTCAAGTATTTTTTTTAGCCAAGATACATACCAAACTTGTGTATTTTTTATTCTACATGAATGAGAGAGAGGAAAGATTGAAACACTGAACAACACATGCAACCCAAATGTTAACCATTCACAATTACATTTTTTTCCCCACATGGTCATGGACTGGTCAGGAAAGGGTAAAACCGGAAATTAAAAATCTCATTTATTACGCAAAAGAAAAGGTTGTTGAACACTTACATGTGATCCCAGTCTAGTTCTATCTATAGTGGAAAAAAGCTGTGATGATTTGAGAAAAAGAAAAGAAATCCTAGATCTAAATGTAGCTTCAAGAAATCTGATTTGAGAAAAAAAGAAAAGAAGATCACTAAACCACCATTTGTAACCTGATCATCATCATCAAAACCAAAAAGTTCATTCTCTTTACATTCTTCATCTATTTATAAAGATCCAAGCTCCAAGCTCCAAATTTCTCTTCTTCTTCTTCTTCTTCTTCTTCGGTAGAGATTATTTATCAGTACTCAAGTGAGTACTCACGTTTCTGTTTGATTAATTTCATAATACTATGATTGAGAAGCTTGTCTAGTATTATTTATGTTGATTAGCATACTCCAATTTACAAATAGATCTCCCAAATAAGATCTTTACTCTTGCAAAGAGTAGTATTGTCTTAGAAGTAGTATTTGTATCATCATAGAAGCATTATTTGTCTATCATGATTTGCATTTTGATTTATATCTTTAAATATCATCGTCTCTTTTAACTGTTCCACTTCTTAGACAATAAATAATCCAAGGAACTAAAGGTGATTTACCATGTTAGTGAGTTCAAACATAGATCGAGCTTATTGTGATTTACCAGATGTTCCGACTATCTGATTAAATGTGACATCAACTTCTCTTTGATTTCTAAACTTGTATTTGTCGCAATACCAATGCTTTTGTTGCATTTCATCCTAGTTCAGCATGGAAATATCTTGATCAATTTTTCATTGGGTATTTAAAAGATTATCAAGTTTCTAAAGATTATAGGAAATTGGTTTCTGAATTCACTAAAGATGGTTTAATTATATGAGAAAAAGGGACATGGGGTTGCAATTTCTATGATTGTTATTGTGGTTTTGCTGTTTTTTTAAGTGTTTATGGTGTCTTAATGTCTGATAATTTCTGGGTTCATCTTGTTTGTGGTGGAATGATAGGGTTTCTGTGGATTCAAAGTGGTTGGCTAGGTCATGATTCAGGACATTATCAAATCATGTCAACACCTTAGTATAATCGATTTGCTCAACTGCTTACTGGTAATTGTTTATCTGGGATTTGTATTGCTTGGTGGAAATGGAACCACATCACATTGCTTGTAATAGTCTTGATTTTGATCCAGATCTTCTGCATATGCCGTGTCTTCGCAATTTTTTAAATCGTTGGTTTCATATTTGTATGATAGGACTATCAATTGGTATCTAGATTTGTTTTTTTAAATATCATCATCATCATCTGTTTTAACTGTTTTGCCCATACAGAACAATGGATCAACATGACAATGAGGCTCATCCTATCACTGCTGCAGCTGTGAGGTAAACATCTTGATTCACTTCATCTTGATGTTCAATATAGATGAGTATTTGTTTTAAATATTGTTAATTTATATTGTGAATTCGATTTAAGGAAATTACCTGAAACTAATATTATAAGATGTCAAGTTTGAAGAATGGATTGCAAATGTGGAACTATAAATTGTCCTTCCAGTGGAGTTTGGAGTGACTTCCCAAGCAATGGTTGTGTTGCGATAATCTTTACCTTGAAGTATCAAATTCGTTTTCTTAATTGGGATAACCACCTTTTCCCTGCCTCATTTAGATACATGAACACCATATTATATTTATCATTGTTAAGTTATGTGTAGCTTTTCGAACTCAATTTGTCTGGATAAGCAAATTTATCATTGTTAAGTTGTGTGTAACTTGTTTTTTGTTACAGGACCAAGGAACAGAAAAAGGTTGATGAGGAGTGGACCAAAAATTGGTTGGACAATCTCGATGATATTACCAAATTAGATTTATCCTTTGGAACGATGGCTCTGCTTGGAATTTGGTTTACAAACTTCCAAAGTCTCGATGGCAGGGATAAATGCGACGCCGGACCTGAGGTGGTGGAGATGATCCTAACAACGTGAGGTGTCGCCCTAATGCTTCTCACTATTTCTTTCATTGCCGCAAAATGTACAAAAACTATTGGAAAATGTCTCAAATACAAGAATAAGGACAAGTTGAAGAATAGGGTGTTGAGGTTTGGTGCATTAGCATCAGTAGCAATTGGCGCTCCTGGGTTCTTCATGTTGGGTATCTACTTGGGAGGAGTGTATGAGGTTCGTTTTGGGGTTACGGGTTGTGGTGGCTTGACCACCACCATGATCACATCTCTCTGGGCATGGGGAGGTCTCGGTACATCTTCAATTGTAGTAGCATTCCTGTATGCTATTTTTTGGGGTTAACTGTTTCAGTTTGGATTTGGCGAATCAGGAAAGTAACTTGAAAGTTCTGGGTTCTTGTGCAATGGTTAGTATGGAAGTCTAAAAATTAAAACATGAGGTAATTTGAACAATTGAATATTTCTAGTGTTTTATTTGGATATATTAATAAGAACTTAGTTTGTAATTTGATATATGATGTCATTATCAAGTTCAATTTGTAGATTTGAATAACTTATTTAATGATTTGCTTGAAAATGATTTTGGTTGTTAAAATATGATGAGATTAGATGTTTATCATCACTTAAAAACTTGAGTTGAAGATTTTCCATCTTCCTTCCAGGGGAAGTGTCAACAGTTCCTCCATCTGGACATATAGCCAGAAGGAGTAAGATGTTTATCATCTTAGATGAATTGTATTATAAAAGTCCTAGCATTCCATTGCTCTGGGTGCCTCAAAGTGAATGGTTGTATTCATTGATTTTGTAATGCAGGAGTTGGCACTGATGGGATCCTAGTACCTTACTAGCAACTACTTGAGTGTCAGTGGCAGCTCCCAAATGTGCATTTTGTCAAACCTATAAAGTGTCGGAGGTACGTGGTTCTTTTTCATTCTTGCTGACCTTTAAACGGATATATAACATTTTAGCACAGGAAAAAGATGGTTCATCATAGAATAGGACGAAGAAAATGAATCAGTTCCTAGATAATCCACATCCTAATAATGAAGATCCAAATTGTATGATGAAGTTCGAGTTGAATCAAACACTCGAGTCTAGTAACATCACATTTTCCAATCAAAATAAGTTATCAACACTCAAGAGTTAACAAAAGCAAGAAAGTAAAATGCACTTCCATAAAGTTGGATAGTCTTGATATATATATATATATATATTGCTCACCAAGACAACGTCAACAAAAATAATAAGGTTCGCATAAAAGTATTGTCCAATTTCAAAATGAAAGATTCTCTATGCAGGTTTTTTCTGTGGAGAATTGAAAAGAGTCAAGTTGGAAAATGAAGAGATGAGGAGGTTTCATAGTGAAAATATCAGATTCCAGTTCATTGGATATTCACACATATGATAAGCTCCTACACATGGGTTATTATATTCGCACATATGACAGGATCATAACATGTATTAGTAAAATAACACACATGATAGACACATGCACATGTATTGTCATATTCGTATGAATGATGGACTCACACACATATGCTATTATGTCTGACTCCATAAGTTACCCTGAAACTGAAAAAAATTATTAGAAAGAAAAGCATCGTTCTTTGATCAACAGCCAGAAGAAGGTGGGAGAAGCATAAAAAAAAAGGGTGGAATCTATTAAAAGGTGGAAAATATTCAAAGTATATGTACAAAGAAGAAAATATCATACAAAGAGCATGAAAGAAGGAAAAAAGCGAACAACTAATTCTTCCAAACATTATCTCTATCAACTTCAGAGTCTTGATCCTTTTCATTATCTTCATCAACTTCAGAATCACGATCTTCATCACCAGAATCCTCTTATTCAAAGTCACTATCGGAGATTTCAGAAGTTTCTTCATTGTCCGAAGGAGCCTTAAATTCATAATGCGATGGAAAGGGAATGTCATGTTCAGCACAGAGATCACCCACTTCTCCCTATATAGCCTCATCACGTATGCGAATGGCATCCTTGGTCAAGTTGGAAACGGTGACTTTGAGCTTTTTCTTGAGACGACAGCATTTGGTATCACGAGCTTCATAATTTTCTTCCAACCTTTGAATTTAAGCATTGGACTTCGTTCACAGACTATCAATATCTCGCAGATAGCTCTTCTCCTTTTCAAGAAACTCCTTTTCAGCAGCTGCTAGAAGATAATAAAAAGAGTCAAAATCGCACAAATATAATTTAAAAGATAGGGCAGGGACAAAATCACAAAACAAGGATAATGGAAAACCTTCTTTTTCAAAAATGATGGTTCTAAACAGAGACGCATGGTCAGATTCTAAACTAACACTTGTACCCAACTCCAACCTAGCATTATCAAGGACCTTAGCGGCCCATGCGAACTCAGCGTCACTCTGAATTAGAAGACGAGAGTGAAGTTCACTCTCGCGGGCGAGAAGAGTATTCTTCTAACTAATGGCACGATTCCTTTCTATATGAACCTCGAGTTTAGCGTCGTGGAGTTTTTTTAAAGCCTTCGCACCATTCTCAATCACTTGATCTTTCTCAGCTATAAGAGCATTCTTTTTGACGTCTAAAGTCCTAATTCTCTCTTTATCCTCACGGGCGCGATGTTGAAAGGTCTTATTAGAAATTAATAGTGGTCTATGGGGGATTACCTTTCTTACAGATATTTTTCGCAGAAGACTTTGAAGCAACAACCTTGCCCTTAGACTTCGCACGAGTAGAAGTCTCTCCTCGAAGAGTCTTCATCATTGGCACCACCAAGATCCAACCCTTCCACCTTCGCACACAGATAAAGATAAGAAATAAAGGCAACAATATTGTTAAAATTAGGAGTAAAATTTATTTCTTACTTCATCAGTGATCGAACGTAGTGCGTTTCTTGTGCCTAGTCTCCCATGAGCTTTGAGATCTTTCTTCAATTTGGTAATCTAGAGATGAGAAAATTAATGAAGCGAAGAGAAGAAAATAAATGGAATAAATCTAGTGAACAAGCGAAAATTAAAAGAAGACACATACCACAGCAGCTCGCTCAAGCCAATTGAATACCCAAGGGGAACAGGCAGAAAAACCCTCAGGGAGGGGATTTACCGACTTATCAGCGTTAAAGCCAGTAATGTAAGGACCCTCAAGGATAATAGGGTAAACATCCCATTTATTGTCATTAGAATACCATGCGGTGCGGTTAGTCTTATCATTAAAATCAACATCTCGCATAATCTTCTTATCCTCTGCGATACCATCTTTTCTGACCAGACGGACAGACCAGCGAGACGATTCATTCTTCATAATCACGACTTTGTAGTTATCAAAGAAACTCTTAACAGTATAATCGGAAGGAATTATTTCTAGCTCAGCGTATGTTGGATTCCTGTATTCTTTAGGGTAAAGGGATCCCAGCCTAGCCGCACGACGAGCGAACTCCAAAATAATTCGGATAGAATCCCCACTCAGCTGGAAAATCGCACGCTTGAAGTCATCATGGGATAAAATTTGGTAAAATAGAGGAATTCGCGGATTAAAAAGAGGAATGGGTAGACCAACGAGAAGTTGCCCTACAGAGACGATGATCTTTTGATCATTCCATTGATCAGTTTCAAAACATTTAGGGTTAAGCGTTTCAGTAGGTCCTAATGTAGGAGGAACGGATAACGTAAAGCCTTTATCTCTAAATTCAACTTCAAGCTTCTCAAAATCTTGGACCATTCTCCACCCTAGCTTTTTCCCTATTGATGGCTCTTATAGAAGGGTATTATAAATATCAAGTTGATTAAGATGGTTAAAAAGGAAAATTAGCGGTTAATAAAGATGATCAAAAAACCGAAGTAATATGGGGATGATTGAAGCGAAGAATCAAGGTCAAATGGAAGAACAACAACATCAGCCGTAAGAAAAGAAAGTTGCAGAGGTTGAAGAAGGAGGAAAGAAAGTAAAAAGAAAGAACGGAAAGTGATAAGGGGATATATAAAGGATTTTGTTCCCACCGGTGAAATTCGCTTTTACGAAAGTATTAATGGGTGAAAGGGTGTGAAGAGACGGTTGCAGATATCAACCATAACGTGTCCAAAGATAAGACGATGACAACAACACATGGAGTAATTAAACCCGAGATCTCGGAATACTGTCAGTTAAAAAATTTGGAAAGATCATAGGGTGCGACAAGCACCGTGTAAAGGAGCGAAGGTGACTCAGAAAAAAATTCTCTCATAGATCTTTCTTCAACAAAGATCGCCAAGAGAAGAGGAAAAACGTAGGGGTTAAATACCGCACACGTAAGTATCATGCGAAGCAACCGAATTACTAAGGAGTGAAGGGAAGTCGCACGTAGCATATCAGAAATGACGGAATCAGTGACGTCACAAAGTCATCAGTAAAGTGTGAGAGTTGTGCGAAGACTAAGAGCACGCGCGAGAAAACACAATGTAAACGTGCGAAGACATCGCACGGTAGATCCGAAAATAGGGACTTCATTAGCTGTCCTCCACTATGTAAAATCCATATATATAGGACCAGCCACCCTTGTGGTGAGCGAGGGGTCTTTTTGAGAGTTGAGATAGAACTTTAGGAGAGCGAAATTTATTTGCTTCCCAAGTTAGGGTTTTATCTTCTTTGTATTGATTTATAAACTTAATGAAATCTCTTTAAGAGCATCTCCAATAGAGGGTCAAGTTTTTTGTTTTTCATGACACGTAGGATTTTAGACCCCCAAATAACATAAATCCATCTCCAATGGTTGGATCCTATAAATTAGGAGGGATGGGAAAATAAATATGGAGGTGTTAAAGAAAGTCTTATTTACACCTTCACTTGCACCTCCACGTCATATTTTCAATTATTTTATTTTTTTAGAAATTAGTTAAACTAAAGATAAACGGTTACGATTTTATCATATAAAATATTCTAAAGATTAAACTCTTCACTATTGGAGATAGTTTTTTAACCATGGGGTCCTATATTTACTATGTGTATATAATCTCCAAAATAAAAGTCTTAATTAGACTTCCACGTAGGATTTTTTACACCCACTGTTGGAGATGCTCTAAGTGTTCTTCACAATGGTTTCATAATTCACAATGTAGATTGTTTAAGGGGTGTAGTAGTAGGATTTTCTACTACTACAATTAGGTCGTCTATACTACAAGAATATAAACCTAACTTAATCTCTAAAACAGATTAAAAAGAAATTGTAAGCGGTCATCTGTGAAGATGCTTAATTCTTCGTATTTACCACAAGATGTTTTAATTGAGATCTTTCTTTGTCTTTGTTTCAACTCGATATGCAAGTTCAGGGGTGTATCAAAATCATACTTATCAACTTTCTCAAACCAATCTTTTATTAATTTGGTTTTCAACAAATATGTTATGGAAAGTTGTGGTGGTAGTAGTACCCTATGGACACTCTTTACCCGACATTATTATATTATTCAGAGACTTCCAAGTACAAACTCTTTTCAACTTCGTCTACGAAACTTCACCATGAACTTATATTTAGTCAAGATTTTGCTTTTGATTTAAACATGCATAAACAAGAAGAAAAGGACATATCTCCTACCCTATAGCTTCAAGTAACGGTTTAGTTCTTTGTTCAGCAGAACGGTTTAGTTCTTTGTTCAGCAGATTATGAATATCGCCCTAGAGATTATTTCATCTGGAATCCTTTCACAAAACATTTTGTTCTTCTCCCTGTACCTCGACCAAATCCTAAAGTTTGGGTCTTAATGGTTTTTTTTTTTGAATCTTCTACGGGAACTTATAAGGTAATGCGCTTCCCATGTTGTCGATCTCGCAATTTTAATCTCTATATTTTCTCATCTAATACGAGCGAATGGAGCACTCATGAAGTTACATGCTCTCAAGAAGCTGATACGTCGGACATAAACCATATATAGTTAACCATAACAGGATATGGTATTGGGTAGATTGTGGAAGAGATCGAATGGTAGCTTATAACGACAACAACAAAAATGGTGGGGGTGAATGTAAGCTATTCGACTTGCCCGCAGATATGACGGGTCAAACTAGCAGTAGGCTTCATTAGCTAGCAGATGTGACAGGAAGTAAGTGTGACACGAGAAATACTTTTTTTTTTTTTAGAAAAGGAGGATTCCCTCATACCATTGATAGAAAAGTATCATAAATTCCACGCAGTGAATTACGGTACACTGTTACATCTTCATTCCAAATTTGAATATTTAAGTAAATTTGCATAGTTCTTATACTATTGTCTAGCCAATTATGAGTGATGGCATACTTGTTACAAAAAACAGAAAATCTGGCTGCCCAAATTATTTGGTTTCTCCTAATTAAGGTAAAATCTTGAGCTAAAAAGTTTATGTGAAACTTTGTGTTGTTTCCAAAGTCTTCACTAATCCGATATCTTTGTTTTCTAGCCTCGGCATACATTCGAACCAGCAGCAGCAGAGTGGGTTCGGAGTTGCTCCTGAAAGAGATTACGTGGCCACTCAATTCTGTCGCCCATTGGAAAGCTGCGTCCGCTCCAGCTTTCTCTAATTCTTCTATGGTGGTGCAATCTACATGTAAACCTCTAGCTTCTCTTATTGTTCCTGTAAAATCACACAAAGTTAAACCAATTCCGGCTTTTTTCGTAGAGTTCATAAAAGTAAAAACAACATTTAGTTTCATTGCCATATTTGGTGTTGGTCCTTCCATTGTTTGAGAAGTAATATGAAGAGTCTCATCAATGTGAGGATTATAGTAAAGTTGTTGCATTATGTTATAACCTACTCTGTTAATATTGTTATAGCTATTAATAAACTTTAAAATGTTGTTTTGTCATGGATCGCACTATTCGACTTTCTTTTTAAACACTACATTACACCTTGCTTTCCAAATGTACCATATTATTATGCTACAGATCACATTCCAATCTATTCCATAATTTCCTCTTTCTGGGTTTTCAAAGCAATCACTTAGCCAACCATGAAAAGTAGTTGTTCCATTAAGAATAAACTGCATAGAAAAGTTAAGATGCATCCAGACTTGAGTAGCATAATTGCATTGAAGAAAAAGATGTGTTAAAGATTCTTGTCCTTCATTACAAAGTTTACAAGTAGTATCTATTTCCGGGATTACAGCCGCTACTCTCATACTATTAGGGAGAATAGCATGAGCTGCTTTCCAAATAAACTGTTTTACAGAAGGAGTGGTATCCATACTCCATATCATGTTCCATTTTTCATGAGCATTACCGTTCGTGTTTATTTGGTTATATAAGGATTTCACAGAAAACATACCTTTGTGGTTTAGGGTCCAATGAGGAGTATCTTCCTTATCAAACAACAGAACAGGAATTGTAATAATCTTTATTTTCTCTATCGTTTCATCATCAAAACATTTAGGCAGAGTTTAACTAAATCCCAGGTATGGTGTATGGTAATAAGATCACTGACTTTAATGAAATTATCAGTTCCTAATGAGGTTTTTGAATAGGAGGAATCCTTTCTGGAATCCAGAAATCATCCCAAATGTTAATGTTGATACCATTTCCTAATTCCCAAAAACAATACTTTTTTATCTGTTGGATGCCAGTTAGCATTCCTTTCCAGATCCAACTATCATTCCTATTAGGGACAATATCTATGTGTAATATATCACAATCAGGGTAGTACTTAGCTTTGAGGATGGAGGCACAAAGAGAATCTGGATTTTCTTTTAACCTCCAACCCATCTTAGCTATCATAGCTAGATTAAAAGTTTTTACATTCTTAATGCCCAATCCTCCTTCTTCAAGGGATTGACAAACTAAGTCCCAATTCTTCAAACAGACCCCTTTTTTACCTCTTTCATTAAGACCTTTTTCATTTTTTTCCCCACCAATAATTTCTTTGGAGTTTTGTGATATTGTTACATATTTTAACCGGAATCTTAAAACAATTCATTTGGTACACATAAAGGGAGGAAGTCACATTTTTAACCATAAGTGTTTTCCCCGCATTGTTTATATTAGTTCCATTCCAGCTATGAATCCTATGTTTCATTTTATCCACTAAAGGTTCAAAACACTGAATTTTTGATCTATTGGTAAATAACGGTGAACCTAAGTATTTATCTTGTAGTGGTATAGCAGTGACTCCTAATATTTCCTTTACTTTATGTCTAATGCTAGTTTCAGTTTTTGGACTAAAAAAAACACCCGACTTACTTAGATTGATTAGTTGGCCAGAAGCTGATCCGAACTCTTTAAACATTTTAACAAGATTATGTAAGATCAATGAAACACCCGACATATTTTAACATTTTAACATTTTAACAACATTTATTGTTTGCGGACGACTGTCTTTTATTTTGTAAGATCAATGAAAAAAAGACACGAGAAATACTTAGGCAAGTTCTTCTTTGTGCTCAAAAAAATTGTATCATAAAAATAAGAACTTCAGGCATCAGATAAACTATGCTACACAATCTTACAGTTCGTGCTGTTAACATCTAAACAACTATTGGGCTCTCCTATAGTTCCAACTTATTGCACAAAGGCTTCCTCTAACCACATGTTCTCTGGGTACTGAAGAGGTAAGACTTTCATATTCATAGCAAATCTAGAAAGTGGAAGTGTTTTTCATCTTAATTTTACCTGAAGAATAACAACACCCAGTGCAACCCATTTTGCGATTTTCCAGTTGTGCTCTAGGAAACCCATTTTAAGGCTTTGTTCCTGCTACGAGTCCGAGCTCCGCGTAATTTTACGTATTTCCTTATTTAGACAGAAGCGTGTGGTAATAGGACTCGCTTTCCAAATCATGCACCGACTCAAACTTCCCGGACACTTCAATTCCTTACAAACAAAATATGGAAACCCGCAACTATTATAAATAAAACATCCCGGACACTTCAATTTCTTACAAACAAAATTTGCTGGTAGAAAAAAATTGCTGGTAGAAAAAAAATTCTGCAACCGTCATTGATTTGCAATCTACTTTAGCTGGAATCAATCAAAAGGTCCTTTCCTTTTTGTGGGAAACTGTATCTGGAGACAGGTACAGTTCCAAAACTAATCCCGATTTTTCACAGCTATACCAGCTATACCATAAGAGAGGAAACAAAGAAGATGAACAAGACTAAAGAAGCTATCATGCGGACTAATACAAATTTTGTTATGTAGAAAATTTTCCTTCTTTAAGAACTTTGGCATCGGCAAAAGGAAAGATGGATAATCACAACAATCTCTATCATGATACTGCACAACAAATTCAACTTCATGCACCCGCTGTGGGGTTAACCTCAGTCTCAGCCTTCCCCTACACAAAAAGTATGTAAGAATAGAATGGAAGCTGAATTATTGAGGGATTCTGGACAAACCTTAGATTGGGTGTTCTGACGAATCTTTCTAGTTGCAGTTCTCATGGTAACGAACTCCTCTGCTGCTGTAGGGTGGATTCCAGGTGTATAATCCAAGTCAGCCTTGGTTAATCTAGCTTTAATAACTATAGCAAACCCCTGAAAGTGCGAATTTGCAATATATTATCATTATAAGCTGCATGAAAGCAAAAATAAGAACACAAAAGAGTAAATTATGCTGAAGGAACGAACAAAAACCTGAGTTATTTCAGGTGCATCATCCCCACACATGTGTAAACCAATAACTTTTTGGGTCTTCGCACAAACTATAAGTTTCATGAAGGCCCGATGATCTTGCGACCAAGAAAGAGTGGATTTCAAGGGCCTGAAATTGGATGTGTAGACGTCAATATCTCCATACTCTTGAATAGCCTGCAAGAAAAAATAAATGTTAGTGATGGAAAAAGATCATGCACATGCTACCCAATAGGCGGCTGGGAGAACACAGCTGATGGCACAGCACTGTTATGTGGCAGCAATAAGTAAGTCTTCAAAATAGCATTGTATAAAAGACAGAACAGATCTTGACACAGAAGTAAAAGCTTCTTAATAAAATTTGCAGAAAGTGTCATGTGCAGTTCGTTATTGATGTTATTCAACGACTAGTCCATGATATTAAATAGAGGGTGAGGCAGAATCATTGGAGTGCAGTAATGATTTGAGTAACAACACACCTAATTCAAAGCTGATAAGGAAGCAAATAGGATAGCTTGTTCCGTAACAAATATCCAACCTAGCATCTCAAAGCAATAAAGAAGAGTAGGAATTGGGGAAAGAAAAGGTTATCAATGAATGCAAACATCTTATCATGGAACATTAGGGGGCTGGTGATAGCAGTGATCAATCAAGCTATTAAGAGCAGCAACCTAACGTAGTTGTTCTCCAAGAGACTAAAACTGAACTCATATCTCATTCTTTTTGCAGAGAACTTTGGAATCACAGTGGAAGCCAATATTGTTAGGTACTGTCCACTGGCGCATCAGGAGGTATCTGTATCATGTGGTGTGGAAAGGAAGCTGGAGGATACTATGCAAGGTCCATATATACTTTTCTTTTATGCTCAAATCAAGAAAGGGATGGTACATTGTGGTTTGTTACGGGGGTGTATGCTCCCAATAACAGGCTGGAAAGAAAACAAGTATGGAATGAAATTGGAGGCATCCTTGGGTTATGGGATCTACCTGGCTGCATTGTAGAGGACTTCAACACCATCCGGTATGTCGAAGAGAAGAACATGGCATCACCATAAACAGAGGTATGGCAGAATTTCCTAAATTCATAACAGACTGATCTTTTTGATCTCCCTCTATATGGAGCCCTGTACACTTGAACAAACTTGAGTGAACCCAATTTGTTGTAGAATAGACCGTATGCTAGTTAACAAGAAGTGGGAAGAGAAGTTTCCAGACACAACTCAATGTGCTATACTGAGACCTACCTCTGATCACCGTCTCCTAATTCTTAACACCAATTGAATCAGAGAAGGTCCTATCCCTTACAGATTTGAGATAATGTGGATGGAGGATACCTCTCTTTATGGCCTTATTAACGATTTGAGATAATCTGGAAGAAAATTACAGTTGCTCAAAGCCAAGTTCAAGTCTTGGAACTGGGGCAGTTTGGGAGCACTAAAAGGAAATTGGATGATTTTCAGGAGCTTATTGCCGTAATTGATAACACAGATGGAAAACATTTGATTACCCTTGAAGACCGCCTAGATAGAATTAATCTCAAGAATGAATCCAAAAAGTGTGCAAGATTAGAATACTTGAGGTTAAAGCAAAAGAATTGTTTGATGATGGGGACTAAAAATACGGCCTTTTTCCACCGAATTGCCAATCAAAGGAGAAGACAAAACTTTATAAGCTGTTAAATCATTGAAGGAGAAACTCAAGATGATAGCAGGCTTTTTTTTTTTTAAAGAACTCGTGCCTATAGTCTGGTTTGGAGCGTTCATTCACAAAGACTGATTTTGCAAATGCTCCTCCCTCCATTAGTGCAACTGGGGTCAAATTTATCCTATCTGTAACATCCCCTACAGCCCAAATTGAAGGAACTGAGGTTTGCGAGTACTCATCGACCTAGACACAATTACAAGAAACCACAATAAATCAAGAAAAGCAGAGCTATCCCCAGAAAGCTGAAATAGATACAGCCAAAGCCTTGGAGATCATACCTCAATTGCTCCATTGTTGGACATCTTTACACCAACCTCTTCAAGTCCCAGGTTCTAGTAAAACAGTGAATGTTAAAGAAAGATCAATACTCCAACCCATTTTAACTGTTAGCTTAGAAATATTACAATAACAAAATACAAACCCTTGTGTTTGGTGTGCGGCCTGTTGCAAACATAACATGGATTTAATGATCTGTTGAGGCCAATCCTCAGTATGGAACTCAATTCCTCTCTGGGACATCTGCTCAGCAACAAAATCCCTGCCCTGCATGACAGAAGAACGCATAAATGAAGAGACTACCCTAGTCCAGTCAGACATGAAACCAAAAAATTGACATTCCATAAAAGCGCACCTCCTCATCGAAACCCTTTCTTTAAGACCTGCTTTTGCCTGATAAACACATGGACATCACTTTTCAGCCCGTTGAAAATTCCAGCAAACTCTACAGCAATGTAACCACCCCCGACAATTGCAATCTTTGTTGGTTTACTGGGCAAGTCAAGTGCAGCATCAGAATCAATAGCGTACTCCTTGCCAGGTATATCAGGAATAAAAGGCCTTCCTCCAACTGATATAAGAATGTGCCTTGCTCTATACAGCTTCCCATCCACATCAACAGTGTTAGGATCCAAAATCTGAAAAACACCCATATACTCATCATTACATTTTACATTCAAAAATCCCAACAACATCGTCTTGTCATTAGTGTAAATCTAAACATCGAACCTTTCCAACGCCTTCGATTAACGCGACCTTAGCTTTCTGATCCTCGTAAATTCCAGTCAGACGTTGTAGTTCAGCATTCTTGTTAGCCCCAATCATGAACTGGTTCGGTTTCATATTTCCATCCAAACCCGCGACTATCATCAAAATCATGAGAATATTTTGAGGCATAGACAAGTAATTTCTTTGGCACACACCCACGAAGTACACACCTAGTACCAAAAAAATAATACAGAAACAACATCAAATTCAATCAGAAACAGCATCAATGCCCTCTGAAACAGGAGATTTGAGGGATAAGATTAAACTAACAATGTTAATACTTGAGCATTCATACTATCAACATTCAGACATATGAGGCTCAACATAAGATTAACACTTTGGTTGAAAGCTGTGACATTACAGGAAGAAAAAACACGTAATGCTTAAGCTGCAAAGCGGGTTTCCACATCCAACCAAATTGGCTCAACTACCATGAAGATTAAAAGAGAAACACTTGAACTATACCCAAGAACCAATAGAGAATTTTCTTCTCAATTCTGGATAGCTTAAAACCACCAAACAGAAAATCCTCAACTCCTACAGATTCACTAGTAGGGGAGTCTTTTTGTGAATAACGAGATACAGTTTTCAAGCTTACTCACATGTCAGATGCAAAAACAACAGTAACAAGTTCAGTAGTTCTCCAAACAAACACAATAAAGATATAAAAGCTTGTACCCAATGCTATGTTGTGAAAGGCGATCTGGGCGCCAAAATGTGAACAAATTTTTTTTCCTGGGCGCTTTAGGCTCGCCTAGCGCCTCACAAAACATAATTTGTAAGTACTCAATTCAACTGAAAATCTACTGATTTTGAGTCTAAGAAATGAAAACTTAACTTACGTACCACCAATTGTAAACAAATCATAATCGTAATGAACACCACCGCCATCATCTGATTGGAAGTTCATTTTCTTCGTTTTTCTTATCCGATTGCAAAATAAAATTGCAGATCTGGAAAAGAAGATCTGATTGAAAAAGAAAAGATTGAACGAAACGAAGAGTATATTAACTATTGTTCCAGAGGAAAAGTCTATATATGATCTTATTGATCTGTTGTTGTATTTGAGGCGAAGGATTTTTTAGGCGAAGGAATTAGAGTAGGAGAGGAAGTAAGAGGGTAGTATATACTAAAGCTTATTACACTTTGTTGATATCACTCGTACACATATACGATGATGGGTCAGAAGGGGAATTTTGAGTCAACAAAAAGTGACTTGTATCCCGAGAGTGTTTTCTTTGAACAGTGGTCTAAGACTACATCCTAAACTCCTTAAGGAATATCTTGAACTTTAGATCCCGCGAATTGAACCAACAGAGACAGAATGGTTGAGATTCAACCCACAGGTTACCTAGTAGTTCCATAATCTTACCTGTTCACAAAATTCACTTACGGGGCTATTGTTGTTATCCATGTTTTTGGAACCGAACTTGCAAGAAGTGATTACTAGTTGTACCCTAAAACCATAAGCTCATAAAATCAGCCAATGGTCTACAGATAATTCAGCTTCGACCCTTCGGTGTTTTCTAATGTGTATTGCTTAAAAATTATCAAGTTCCGAATTCTGACCGAATGTAATCAAATTACAAGTCCTTCAAAATGTAATTCGTAGAAATGGACTTTTGAAGTGTAGAGTTAATGTAGTTATCAGGGAAAATGGTAATGCATGTATAAGTTTTTCTAAGCAGGTTGAAGATTCAAGGTGAAACCAGAATGTAAAAATAGCCGGGATGTAAACAGTTGCAACCTACCCATTTTCAAATATTTTTTCTTATTTTTAATTTACATCAGGATGCATCCAGTTTCACCCTCGTTATTTTTTAAGTTTAAGCCAGGATGAATCCATATTCATTCTTGCTATTTTTTTGGTGTCCATTTCACCCATACTAATTTTTACTCGTCCATTACAACCAAGTTTCAAAAATATTTGGACAATTGACCCAATTTCTCTAGAAATTTGTGAATGTGTGTGTTTCTGATTGCTGATCGACTGAGGATAAGCGACGGTGGAGCCCAAAACTAGATTTAGGGGATTTAAGTTTTATTAAGGGTAGCATAAAGCAAGATTAGGCTTGGAGGAAAATTTAGGATTGAAAATTAGGCTTTGAAGCCCAATGGGCAGGAATAGCAAGTGCACACACTTGCTCCATGTTGAGGATAAACACTAGAGTGTGTGTGTGAGTGGCACATGTGCACACCAAACCATCTCATTTATATTCCCTTCTTTGTCGTAGAATTATCATGAAAAATTAATCTAAGAAAACTCTTCTTTTGTTCTTCAATCCTTAAGGATTTCCCATTTATGTGCTAATTTGTAAGGCAAGTCCTTACATTAGCAATTTTTTTTAGCTTCGGTAAGGTGACGTTTTTAACTGTGAAGCACCCTGTCAGACCTATAAACTAGTACGACCGTTGCCACGGTGGGAGGGCCGACCGAAAAAGAATCTGAACATGGGGTTCGTCTGCGATTACTTTCACCCCATTTCTGAAAAAGTGATACTTTCGCCCCGTTTCGGAAAAAGTGATACTTTCGCCCCGTTTCGGAAAAAGTGATACTTTTTCTGAAACCGGGCGAAAGTATCACTTTTTCCGAAACGGGGCGAAAGTATCACTTTTCCCGAAACGGAGCGAAAGTTTCACTTTTCCTGAAACGGGTTGTGAAAGTATCACTTTTTCAGAAACGGAAAATTAGTCGATCCATAAACCAAAATATGGTTGCATGATGTGTTATGCATCCTTTGTGGTGGTTTGCATAATGGCTATGCATTCAATTTTCGAGAATTGTGCCTAAAATTAAAGTATCATTTTTCTTGAAACGGAGGGAGTACATCGTTTTATTAGTTGGAACGGAAAATTAGTTGATGCATAAACCAAAATTTTGCTACATAAAGTATTATGTATCTTTTGTGGTGGTTTGCATAATGAATATACATTTAATTTTCTAAAATTGTGCCTAAAATGATAAATACCTCCGAATTTTTCGTAAAAACTCTAAATTTGATATTGTTGTTTGTGCTCGTTGGATAGATTTTTTTATTAGCTTTCCAACAAGATAAAATTTGTAAAATTCCGAAGCACGGATTTTTAGATATGTTATATTAAAGTTTATTTTCCAATTATACCCCTGAAAAGATAGGATAGATAAGGAGTTATAGTAATTTGACTAAAAGAGAGGGATATTTTTGGTTTTTCAGCATGGACCATTCTCAATCTTTTTAGGTAATTGATCACTTAGATTTACAAAAAAAGTGGCCATACTAGTACGACCGTTGCCACGGTGAGAGGGCCGATCAAGAAGAATATGAAGATGGAGTTTGTCCACGACTACTTTCGTCCGTTTGAGAAAAGGTAATACTTTCACCTCGTTTGAGGAAAAGTGACATTTTCGCCTCGTTTCGAGAAAAAGTGATACTTTCTCCCGTTTCGGAAAAAATCGATACTTTCATTCGTTTTTGGAAAAAGTGATACTTTCTCCCGTTTCGGAAAAAGTGATTCTTTCGCCTCGTTTCGGAAAAAGTGATACTTTCTTCCCGTTTTGAAAAAGTGGTACTTTCGCCCCATTTCAGAAAAAGTGATACTTTTTCTAAAATGAAGCGAAAGTATCATTTTATCCGAAACGGAAAAAAGTCACTTTTTCCGAAACACAACGAAAGTATTACTTTTCCCGAAACGGAGCGAAAATATCACTTTTCCCAAAACGGGATGTGATAGTATCATTTTTCCTGAAACGGGATGTGAAAGTATTATTTTTTCTAAAACGAAAAATTAGTCGATCCATAAACCAAAATATGGTTGCATGATGTGTTATGCATCCTTTGTGGTGGTTTGCATATTGGTAATGCATTCCATTTTCGAGAATTGTGCCTAAAATGATAGTATCATTTTTCTTGAAACGGAAGGAGTACATCATTGTATTAGTTGGAATGGAAAATTAGTTGATGCATAAACCAATATTTTGATACACAAAGTATTATTGGGCCGACCGAGCGAAGCGAGGGAGGTCCTTTATATGGCCATTTTTTTGTAAAATCTAATGGTGGGTTTCGATGTAGAATTTAAAAGGTGGGATTTAGGGGTCCAGGGGATTTGGTGGAATTACGTTTCCGTCGGTTTGTTTGGTTGCCCAAATCCCTGGAATCACGTTTCCCATGAGAATCAGTTTTCCAGCAAATCCTCCATATGGAGTCCGATCCCTCCCCCCTAAGATTTGCTGGGAAACTTATCAAGGGATTTATGGGCCTACTTTTTTTAACTCTAAATCCCATATATATTCAATTTTAAAATTCCAAGGGTAAAACCAAACAGTATATGGACTGTAAAACAAAATAATTCAATGAATTCTAGGAATTTTAATTGGATCACCAAACACACTAGGGATTTACATGAATCCCAGAATTTGTAATCCCATGGGATTATAAATTCCTAGAAATCGTGAATTCTACAAACAAACCCACCATAAGTGATCAATTACCACAAAAAGATTGGAAATGGTTAGGGCCGAAAAACCAAAAATGTCCCTCTTTTTTAGTCCAATTATTATAACTCCTTGTGTATCCTATCTTTTCAGGGGTATAATTGGAAAAAAAACTTTAATATAACATATCTAAAAATCTGTTCCTTGGAATTTTACAAATTTTATCTCGTTGGAAAGGTTATAAAAAACTCTACGCAACGAGTACAGACAACAATATTAAATTTAAAGTTTTTGCGGAAAATTCGGAGGTATTTATCATTTTAAGCATAATTTTAGAAAATTCAATGTATATATCATTATGCAAACCAGCACGGATACATAATACTTTATGTAGCAAATTTTTTGTTTATGCATCAACTAATTTTCCATTGCAATTAATAAAACGATGTACACCCTCCGTTTCAAAAAAAATGATACTTTCATTTTAGGCACAATTCTCAAAAATTAAATGCATAGCTATTATGCAAACCAGGCACGGAGCTACACCACGTCTAGTGCGGGCAGCAGTCCCCCTAGGATTTCCTAATTACATACTTAGGCTTTACATAATTATCATTTTAGGCTTGAAAAATTTAAGTATTTATAGATTTGTCCCCGTTATCTTTATATATTATATAGAGAGCCTTGAACCCTCTACTATACACTTTACAAACTACTGGTATCAAATACTTATCGTATAAAACCTGGCTTAAATATCAAAATTACGTAGGAAAGAAGTGAAAAATATCAAAATATTAAATCCAACCATCAATCAAACCATCTTACAACTTATTGGATATTTTGGTGATATCATTTAAAGGAAAATACCAAAGCCTAAAAAAAAAATTGCGGCCTTTGGCTGCCTACTTTTACAACGAAACTACTATACATATATATATATATATATATTTGTCCCCCCAAACAATAAATCCTAGCTCCGTCCCTGATGCAAACCACCACAATGGATGCGTAAGACATCATGCAACAATATTTTGATTTATGGATCGACTACTTTTCCGTTTGAGAAAAAGTGATATATACTTTCATATCCCGTTTCAGGAAAAGTGATACTTTCACCCCGTTTCGGGAAAAGTGATACTTTCGCTCCATTTCGGAAAAAATGAAACTTTCGCTCCGTTTCAGAAAAAGTATCACTTTTTCTGGAGCGGGGCAAAAGTATCACTTTTTCCGAAACGGGGAGAAAGTATCACTTTTTCCGAAACATGGCGAAAGTATCACTTTTGCTGAAACGTGACGAAAGTATCACTTGTTATGAAACAGGACGAAAGTAATCGCAAACAAACCCAATCTTCAGATTATTCTTCGGTCGGCCTTTTCACCGTGGAAACGGTCGTACTAGTGTATCCTTTGTGATGGTTTGCATAATGGATATACATTTAATTTTCTAAATTTGTGCATAATATGATATATATCTCCGATTTTTTCGTAAAAACTCCAAACTTGATATTGTTGTTTGTACTTGTTGCGTAGATTTTTTATAACCTTTCTGACGAGATAAAATTTGTAAAATTCGAAGGCACGGATTTTTAGATATGTTATATTAAAGTTTTCTTTCCAATTATAGTCCTGAAAAGATAGGATACACAAGGAGTTATAGTAATTGGACTAAAAAGGAGGAACATTTTTGGTTTTTCGGCCCTAACCATTTGCAATTTTTTTGTGGTAATTGATCACTTAGATTTTACAAAAAAGTGGCCATATAAAGGACCTCCCTCGCTTCGCTCGTTCGGCCCAATTATGCTATTTAAATTTGAAGTGTAGTCTCTTGACCTTCAATTGGCATAGTTAATATGTTTATTAGTATTTGTTACTTTTGTTGCATATATATGCTTATCAGTAAATCTGATGGATTAAGAGTGAACTTGAGATCCAAGGATATTGTGCGGATGTTTTTTCCCTTTCAAGTAGCAGAATTAGTAAGTGGGTTAGTCGTGGAGTTTTCTCGAGTTTTCGTTGTAGTACTGGGATAGAATGAGACCTCTTTCTTGATGTAATTTTCTTTTGAATTTGTTTTCTCTTAATCTCAACAAGGTTATCACATTATTAAATATTATTTTTGAACGTTCTTGTCCTTTCATTAGTGGAAAGTGTTAATCTATTCATAACTATTAATGTGATAAAAATATTTTATTTTCTTGCTTTTATTTCAAAATATATCTTTTTATGAGCGAGTGCGAACTACATGGATTAGATTTTCATGTGGTGAAACTATGAATCACTGGTAATAGGGCCTGCCGGATTATTACTATTGATTCGGGTTGTCACAGTTGATTTTAGAGCATTGTTCCGATTTACTTGGACTGTGCAATGATCTTACTGGTAATTTGAGAGTTATGTGTAAAAGGTGGGACTTGGAAAAAATGATGGTCTGGCAGTTCACCATTGGCAGGAAAATTACTAAAATACATAATATGCAAGAGAACAACGTGCTAGGGTAATTGATTCATTTAGTCTTGCATCTGAGCGTCTGCCCCTTAACTCTCCAGGCGAATCTTAATCCAAAGACCAAATTGAACTTTGAATGGTATGTCCTTTTTGCAAGTATTTAAATCTGTAGCATTTTGAGAGTTGAACCTGTTGATATCAATATAGAATATATGTTTTGCAGATTGGTAAATGCAAACTGGCTCATGCTATACTGAGAAACATCATTGCATTGGGTAGGGTTCTTCATCAGTGTGCCAGGTCAGTTAGTACATGGAGATTCACTCGAGGATGATTGTGTTTGAGTGATGGTTAAAAAATCGATATTAAAGAATTATTGTTTGCCAATCCCATCTACTCATCTCAAAAAAGTAGAGGATGATGAAAAATCTATTGTAGCTTAGCCTAAAGAGTTGATCTCTTTCTCTACTGTAAGTTGTTGTGTTCCTTAATTTAGTCTATCTGTTATAAAAAAAAATATGTGGAACCATGTACATGCTTGTGTATCTTTGTCCTCAGCTCAGAACATCCTTGAATCAACTGAATACTATGTCCTGTAATGTAGCTTAATGTTATAATGCTGTGTGTTACGTGATACATGGGTACAATTACTAATTTCTATGCGTCCTAGCTTTGTCTTGGAACCAACATTAGCAAATATGAGATAACTGTATTTTGTCCCCATTGCACATATTTTCCCACAATTCGCACATAAGCATATAACTATTAGCATAATACTATTATATGTTTTGAGGCAATTAACAGAGAACATTTAAGCTATTGCCTTATGCATCTTGAGAATATAACTGTTTAAAATTTTATCTTGATTCAGTTCAGGTGCTCCCACTTTTATAGAGAGGGTAATGACGTGGGCATGTGGTGGATTTGTTGGTGAAATGGGGAGCTTCTACAAATTCTCAACGATGGGATGATTTTCCATTATTGTTTATCCATTTAAGTTCCAGGGAAGGAGGGGCCAAGTCTATCTATGTATGTAATTTGATGATTGTGTTTTGCTTTCATTCTTTTTCGTTTCCTATTTTCTAAGTTTTTGACCTACCTTTCACAAGTTCTCCTCGTGAGCCTTTCTTAAAGAAGAAAAAAAAAAAACAATTTTACCATCTTGTGAGCCCTTAAAACCAAATCCATGGAGCCCCTATAATAGAACCGTTTTTTGGGCACCACTCTTTTTTTTGGGGGGACCATTTTGTGATAAGAATATCTACCCTATAGTGATAAGGGGTGTACTAAAAAGTGGAAATGAATTACTTATCTTAACCTAGTTTAATTTATAACTAATCTAATAACCAGAAATATATTTATACTTGTGATTCGTTTTTTGGTTGTAAAAATGAGTACGTAGTAATCATCAAAATGAGTTGAAAATGGAAGTTGCAGGGAGAAGTTCGGCTAAGAATTTTGTGAAAAACTATTAGCTTATAAGTAATTTTCAAGTGATCTAATGCTCAATATGAAACTTTCCGAGTCGACGTCAAATAACCGTCCCACACAAATAATGTAAGATGTTGCAAGGAAATTTTCACATGATCATCTTTTGACGTATTATTTAGTTTCCAAAAAATAAATTGTTTGCAACTTAACTCGTCAAGAATAATGATGAAAGTAGCAAAAGAAAAAGGCCTCCAACACATATTTCGAGAAATACATAACCGAGTTGAACTCAGCTCGAAATATCAAATGTGTATAATATAAAAGTCTATATAGCTTCTGAGTGATAGATAAGTTTTAGTCTCCACATACCTTTTGTTGATGAAGTTCCTCCAAGATCTCCTCAGTAGATCTTTGTCTTCAATCGATGAACGATGTGAGGTCTAGAGCTCAACTACACATTTTATCCTTATACGATACATAGCTATAAATAGACTAAAAATCAAGACTTATAGTTTGATCACCTAAACTTGACAGACAAGCATGAGATAACAACGCTTGCGAGTTCGACCGAGCAATGCTCTAACAACATGTGTTATGTGTTATGACTACATTATATTAAAGAAACTATGTGATATTACACAAAGAGTTATTACAGAATGAAGCACTTCTAGTTTTGTTTGAGAGACGACTTAAACTGTTGGACTTCCATATTTTTATTTAACTTGCAAATACATGTAATAAAAATTAGTTACCTATTTTTTATTTTTTAAGTTTAATAAGAGATAATATTTATGTATTTGCAAGTTCAATGAAAAGTATTACCCCATAACCATGAACTTTTTATGAAGATAGTTATATATTTACGTAACATCATCTTAAGCCTTTTATAGAATAAACGTATATGTATTACCGATGTTATTTTTCTCATTGAATAATTTCTATAAGTTAATCAAGGTTTTTATCATCTTTAATGTAATACTTCATAATATATAACTCAAGTTTTCATCTAATGTATATGGTTACTTGGTCATTTATTTTATCACTCAGTTTGACTCTGGTCTTGTGTTTTTAGAAGGTCTGTTAGGATTTTTCTTCTTCCTTTTTCAATCGTTTTTCTTTTTTGGTAGTGCTTGGGGGTACCACTACAGAGGTCAAGAATGTTTTGTCCTATATGGAATCTTGGTATACTCCCGTATAAATTGGTATCCCTATTAACATCCACACCACTTATATATGTATTAATGAAAGTAATTCATTTATATTAGTCATATGTTTCTACTTTGTTTATCATAATCTCATTCAACATACCTTATTAACAATCTCTTGTTAAATCTTAATTTCCACTAAACAACTTTATATATAATGAGTCTTGAGTTTGAATGAATGAGGCTCAAAATAAAATAGTTTTGTGGGAATAATGGTAATTATGTTTGTAACATGGTATAAAGGCAACAGTGAAGGCAAGCCCTTTTATTTCGTACCACAGTTGAATTTGACCTTCTCTTCTAGTCCATCATAGCCATTATTAATAACCAACGACTCAAAATAAAGGGACCACCGATGTGTGATGTAGTGGTTGATTTACCTACGCTGGTGCTTACTGATCTTCGTTTCATAAGGGTGAAATGAATGCACATGAACTGACCAATTGCAGCGTACTACTAGATAGATAAAGAAAAAGAAAATTCAATGCATATCTTAGCCGCAGAAAGTAGTCATAGGACATGGAGATGAAAACAAACTTGTGAATGAACCGAAAAATAACACTAATATAAAAGTGAATAGGCCGTCAACAACATCACGTCAAGATGCCACAAGAAAAGCATACAATGGTGCTACCTTGGTCATGTAGTGTACTAATTAAATTCTGATATTGGGTGACATGATGGAAATTAAACAGCAAGATGATGAACACATGGTTTCTATTAATGATCGAAATTCTCCTAATACTATAGTTGTCGTTAACGCCCTTAGTAGGCCAGATGAATATTTAGATTCGCTCCATACACCAAAGAAGTCTGAAAGGTAAGCATTTTTTTGGTTTTGTAGATTTTCTTGCTCAATTTTTCTAGGAATTTGTTTTGGTGCCACAGTGTTTTCTTGTTGCAGGTATGTAAAGAGGAATGAACTACTTGCCATTAACGTTCATGGGGTCTTTATTTTTTATTCACTTAATCGTAAACAACATTGATTCGCTAAGCGCTTTTTCTTATATTTATATGTGAACAACTAGGACATTCCGAACACAAGTTACTTAACCCTATCTACCAAGTACCCTGTCATTCACTACAAGAAAACCTGGATTAAGCGACCGGGCATTTTTGGTTGCAAAATTCGGTATTGAGTCGCTCTAACCCTTAAAGCGACTTAATTTGGCTCTCGCTCTTAAGTTGCAAAAGGTAGGATCTATACAAGTCTAGAGAAGCCAGGAAATCGCTTTAGTAATCAACCAACTATCATGTAGCGTCTTTTTTATTAATTGCTTCATAGCTAGACCGACCTTCCTAGAGCAAGTAAAATAGTGATCGCTTTAGAGCTAGACCGACCTCCATGGAGCAAGCAAAATAACCATCACTTCATAGATAGACCAACCAAAATATAGCAAGTGAAACGTTGATCGCTTTATAGATAGACCAACCATAATAGAGCAAGTGAAACGCCGTTCGCTTCATAGATAGACCAACCATAATAGAGCAAGTGAAATACCTAGTTAATAGATACATGGAACAACTTGGGCTGAAGTTGATTGCTTAAGTTTTTAAGCTAACAAATTTATTCTGATTGCTTAATACATAGACCAAGCACCCTAGGAGCAAATGAAATATGACCTGAAGTGGGTTGCTTAAACTTTTTAAGCAACCAAATTTTTGTGCTCCTGGTTTAGAAAATCTGAAAATTAATTACAATTTAAAAATTTATACTGGAGTTAATTATTAATTAAGATTCTATAATTATAATTATCCACTTTTGATTATAAAAACCACTCCTTCATTACACGTGATATGTACTTCAGTATCCCCACCCAAGCAAATTAACTTGTTACAACAAAACCAAACCATCAAGTTAACGTACTGGTTTGCAAGCCATCCCTAAAAAGTAAAAAAAAAGAAACATACAGGTCCAAACAAAAAGGTAAGAAAACGAGCCAATGAAAGGCTTTGGACCTGTATGTTCACCAAAAAAAACTGCACATTCAACATTCAGACTATATCATTTTTCCTAACTATCAACAGCACATCCATCAACATTCAGACTATTCATCCTCGCCAGACGATTCTTTCTCCTGATTGTCATCAGCACATCCATCTACCTGCAAATCATCATCATCCCCAGCATAGTCATTCTCAACTTCTTGCAAATCATCCCAAGTAAATCCATCATCAACTTCATGTTCACGTTCATCTAAAGACTCATCTTCTATATTATCTGGCATAGGGTCACAACCAAGCGTCTTCAAAACCTCATTCAAGTACTCTCTAAGATTACGCTCCCTCCTTTGAAGCTTTGAGATTTCTTTATCTTGCTTCGCAACTTTCTTCTTTTCAGAGTCCAGTTGTTCTTGGAGAGCATCCATCTGTGCTTCATTTTTCTCATATAAACTAAAACGGGTGGCAACTTTTGACTTACGAGCACGCTTAGCCCCAATTCGATGTGGATCAACAACCATTGCATATATTTCTTCAGGTGTGTAGTTGACTTCCCCTCGACGATCCTGCTCACTGATCTGGTTCATTTATGTCTGCATACACGTTGTAAAACAAGCAACTAATTCAAAATTCAAGCTTATGTAGCTGCTATGAAGAATATACAAAACAAAACAGCAGTCATAGAAAAACCAGAATGTTCATTCAAAATGCAGTGACTGGAGCAAAAAAGCAATTGCATATATCAACTAGAAAGTCTCAACTGCTACATAATCAAGTTTACAAACTTATATAACTTTTCCAACTCAATTTGGAGCAAATTTTGAAATGTGGAATGAAGAATAATAATCTTCAACAAAGAAAAATGATCTTTAATTAATCGTAATCTTCAACAAAGAAAAATGATCTTTAATTAAATCATGGATCTACAATATATAATAAATTTTTAATACAAATAATCTACCATGAAGATCATAAAAAGTTTCAATATCATCCATAATTACTGTGATTTTAGAACTTCACATCTTATACTTCTTTATTTTGTTGAACATGAAATCAATCTCAAAGTAATATTAGCAGAAGAAAAAGTTTTAACATATCAAAAGGATCTAATTACGGACGCTATGCACTAATATCAACATAATTACAACGATATGTTTTTTTTTGTATGATAATATTTAAATGTTATTTTTGAATAAATGTGAAGGATAACTATATATATGATTTAACATATCAATTAAGTATAAAAGATATATTTTAAAGAATATCATTACAAAACTTGGCAAGTATATGTATTTAAAACTATATACAGTAATCCTTGTTAACCTATGTATGTTTTCAAAAAAAAAAAAAAAAACAAGCCGCTCCTTGTCTTTAGCCTTGTCAACTTTTGATCACAAGAATATATTTTTCATTTGATAGGTGACAATACCGACAGGTCAACACGACTATTATAGCCGTTTAAATTGAAACTCCGGAATTCCAGATTGTGTACTGTGCTCTGTTTCTAGCTCTTGTCAATGCATTAGGCAAGATTCCTCTTGTTTTTAAAAAAACAGGAAGTAGGTAAGATTCCCCTTGTTTATTAAAAAAATCAATGAAGTGACCTTTTTAAAAAAGAGGAAGTAGGTAAGATTCCTCTTGTCTAATTAGTCTGAAGCGTCACGTAGTCTTCTGTATCCGACACATGATTTTTAGCTTGACATTATCCGTAAAGATATTATGAAATATCAATTATATGATTTTTATCCAGGTATCTCCAACGCTAATTTAGATACAATTATGTGTAATTACCCGTTGAGTCTTTTATGTCTCCAATTCTTATTATGAGATCATATATTCGTGAGAACACGAACCTTTATCCAGTAACATTTTTGTGTTCACATTTGCATATATATTGTTCTAGTTAAATTAATAAATGAGAGAATCCAAATAGATACAAAATAAGAATAAAATATGTAAACCAAATTAAATTATTTCTTGGGATCTCCATTTTACACTTGCTTCTACAACTGCGCGAGATTTTTAGGTTCCATTATTCTGCATTGAAAACGTATGTGTCTAGCTTGGTTATGGTAAATAGTATGACTAAATTTGTAAAATATAACTAAAAATAGTCTATCCTTCTTGATCGCTATGGCTATCTTGTTGGAAGATTCAACACAATTAATAGTTCATGACATGGCACAATCTATTATTCGGTTTGGATGGTATGTGCGGCTAATGATGTTTCATTTCCTAACTTTCATTAATTTTTATACAAACACGATAGAATCATACCTAGAAATTTAGCATTTCACTAATTCTTGACACCTATGTAGTCTTCTTACCCTTTGTGGTCTTCTAATTCATGATCGAGATAATATATGTGTTGTAGAAGGAGCTCTTATAGCTAAATAATATCTTGATGAACTCTAATTGGAATATATATTTGTGGTACATTCTCCGTTAGGTTATTCTACAATTGTTATGTTTTAGTTTATAGGACTTATCTGCTAGTCAAATATGTCGAGCATTAGTGTAGATTTCCCATTTTATACCTCTAGCATAAATGAGTCAACCTAAATGAGTTTGGAGACCATCATATTATCACCGAGTAAAAACTTCGTAACTACTACTATAAAATATTATTGTTCCCATCCCAGAGTAATCATACACTTTTAAGCTTTAACTCTTGTTTATACTACAAAACTCAATCCACCAGTTTTTAATAAATAATCTATAAATATCTCACTCGATACTGGTATATGTTTTGATCTTGCAATTACATGTGAAACACCATTTAACTCCACTTAAGTTCTCCATCCGAAAAACTGAATTTCGGACGTGTCATTAAATATTTGAAGTTGGTTTAATGTTCCTTCACATATTATTGTCGCTCGAATAATAAACTATCGTCGAACTCAACGAATATGATGTCGTTATACTTTAAAATGTTGTAGATTACTGGGGTAAACTATCAAAAACTTTTTCACTCAATTTGTCTTCGACGTTCGTCAATACAAACTTAAAATATCAAATAATAAATTATTCATCGAATTCAAAGAATATGATGTCGTTATACTTTAAATGTTGTAGATTACTGGGATAAACTATCAAGCACTTTTGCACTTGATTTGGCTTCGACGTACGTCAATATAAACTTAGAATATCAAATAATAAATTATCATCAAATTAAAGGAATATAATGTCGTTATACTTGAAATGTTGTATATTATTGGGGTAAACTATCAAGCACTTTTGCACTCAATTTGGCTTCGACGTTCGTCAATAAAAACTCAAAAAAAATATTAGGAACTCCAAATAGGTTAGTTAATTTATGTTTCATTTAATTCACGGTTGTTGAGAGATCAACGTTAATGTTAACTACATGATAATTCCATTGTCTAAGCGATTTTTTCATATATTTGGATATACTCGGAGCCTATTAAGTATCTAGTTCCAACGATATTTCTTGATTAACCGAGTTAATATCAAGTTTATTTATTTGTAGAATTTGCTTTTTGTCTATTCGGTGTGCATTTATTTATGGAAGTGATTCATAACTATTCAGATTTATGCCCCAAAACCCGATAGTTGGTCCTAGCCTTCATGTTTCGCCCTAGACACTAATCCTACCAGTAATATATTTCTGGTTAATAATTAGTTTTACTTGTGTATTAATAACTTATGTTTTTACAGCTTATAATCAACATCTATATGCGAGGATATGTATAGACATTCTGTTTTATCCCTTAAAAGTGTATGAGTTCATTAAATTTCATATCATCTTCCAAGAACACAATACGCTTTACTTTGATACTTAGAGCGTATTTTTAGGATGTGAAGCCTTCGACTTCAGATCCTGAATATATTCTGATTTTAGAATTTAACTTAAGCAGCTTCCTGTGACATGCTTTAATAGAAGTCCTTGCCCGTTGTAATATTCATTTAGTTGTTTCTCTAGCATGTTTGGTTTTTCCATATTATAAAGGGAATAAACCAAACTCTTCGTTAAGTTCCAAATAAGTCTCTGATAACTTACACGTGATATTTATATTTTCTCCCATACTCTCCAATTCAGATATATTTTCCTTGGATCCCCAATTTGGTTGTCCATTATGGTGATTTCATTATTTATGTATGGATATTTTATTGGGTTTTTTCAAGGAAGCCTTCGCGATTCCTAACTCAATTTTAGAATCTTTCTTTTAACCTTCAAAGTGAGAGCTCCAGAATCGCATAATTATGTTTATCTTTAGCTTCCTTCAGCTTGATTTTTGAAGTGTTAATTAGACTGTGTTATCTAGTTTTGAACAAATCATTTCCAAGGTTCTCAACTGCTCCGCCATGTTTCAATTGATGAAGTTAATATTATTATGATTTGTTTTTTAAATGCTCATCAGTAGTACTGCTACAGTTTCTGCCTCAAACAACATCTCAATACTAACCTTAATTTGTTGCTTCATCCGTGATGTATGGTTCATGTTATATATGTGGATTATAAGTTTCTTGGAATTTCTTAATTATTTACTATTTTTTATTAAATTAGACAAATTTTTAAAATCTTATTTCCACATAATTCTCCAACATTCTCGAATATATGTGTTTGTTATTTAACAATTTACATCTTTAATCTTGTACTTACCGGGGAAATTCAAACTTATATGGAACACGTATGTATTGTTATTCTTTATCAAGATGAAAGCACTGAAAAGAAACTTAACTATCTATTCCCACCGAAACAAACCAAATATATCAAGATACACCTACCTTAGCACATTAGGAATTAAGTCCCTTAACAACAAAAAATTGGCGTTTTTACAAATGACTATATTTTGATAGCTGATGTGAATAAATGATGATGTACTATATTAGATTAATCTTTTATCACAAAAACATTAGAACTACAAATGAACTATTAATTTGCTTGCATACAAAATCATCAAGTAAATTTTCATTGTACAAAATAAAAATGTTCCAACATCTATAATGCTTTACGAAATGAATTACTTACCTAACTTTGCAATGGTCTAATTCATTTGGTGGTAGCTGTGGCACGTTTTTATATATAATAATAATGGCATCACCAACACCTACAATGATGGTAGGAGATTTAATTAGATAATTAAGTGTTAGTATGATTTATTCTTTGTTGAAAATGTGTTGAGGTCAGGGGGGAAATAGTGAAACTTTGATAATGAATTTTTTAAACCTAGGGATTCTCTATTTTCAAAAAATAAAGCATTTTTTATTCACGTTTATACACTTCGATGCCCAGTATTAGAGCCCTACACCCGTCTTCAATTTTTATATTTTTTGTCTTGTACAAACTTAAATTGATTACACACATGCATCATCAATGCATACATACATGCATCATCGTATTTCATGTCCTAAAATCGACTCACACTGTTTATGCCTAGTCAACGACAGTGACCACTAAATCCCACGTTCTATGTAATTGTAAGCGGAGGATGTGCCATGTTATTTTGCTTGATCCATGGTCATGCTTTGCATATTAGTGTGCTTAGGGTAATTAATCCGGCCATGACCTGTTTCAATGATGGATAATAACATTATGCTTAGTTAATAAAGAGAATTACATGCAATGGATAATTAGGCAGAACCCAAGTTAAAATAGAACCAAACTTTACCACCACATTAATATTAATCTACACTAAATTGTAGTGCATTGGATTATTGCTATGCTTGGGGAAATCAGCCATGCGAAAAATCAATACCGAGGAACCAAAATAATCATAGATGCAATTTAATACATAGTGGTACCAAATCATCAAAATAAAATATAAATAACCTAGATAAATTTTTCAAAAGCTGAACGATACTGGAAATCACCCGTTTACGTACCTTCGCATATATGTTTTTCTTGCAATTTTTTTTGATAAACATGAAGATATCCGAAACATTGAAGCTATATCTATGTAGATCATTGAAAGAAGCTAAATTGATAAGTTTGTTTAGGAATATTACCTAGACCTTGTAAGAGCAAGGGCTATCAGGTTGAGATTCTCTTCTAAAATGAAAGATTTTATCAAAGTCGATCAAATTTGGTCCTACTATAAGTAGAGGGAAACCACCTTTCATCCCAAACTCAATCACCTTCTCTTTCAAATGAAGGAGTGAGTGAAAGTGTTCACTACACGGCACATTGTTTTCCATGAAGATATAAAATGAAAACAGACGGCATATTGTTACCCGTTTAAACTATGTTTTCAAATGGAGGTGATCGAACTGTTTATACGGGTTGTTGATAGCTATTATTGACCGTTTGATTCATTTTGATTATTTGTGGGACCTTTATGACCCTGCACACATGGAGTGTTTGACAACATTGACTGTTTTTTCAACAAAAAATAAATTGACTGTTCATTGAACGTTAATCTAAGCTCTGGGATTGTGGTCTTTCCCATAGCATGTCTTTCCGAGCAGTGCTTTCCCGTACCGTTTTGCGGGAAGCTATCCCGCACAAGCGGATTCTTTACCGTTAGATCACGTTAAAACCCAGATCCAACAGCCTTGAATCCTTTAGGTAAATGGTGGGTCCTTTCCTGAAAGTGGTGGGTCTTTTCCTGAATGTGAATCCAACCGTTGATTTGATCATCTAACGGTAAAGAAGTCGCTTGAGCGGGATAGCTTCCCGTAAAATGGTGCGGGATAGCATTTTTCTTTCCTATAATGTAAATATAACCATTGGATTTTCTTTCTCCCGTTCAGAACAGTTTGGTTTTGGCTTATTTTGCACGACCATCTATATGCCGTATAGGCTCTTGACCATCTATCCGGCGATGGATTTTCCACTCTATCAGGTAAGCTCTCATCCATTTTGAAAGAGATAAACTACTAAAACAGTCTATCCCATAACCCTTGCTCTAAGTGAGACTTAGGAGAACCATGGATATCCATAGCATTTTCTTCTTTTCCGCATATCCTTAATAGTACCAAACTGAATTAAAGTTTAATTAAATTAAAAAATAACAAAATAATCAATTGCAACCCAAAATTAAATTTTTGACTGTGTTTAAGGTATTTGTTTGCTCAATTTTCTTTATGACACGAAAAACAAAGACTTCAATAGAACATGTAAATTAAAAAACACCGACTATTATGATGGAGTATTACTCCAAGTTTCTCCCTTCTTTGTCCTTTTTAGAAATGTTTTAGTCGCGTCAACTATTCCTCTGTTTGTACATATACACATTATTCACATTATAATTCATGTTTGATAAGTACTGACAGAAGTAAAGGGTCAAAGGAAAATGAGTCAAATATGATTTGTTTCTCTTATATCGGTGGGTTATACTCAACAGGCTTGACAAAAGGTTACAGTCTAAGATTAGTCACATTAATCGCCATTGAGTGTACAAAAGAAACATGTGTTATACTGGAAAGAAATTGGGTGTCATGGATATTTTACAAAACAAATTTAGACTCCACCAACTCTGTAATTTGTCATGGCATATGATATATTACACAAAAACATTACTGAGCACATCACAACCAAACCAAACAAAATAGAAGTATATTGTACTCCGACTGCAATAAGTTTTTTTTTTTGTTTCCAGGAGAAAAGTGAGAGAAGCAACTCAAATGTTATCAACCACATAAATAATTAAAAAAGGTCTTTAATCCAAGCATACTAAAACTGTCTACGTAAACAAATAAAAAATCATCTGATGTTTAGAAGGTCTATCTAACAATTCTAATACTGAATAAAATTGTAATAATCGATAAAATACATCCATCAATAAGTTGCACTTTTACTGGGGATTGTCTTCTATGAAATATAGAAGTCCAGGTCTGGTGGGATTCGGAAAACACGATCTCACGCTTCAGTAGTGATACGACATGTATTACATTCTAATGCAATGCAGTAATCAAGAGTGTTGTACCTCTGAGAAGTCTTTCTCTGGTGCCCATGTTCTGAGGAAAGCACCGGTCATTCCCACCCTGACTTTAGAATTTTGGTTAGTGCATCCGCAAATTTAAAAGTTCCGACGTTGCGTCTCAAACATCAATAATTACCTTAGGCGTTTTATGTTTCACTATATCCTTGCTCAAGTATATCTATTCCTCGGGGTTTGGGACGGTAGTCATGACTGCTCGCGTTGTTTCTTTGCCAAAGTTCCTGGATATGTACTTCACCTCATGACCATTACAGAGAATGTATACAGCTGACTCCTGCGCACACAAAGATTAGCTGGGAAAATACACCATACATGGTTTAATTTTCAATGATGGATACAGGCTGCTGATAAGTTTTACAAACAAAGATGCAAAAACTATATGAAAGTCTACTACTTGCGGATAACCACCTATAAGTTTATTGTGCTTAGATAATATTATCGTGCTTTAGGCTTCATACTTCCAATCTGGGTTATATATTATTCATGGTCATGGCAAAAAATACAAACCTTGGAAACTACACACCTAAAATTGTGCATAATTTTCGGAGGATTTAGATTACTGGAGAGATATAATAAATAGTAACATGCTATGATCCATTAACACAAATCATCAAGCATATTCTACAATTGTAGAAAACCCTATAAAGAAAAACAAAATTTAGGAGAACCAAAAAGATACAATTATCAGATTATGAATTTGGTATGACAAAACCTGTTTGTAAAAATTTGAAACAGAAGGCTTGATGCTGAGGTTTGTGGCTAAGATCAACTGACATTCGAACTTCCTAATGAAAACGGAGAGTAATGAATCTATTTAAAGAGGTTGTCACATGCCTTTACCAATCGCCCGTACTGAGAACTGATGTTATGTTGAACCTAGAATTCTTTATCGTGCCATTGACATGCCCTGTTTTTCCACTGCCTTTATGCCTGCAAACATTTCACTTCACGATCATTAATTGAAAAGAAGAGAATGGATCAGACCCTAAAAGCACTGTTTGTACTCGCTTAGTTAAGAAGATCTAGTACAAATTTTGATCCTTGGAAACTGTTGTACTTCTGTCCTACAATTAAGTTGATGAAGCTATAGATAATAAAATTGTCCAGGCATTACATACTCCAGAGCTATGTATCCACTGCAAATCCAGCAAACATACAAATAAAAAGTAAAATCATGGTTTTTCAAAGTGTTGCTTGATTTTGGGGTAGCAGAAAAGCTATTTATTGAATTACTCTATAGCCTATACACATACTACAATAGTTAACTATTGTTTTTTTTTTACTTTCTTCAGTTTAAAACAACAGAGAGCCTAACCTTAGCTAGGAACCCTCGAGAAGACAAAGGAAGAAGGCCTAACTTTTAGAGTATGTGTTTTTGGGGAGTTCAGCAGCTGATGTCAACATGTTGATATAAATCTTCATCATCGAAGCTGTGATAATCACTCTGCAATTACAGATACTATCATTAATTATATTTAGTTATGTATTTGTAAAGTTTTGAATCAAACAAACTACATACCTTGATAGTTTCACAAATGGTATTGTGTGCTTTGATATATGAGGGCTTTTTATACAAAAATGCCATCCAAACTGTTTAAAACATCTATACTTTACAGTTTTTTCCACACCATCTTGGTCATACATGAGAAGTCTGTCCTCATTGAGCTTTGTATCTTCTGTAAATCCCCATGCTTGATGTCGTAAAAACTTCTGGGAACCTCCGCAGTCTTGTAGAAAAGAAGAATTTCAGTGGCTCGTCACTTAAGTTGGTGCAGTAAGTTCTATTTGAAGCAACCCAACAACAAACAACAATTTAAGGAGTACTAAACATATGAGTAATGTTCAAATTTCAAGCTCAAGTAAAAAATAATGAACCAGAAAATAAAAAATCACCACATCAACGGCTACTTCTACACATAAATAAAATCTCGTAATCGATTTAAAGATCAAACCTTGGAGTAGAAGGAGAAACATAAGTATACTCAGGCTTCCACCAACTCTTTTTTTCATTAGTTTTAGCCTTGTAACTAAACTATGTCTTGCTCATCAGGGATAGAAAAGATTGGCCAATAGCTAACATAACAATACTGAAACAGATGAATATTGTGCCTTCCCTTTGTTGTGGTACTACCATCAATTGAAACATGACTCACTCATCAGGTTATCATAATCATAATAGCTGTCAGAGAAACTCTGCAACAACATGGTATCCAAAATAATTTGCACATATGAAATTTAAGTATGAACGCAAATGTCCATGCTAACCATATTGAACATACAAATGATGATGACCAATTGGATGACATTTTAGAATCTGAGATCCAAACTTATGCATTAAAACACCATGTCAAAGCCACACAAAACTTAGCAGTATAAGATACGACCCAAATTTTCTTAAAACGCAACTTATATTAACAGCACGACAACCTACACAATCCAGGACAAATACATAATTGATTACTGTTTATAACTGATATTGGGTTAGTATTTATACATCTAATATCAACGCTTCCCAAATCAGGGCAGATTAGATGTACATACACTAACCCCATCCGGTTAACGACAGTTGCTTCCTCTACGAACTGTGTAGATGATTAGCGATGTGAGATTGTATCCCATCTCCTTCTGAACCCATTGCCATCTAAGACTTTAGAAAAGCTAAAGCTTGAATTCAACCATACCTGCGACTATTTTGAAGTGGTGTTATATTAATATATTTGTTGCTATAATAGTTAACTTGCTTTTGATTATGTATAATGTTATGTTACTCGCAGCAACTCCACCAAAAAAGTTTAAAACCAAATATAAGAAAAACAAAGTGGTTTACCCGACGATTAATTCGAAATTAGAGAGGCTAGCATTCATTGCACTTAGCGCTCCAATGATCTGCAAATATCTTTACACTTTCAGAGACAAAGGAGCAGAGGAAAGAGCATCTCTTCAGCTGGGGATTTCATTTCGCACGAAAATCCAGAGCGTGATTCGGATCATATACATATAACTGTGAATAAATTAAATCACGTTAATTAGTAAAATTTTGGTTTTCATCCGCTTCCAACTATGACTAACACATCAACCATCTTGCCAAGAGGAATTAATTTTAAGTGTCAAAGAGCGATAGACGGGATTAGCAGGATATAATGTGAACAATACATATTTAGCATGTACTTGGTAGCCAGAGAACACTTCAATAATGCAAATGGGACTGAAGGCCTTGAAATTCTATGAAATAATGGTAATCCTAAATTCCAATTTAGACCAATTTAAAGGAGTGGTGTATGAGATATGAACACAGCTTGCCAAGTGATAAGAACCCAAAAAATATAACTATGAAAACGGATGAAAAATTTAGAGTTATATCTATAATTTAACGCCATAGTAGAGTAACCGTGTAAAATAATATATCCAGTAGGTTCCTTCGTGCTCTTTCCTAATAAACAATCACTATCCTGGATTCACTCTAAGTTGTGCACATGTTGCACATGTACTTGATAGTCTGAGATAAACCGTATAGTGAAATATGTCCACTATGGACGAAAGTACTATGAAATATATTAAATGGTAACAATCTAACCATGCACCTATACAGCAGTTAGTATTACCGCTTGTACATGAATACGTAGAGACCTTAAGATGAAAAGATGAGTGACATTATGGATGATGTGCATGATGTATATATTTTCAGGTACATTATGGGCTTCGTTTTCATGTGTACAAACCAATCTTCAGCAATCAATTGATTGGATAATGTGTCGATTTTCATACCTACGCTATCAGATTTCTCCATAAGATCTCGAACTCTCTTTCGGAAGATCTATTCGGAATTTCCACCAAAAGAAATAAATAAGCCGGTCCATTGTGATCTTCTACCTCAAGGTTTAAGAGATACCTGTATAGGGAACTTGTCATATCATTCGAACTATATCTGCCAAGGTAAAATAGAAAAAGCATGGATCAAAATTTCGGTTTAAATAATTCCGTTGACAGAGAAATCCAAGCAGAGACCATCAAAAGTAATAACCTAGGGTCCTAGACTAATACCTGAAATTATTATATTGGATATTAAATCGAAATTTTATTTCACTATCAAAAGCAGTAATTAATATTGTTGTGTCTTCTCCAGACTGCCCTACAATACAATAGGTTCTTTGAAGTGAAGTCATAGTTAAGATATCAGCTTACTTAGAGTTTTGTCCTTCTGCAAATTCATCAGCGGACTTATTAGATACTGCTTTTGTCTAATAATAACCAACCACCACAAAGCAAACATGAAAGTCCTGAAAAGAAATTTCAGCATTTTCATTTAATAAGCATATCCTACGCACTGGTTTGTAACATAGTTCATACCTTAAAAGGGAATTGCTTTCTTAGCACTGACGTCAACCACCGGTGCAGTCCCTGTTGAATCCAAGACGAAAAATTATCAGTTAACCCCATGTTCTATATGATTGGAATAGGGATTTGGCTACCAATTACTATATTATATAGTATAAAGCAGTGGATAGAATTGAGACATGATAGAAGGATCTTTTAACTTCAAATAAGTAAAGAAATATAAAGAAGAAGAAGAAGAAGAAGAAGAAGAAGAAGAAGAAGAAGAAGAAGAAGAAGAAGAAGAAGAAGAAGAAGAAGAATTCGTAGCGATCCCAATGATTACCTTCATTTGTGTTTGAAGACTCATTGGTCTGAATAGATACTTCAATTTGTGAGATCTCTGTTTCTATGGTAACAAACCTCTCTAGAACTTGGACTAACAAATCTCACAAATGTGTTTCAAAATACTAACCTACAGCTACAGGTAAAAACCCTAATAGGATCCAAAATGATGTAATGTACCCTTGGAAAGACAATGAAACAACAAAAGAGACAATCCAACCAAAGAAAAAGTGTATAAGGGGGAAAAGTACCTCTTGTTGAGGGATATTCTTCATTGTCCTTATCGAAGTATGCTTTGTTTCCTTTGCTCTTCAATATGGCTCGAAGCTCCACAAAGTCGGGCGGTAATCGGCTAGAGTCTCTGTCAAGCACTTGATGGGCGTGTTTCTAAAAGTGCAGAGGAGTGCATTATCTTATATCTAAGATAAGCACATTCATCTCCTTCACAAACCCATGTTTCCTAGACTCGTCGGAACTCCAAAACATCTCTTCAAATTCCCTATGTCATCTCTCAAATCAACGGCAACAACTCACATCTTCAATGGAAATAAACTCCCTCTTCATTGATTTTTCGACAAAACAATTTTTCATAAATAAGAAACACCAAATAAAAAATCGAAACAAAAATCCATAATGAGAAACAAACCCGTTGACACAATTGAATTCCTAATTTAACCATTCAACGCCAAAAGGACAGAGTGTTAGAGAGATGCACCTTGTTTAATAGTTTGTCTATTCACTCAGAATCTCATGAATAACTGCATAAATCTGGAGGCGATCACTCAATAAATTAGGATTTTAATTAACTCAATTGTCAGTTTATTCCAGAAATCAAAACAACCATGCATTATAATCCCCTAAAACAAACACATTGCAAAATAAGAAGAAAGGTGAGGTGGTCTGGATGGTGGTGCCTCTTACAGTTTAGAAAAGAGAATGAATTAAAGTGAGAAGCAAAAATCTAGGGTTTTGCGTGAGCAAAAGAAAGTCATATCGGAAAAAAAGAAAAAGGATCGGCGGAGAAAAACGACTTTTATATGATTTTCCCTATATCCAATCGACGGACACAATCCACCCCGGAGATCACCCCAAGATATTTTTGTTCACTCATACCTCACACCGTAACAAAACCAAAATTTCCTGGCAGTCATTTGAGAAAACTCCATCCGGTTGATTCCGACCACATGATGACATTCCCAGTGAATCTTTTTCACATTCCGCTGATGTTTTCCTAATCCTACTAGTCTAACTGAATGTTTCTTCTACAACTCTCTCTCCTCTTGTGAATTGTTAAACAATTCAGAGCACTATTCTCTTCCTACAACGTCCATACAATTCACATTACCAAACTAAAGGATGATCCTTTAAGAAATGAACATGAACTTTAAAGAGAGAGAACACCGTTCTCAATCTGGCTTTTGGTTTCGTTTGAAAATTCCCAATTTCTATTTTTCCTCTTGTGAACACCACCCTATACTGTGATTCACTATTTTACAGACAAAATAAATAAATTACGGATAAGGCAGTACTTACCATTTATGACCCTTCTGAAAGTGAAGCCTGATCTCGCAGACTCTGTCACTGAATGCAACATCAAGTGAATCATTTCCATTGCTGACTTCAGCGAGAAACCTATCAAGTTTCGCGTATAAGAACATCAGCCAGAACCTATATGGATCTGAGGCAAACCGAACTCTGTACTAACCACCTTCTTCTCCAAAGAACTGAGAAGACATGGGAATGAAGCCTGCATTCAGAACCAACCATTGATTAACAGTCAAATATATTTAAAGTAACTGACGCAAGGATTTCGAAATTAAAAGTAAGCTACATCAAATACATAACAATTTAAGGATTCATATGAAATAAATATTAAGCTTAGCAAAAAAAAATATATATTAAGAAACTGCAAATTAGACCCATAATTATCCTTGGGAAACTCTAAAAATATTGTAAAAATTCCAGATACATCCTATTTCTTTGAAATGTCAAAGGTTGTGGTTGTATGTGTCATTTGTTCTTGTAAACTACATGCTGTATAACTTTTGTATATATTAGAAATGAGTACTTCTTGCATTCTTCAAAATATATGGATATGATTAGATAATTTCTAAACATTGAGCATTAGTTCTCCGAAAGAAAAAGAAGAATTTGTATACCACCTAGCCAGGGATGTGGACAAAGCTTCATCTCTTCCAAGCTGACAATTCGTAAGGTGTTTCTAGAAGATTAAAAGTTTAATATGGTGTTTGTTGGTTAACAACACCTCGTAAGTCCTGATAAACATATTACAACCAATAAACTTAAGCCTTAAATACGGGCACAAAAGAGTATTTTGCATCTTACAAAAGAAAAAAAAAGAACTAGCTCCAGATATGCTGCTATACACAGTTGCGGACGGAACGATTTTTCGACAATCCTGAACTGAATCCTATAGTCTTCAATTCCACATATTTACAGATGTTAAAACTTGTGTAGTAAACATTCATGACCCATATATGTAATCAACAAATGTTGCTAAATGTTGATGTGCAAGGAACTAATAAAAACACTGTAAACCTAGTAAGCTAACTTCTGTTCTGCATTCTCCAGGTTGTTAACCAATCTATCAAAATTCGTATTACCCGAAAAATTGAAAAAATTCACAAAATTGCAGAAACAAATTGAATTAAGAGTAATCAATAATTCGAAGCAAAAAACACGAATCAGAACCCTAGATATCATATAAGAAATTGATAAATTAGTATTTCTTAGCACGATAACACAACAACCTTTGTCCTTTGAACTACTTCAATTGTTTAAATTAAACACTAAATACTGAAAGACCCTCGAATCTACCCCCAAATATCAAACCGTAGGTTTCAATTTCTGAAATCATTAGAAAATTTTCTGAAATCAGTACAAAAATTCAATTACTATTACCAAAAAGAAGTCGAAGATGCTGCAAAGACTGGTTCAAGTATTAGAAGATGATGATGTGGCTAGCTGATTCACTGTTGCTGCTCGAGAAGGAGAAGTAGAGGAAGGAATGATTCTGGTGGTGAAATACCTGGTACTGCCGTATAAGAGGATACGAAGAACAAAAGAAGAATTGAATGTGGAAGATGAAACCTCTCTCTGCTGGTTAGGAAAAATCGACAGAAAATTGTTTAGGGATATCGATCCAAAGGTCACCCACTGCATATTCCGTTCACACGCTATCCCCACGTGACACCACCGAAGTTTTTCTGGCCGTCCAAGTCATAGCTCGATACGGATGATTCCGACCGCCGGATCAGGGTCCCCATCCAATCATGTCCGTCTAATGACTCTCAAATCTCAGAGTCAAACACCACCTTTTTTATAACAGTGATTATTTTAAGATCCAAATTGTATGAGATCTGCTTGACCAAGTATTCGAAAATAATTCTACACCAACTATGAGCTGGGTCGGAGATGGGTAGTGTGATCATGTGAACTCCTCGGGAGTTTAGCAGGGACGGTCTACTAAAGTTCGGTGGGGCCCACCATGACTGAGTCATGCGGGAATATCCGCGGTGCCCAGCCCACGGTGGATAAATATTCAGTTAAACATGACGGCTATTCCACTAAAAATGAATGATTGTTTCTTGTATGGGTTGTGGGCGTCTATGACTTTACCACGGTATTATGCTCTTCCTGCTAAGAAAAAACATGGATCCAAGATGCACAAACTAAGTGCCCGGAATGGAGCATGTAATATTGCACGAAAGTGTTTGACATAGTGAATAGGATGATTATATATATCAGGAGCATAATCGATTATGTTTCTCCCGAAACAAAAGTCACCCTTGAAAATCATAAGCAAAATCTTTATGTTTCGATCATTTATACTTCAAAATTATCTTCTTAAGTGGATTCCAAACATGTTATAAATTTATTCAATGGGAAGCCAAAACCAGATGATCAACTATTTTTTTTAATAGAATTTGTTATAAATTCTAATCTTCATTGTTTTCAAATGTTTTGCAAAAGAAAAAAACAACAAAGCATGCCAAGACTTCTATTTAGTCTGTCTGTTTTATATAAGACAAAATAGCAAACAAACTTCCTAGAAACGTAAGAACTAGAAGCACAATGGCACCCACAAGCGAAACAATTTTCCAAGGACTACTGAGGTGATCACGTTTGAATGATGCTCTCCACAAATTTTGACGAGTGTTGTAATATGTATTCACTTCATCGCACAACTCCGAGTAATAAAAACGGAAAATGGGTCATTTGTCCAAAAAAAATTAAAACACGGTTCAAATGGACGAGTAAAAAATTTTATGGGTGAAATGGACAAAAAAAATAGCAAGGATGAAACCTGGATTCATCCTGGCTTAAACTTAAAAAAATAGCAAGGATGAAACTGGATACATCTGTGTAAAATAAAAATAAGAAAAAATATTTGAAAATGGACGGATGAAACCGGTTACATCCTGCCTATTTTTAATTTTTTGTCCATTTAAACAAGATATCTAAATCTTTTGTCCTTTTCACCTGTGAAATTTTGATTTTGGTCTTTTTAACCAATTTTGTGTAATAAAAATTTGCCACTGATACCTCGCGACACAGTTTATTAAAGAGGGTGGCAACATCTTCATCGTCTCCGAGATAATTTATTATGATGCCTTGTTTACGAAGAACTCCAACATCTAGTGCTGAGTCAATTAAACTATCCATGAAGAAAGCATAAGAAGTCATGTAAGTAACATGTCCATCACAACATTGTTCAGAAGCAATAAAAATTCCTCAGCAATGTATCAGTCTGATCTTGAATAATTATGGGAGGGATTTCCTTAACCCCAACCCTGAATTTGATATCCAAGAAACTTCCATTCGTAGAACTCATCGCGAATTTTACTCCCGCCCGTTTCAACTCTGCCACATTAGGTATAGATTTCCATGAATTTTCCTTCTCGTGACTATCTTTAGGGGGCAAATCATGGAATGTCTTGCCTAACAGATCAAGTAAATGTTCTCCTTGACAACTCCAGAAACTCGATTCGATAACTTCTTTACCTCGAGGTATCAGCGGATCAAAGAATTGCAAAGCAAGTATGTTTAGGAAACACCTTTCAACTCCCTTTTTTAGTTGAAGCACCTCGAACAAGCATTCAAGAACAACCATAGGAAGTTGGTTTTCGAGTAATATCAAATCACGAGCTACGCTCGCTAAACCCCAAATTTTACCAAAAATGGGATCACCTCGTTCAATCTGGATGACCTTGTTTGCATTTCTTGAAAACAATTCGATCATGAACAGACCATCAATCACCATCATTTCCACGAATTCGTTTATTTTCAAATCAATGGGTTCCGAGTAACACTTTCGAGCTTGGACTTCGATTCTTTCTATAGATGCAACACACTCTTCCAATTTATTTGTCCCTGTTGGCGCTGTTCGAGAAAGTAATGCATGAGCATAACGTAACTTGTGATCTTCCATTGCTTTTAAACTACCATTTTGACGATGAAATGGTCCGATGGAGACCATTTCAGGGGAGTGCGCAAATTCGCTTATTTTACGGAATTTCTCTCGTACTCGATAAATCGAACATTGGGTTGTAGTAGATGATGGAATTAACTTATCCAACTTTAGTTTAATGGAATTTGCTGTTGAGACATGGTTTTCTTCTGTAATTTGTATTCCAAAATTTTGTTTTGCTTCTACTATTTCTAGAATCATACTTAATAGAATGTTTAAGATGATGATGAAGCAGGATATGATATGATAATGAAAGTTTATCAAACTGATGAAACTGATGGTGGTTTATCAAACTTGTAGGTTCGAAGAAATTCTAGCAGAGATGGGTATTTAGATAATGAAAGTTTTTGACCTTTAATGGAGGATTTATTACTAAAGAGGAAATGAAGACACTAAACAAGAGGACCGCGCGCGGTGGCGAGGCCGACAAAAAAAAAAAAAAAAAAAAAGACATGACTAGTGACCCACGAATAATGCGTGCAAACAGAATTTACAAGTGTAATTAACTGCTTAGGGTTCTTTGGAACCCTTTTTCCCTTCAAAAAAAAAAGTAAATTCATTTTACGTCATGGATCAAAGAATTTCACGTACTAGGCATTTTCCTCCACCCAAGCAAACAAAATGTATGGAAGTAAGTTTTAGTATTTCATAGTACGCTTGAAACACTAAGAAGTATGACACATGCTATAGAGATCCACGTACCTGGCATGTGAGTCGGTGTCCAAGTAATGAGTTTGAAAGAATCGAAACTAGAATGAGTTAGTTTAGTTGCAAGTCTAAATCGGACACCACGTGTTGTCACAGACTAAATGCAAGGTCAATACGTGTTCAAAGCAAAGATATCCTCAACAAGCAATAAAAACAACAACTGCCAAAAATGCAGGTCAGAGAGACCCTAAACTAGCTAGTTCCTTATGTACGATTTCCCAGAGGCTTCTTCTTCGATGATCCGTTTCAGATGCTCATCAAAATTGCTGGGATTAATTATTATATAAGCTCCAGGATGGTTTTGAGCTTGCCGAGCATCAGCCGCTCTGCTGGTTTCCCTGTAAGTATGCATAATAGTCACTTCAGCTAGCAAGGCTTTAAGGCGCTGGATGGATTCCCACACATGATGACAATGCCATGGGGGTTTAGGGCTTGGGCTCAGTAAATAGGTAGCCACTGTCATGGAGTCAGTTCTGAGAGAGACTCTAGAGTAGTTTTTGGTGACAACAAGTTTGAAGCCTGCTTCCGCACCCTGCAGTTCATGGTGAGTGATAGATATAGGGGTGGAGCTACCTGCAACAACATCCAAGGGGGCTCTAGTGTGGGCTATGATGATTGATCCATACCCTGCATCATGGTCTGTCAGGGAGCCATCAGTGTTGAGAGCCACTTCTCCAACAACAGGTTTCATCCAGAAGATTTCTATGTGAGCAGCAGTAATGAATCTTGTATCACATATCCAAGTGTCAGACAAGGCTCTGCTTTCTTGGTTGTCAGGCATGATGATGGCAGAGGCAAACAATTTTAGCTTCACTTCTTCAATGATTTTATCATAGACTTGTTCATGTGGAAGACTTTTCTGAGTGAAAATTCTTTTATTTCTTTCACCCCAGATGTGGTAGATGTTAGCATTGAAGGTGAGTTTCTTGATAATGCCAACATCCTTAGCCTCTTTAAGATTCTGCACACACCAGTTAATTTGTTGATCCTAGTCTGTGTGCCGTAATCTTCTTAGCCCCAATCTTCTTAGTAATTTGTTCCAGGCATAGGTGGAGTAGCTACATTTGAAGAATAGGATGTAGTCATCCTCCATAATCAGGTTGCAGAGAGCACAAGTAGGATCCACATTCATACCCCAAGCCACAAGCTTATATCTGGTCTTTAAGGCCCTGTGCAGAGCCATCCGTACAATAAAACAATATCTGGGAATGCATTTGTTGAACCAGACAAGAGTATTCCAGGTTAGGGGAGGTTGCTGAGTTCTAAGGCCATTATAAGCGTCCTTTAGAGTGATCCCCACTTTTTCTAGTACTCCAAACCACTCTATCCACCAACAAAGGATCAGTCTTCACTTCATGAATAGCTTCAATGAAATTAGAGAGTGCATTTGATAGATTGGGGGATAAAGTCCACTGTCCATTTGTTAAACAGAGATACTCACAGTGGCATCAATATGGTGATGAGTGTCATAAGCCAGCTGAGGAGGGAAATGGTTATAGAGTGTACCATGTGGTAGCTGTCACACGCCCATTTAATCGCCTAAAATTTTCATGGGTCATGACCGGCAATGATTGTGGTTCAGTGAATCATCTTCACCCAAAATCATTCAGCCTTGCATACTTGCACCAAAGTACGCATCTGCCTTCACTCATAAGGCATTGCACAACGGAAGTCTTTTCTTCTTTCTCTCTAACTCTTCATGCCCCCATAAGCATAAGAGGTTACGCCATGTACTTAACCAATTCCCACACAACATCGCAACATAATGAACACAAAGATATACTGCAACAAACCCATTTTATTGCACTAAAGGAAGATTACAAAACTCGTCCATCACATGGACCAAAAATGTGCCATTCACCCTCTTGGTGAATGCCTAACTCTCTCAAACTTGAGACTAACTCTCCTATGTAAGCCTACTGATTTTTCCCACTCCCTAGGGCTATTTATACAGTAGTTACAATGGCCAAAACCGTGAAAAACACTTGCACACGCATGGAACAGCCATGTGTCCCATCAGGTAGTTTCCATAACCGCTTGACTTGTTTTTTCCAATCGCCACCTTTTGTGTTGTCAAGCCAACAGATGCCACACCTGTTCTTGGTGGTTATGAACACTCTGCTAAGGCTATGAACTCATTTCATAAGCCTTCTAACTTGTCTCGCACCTTTGGCACGCTTGTGAAGCCAATAATCAACTTATAACCGTCACTTGAGCCGTATTGCACACTTGCTGTGCCATACCGGATTCTCGTCTTGCGCCAACGTTCAGCCCTCTTGGCCCCCGCATGCTTATCATTCTAAACTCATGCACGAACATTCCTTAAGCTTCAAACATCGATGCCAGCTCCTTAAGCTCACTCTAGTTACTCATGCGTCATATATGCTTCACTTCGCCAATTAGCTTGACAATAGTAATGCTACTCTTGCATTACTAGCTTGTTTGCATTGTTCAAGCTTTGGCCAGCCTTGAACTAATGCCATAGACCAACTCTTAGTCTATTCTTGCATCCTCCTTGAGCTTGGGCCAACTCAATTCCATGGATATGCATCGATGCCAACATCGCATGTTGCATCTGTCACTTTGGCCATGTCTTGCCAAACCTTCAATGAAGCCTTAGTGTGTCGGCCAATAAGCTTCATCACTTAGCCAAATGTGTTTACAATGTAATGCTGCACTTGCATTACATTGGCCCTGTGGGTTTATGCCATTCTTGACACTTGCCAGTCTATTCAGTAATACCGCTATTATGGCTTGCGTTGCGCTATTATAGCTTCGCATTGCACTATTACAGCGGAACTCTGACTTGGCCTGCAACTCTGTGACGCGCAATCATCTTGCATCACTTGCAGCACTGTAATAGACCTCCCCCACCTAATCCGTTCAACGCCCTCGTTGAACGCAACAAAGTATCTCAATATACTTGTTCTTCGGCTTTGTACGCTTCTGAACCCTTCTCAGAAATCAGCAAACTTTGTTTGGCCTTTAACCTTGCCAAAACTTCTATGCCTAGTACCAAATGCCATCACTTAGCTTCTTTGCCTTGCCATTGATCCTCTCGACTTGTATTGTTGTTGTCACGTTGATCGACGTTCTAACTCTCACTACAATCGCATATCAACACCCAAATGCAACTTGGAAATTCCTCTTGCCAACTCCCTGAATTGAGCTTGAACTTCGCATGAATCATTTGTGCCTAAGTGTACACAAGTAATGATTCTTCCCAACTGATCACATTGATCATTGCCATTGTCTTATGCCTCCATTTTCCGACTTTAGTTGCACCACGCAACATAACAGGACTTATACAAGACTTGGCCTCATTCTTCAATCATATGCGCCTACGCCAAATCATGCCATGCCTTAAGGTATGCATGCTATGATTCCATACCACTCTGGTATGCGCCACAATCCATAGCCTTTGCTGCCTTCAGCAATGCAACAGAACTTACGTTAGATTTGGCCTCCAAATCATGTTGTAAACTTCACCTTCTTGGACTTGCATCATTTGTATGCCAAAGAACTTGCACCTTGCTGTTCTTTGCTTGCATTGTCGCAACATCATGATTGAAATGCATGACTCTGGTATAGTCATGACTTAGGATACCCGTGACATCACAACGCCTCTTTGGGCCGGGCATCCTCTTCACGCGCCTTTGAAACCAGCAATTTAAGCATCACTTGCTCTTTCAAACTGCTACGCTTTAATGTAGCGGAAAAACAGCATCATGTTCTTCCTAACTATGAGTTACTCACAACTCATATACTTGATGGACTTACATCTTCATTGTTGCTGCGTTACTCCATGCATTCGCTGCCAAATGCCTTCGCACTTCCACATAACTCTCAACAGCAAACTCTACTATGCCACCAACTCCTATTTGCTTCTTTCACTTTCAGCGTCTTTCTATTGCATATTTTGGCTTAATATGCTGTGTAGCATCTTCCACGCGAACTAGCTTTACTTTGAACAAAAGAGGCAAGATCTTTCACTTCAAATACCCTCATTCACTACTACCTTATATAGAGAGACTTCATTCCAACACCAAGGTCCACTCGACCTAAACTGAAAGTATACTCACACTTGAGCAAATACTCGCGCCATCTGATTGCAACTTGTAAGACCTAACAAGCCTTGCAACACCGACTTCAACTTCGCTTCTAAGCAACAAAGGAAGCGAGACAAAGACCTATCGTCCCCAATGTAGCAATTCACTTTGCCACATGCATTCTTCCAACTATCAACGTTCGTATGCCACTCCCATAACGAAGCACACTATAATTGACAATTAGTTGATACTCCTTTTAGACTGATGCTATCATTTTGCTTTAGCTTCCATGAAGATTTCTTCAATAATGGCCACATGCCATCTTTATGTATCACCACTACTTTGTCCTTATCCTTCCCGCATCTATGAGTCGCCTAATTTTGCATTTCCAACCGCATTATGCATTATGGCCATGCCCAAATCCTATTTGGCGCATGCTATTTTGTTGCATACATGCTATGCCAATCAGCACCCAAATCTTGACACAAACTTGTGTACCTTTGCACAACTGGAACGGACTTTACTTGGTGATTCTGAGCATCACCATAGAGCTCAGCAAAGTCATATCACTCAATGACTTCCGCGGACAATTATCTTGGACAATGTTAACAAGGCACAATCCTTGCAAATGAGGCGCCACTGCCACGTTCCATGAAGCAAGAATGCCACATTCTTCTTCAAACTTGGAACTCATTTTTTTTTCGCCCATGCACATCCGGTTACTCTTGTCTTTCCCCTTCGCCAAAATCAACTTGAGTAGCAACAATTGTTGATTTGCAAATCGACAAGAACATCCGCTTGTGGTTATGATCAAATGCGAGTCTCTGGACACCCTTGTCCAAGCATATTGATCCCACTCATAAACCAGTGCAAGCACACTCCTTGTGCTCATCTAGCATCAACGAAGAACTCTTTGCAAACGCAAGACCGTGGTGTATCGGTTTTCCCTAACTTGCGCTTATTTCTTGCCTTTCCATAAGCTTTATGCTAGATAAGAATTGGCCATCCAATTCTTCTTTCATGGCATCACATTGCCACAAACATGCTGGTTCGCAAACAGACTTTGCATTACCACCAAGGTACATGCATTCGAGAGAGATAACATTAATCTTCCATCAACGGCTACAATGAAAACACCTTCAATCTATTACATAGACATGTTCTTCATCTACTTTGCCACTGCAAAGGCCATCAACTTCTTTGAGTTCAGGAATTTCCCCTAAAATTCCCATTACAACTTGTAATGTACTTGCTACTGATAACACTACGAAAGAATGCATTCCAAATGCATAATCTTCGCATACTTGTGAGAAACATGGACTTTAACACCTGACTTGCACCATAGAAGTCAGCATACTCCTCAGTTTTGTCATGCAATCACTTGAAAACCCGGTTTTCAATGACTCTTGCGCGTTCGCCTAACACTTTGGGCTGGAATTTTGACACCTTTGTCATAAACTTTCACGGCCTGCTCTACTACAAGCTTCAAAGTTCCTTCCAATTGATCTTTCCACACAAGAACAACTTCTTCTAGTCTTCATACTAGTGAAACCCAAAAAAATTCTTCACTGAATTTGACAAACCAATGACATTAACTTAAGTAAAAGAGAGAAAAATCAACAACTGTGTCCCCTAACACGGCTCTGATACCAGCTGTCACACGCCCATTTAATCGCCTAAAATTTTCATGGGTCATGACCGGCAATGATTGTGGTTCAGTGAATCATCTTCACCCAAAATCATTCAGCCTTGCATACTTGCACCAAAGTACGCATCTGCCTTCACTCATAAGGCATTGCACAACGGAAGTCTTTTCTTCTTTCTCTCTAACTCTTCATGCCCCCATAAGCATAAGAGGTTCTGCCATGTACTTAACCAATTCCCACACAACATCAGCAACATAATGAACACAAAGATATACTGCAACAAACCCATTTTATTGCACTAAAGGAAGATTACAAAACTCGTCCATCACATGGACCAAATGTGCCATTCACCCTCTTGGTGAATGCCTAACTCTCTCAAACTTGAGACTAACTCTCCTATGTAAGCCTACTGATTTTTCCCACTCCCTAGGGCTATTTATACAGTAGTTACAATGGCCAAAACCGTGCAAAACACTTGCACACGCATGGAACAGCCATGTGTCCCATCGTAGTTTCCATAACCTTGTGACTTGTTTTTTCCAATCGCCACCTTTTGTGTTGTCAAGCCAACAGATGCCACACCTGTTCTTGGTGGTTATGAACACTCGCTAAGGCTATGAACTCATTTCATAAGCCTTCTAACTTGTCTCGCACCTTTGGCACGCTTGTGAAGCCAATAATCAACTTATAACCTGTCACTTGAGCCGTATTGCACACTTGTTGTGCCATACTGGATTCCGTCTTGCGCCAACGTTCAGCCCTCTTGGCCCTGCATGCTTATCATTCTAAACTCATGCACGAACATTCCTTAAGCTTCAAACATCGATGCCAGCTCCTTAAGCTCACTCTAGTTACTCATGCGTCATATATGCTTCACTTCGCCAATTAGCTTGACAATAGTAATGCTACTCTTGCATTACTAGCTTGTTTGCATTGTTCAAGCTTTGGCCAGCCTTTGAACTAATGCCATAGACCAACTCTTAGTCTATTCTTGCATCCTCCTTGAGCTTGGGCCAACTCAATTCCATGGATATGCATCGATGCCAACATCGCATGTTGCATGTCACTTTGGCCATGTCTTGCCAAACCTTCAATGAAGCCTTAGTGTGTCGGCCAATAAGCTTCATCACTTAGCCAAATGTGTTTACAATGTAATGCTGCACTTGCATTACATTGGCCCCGTGGGTTTATGCCATTCTTGACACTTGCCAGTCTATTCAGTAATACCGCTATTATGGCTTGCGTTGCGCTATTATAGCTTCGCATTGCACTATTACAGCGGAACTCTGACTTGGCCTGCAACTCTGTGACGCGCAATCATCTTGCATCACTTGCAGCACTGTAATAGTAGCCATCTGTCCTTCTAGAGCTTGGTTCCTTCCCCATTTCCAATTAAATGAAAAATAAATTGACTGGCAACCTTTCTATGATCTAAGATCCTTCTCCAGCACCAAGAACAGTCATAAGGGACTTTTAGAAGCCAGAAGTAGTCCATGTTTTTGATGAGGTTTTTATAAACCCACTTGACCCATATGGTATCCTTTTTGCTGACTATGTCCCAGATGTGTCTGAGGTTAGCAGCAGTGTTAGTGGTATCAATACACATGATGCCTAGACCACCCTATTTGTATGGGAGGCAGAGGACAGTCCATTTAACTGCTGGTTGCTTGTAGATGAGCTCAATACCTGCCCAAAGAAAGTTTCTGAAGATAGTGTTAAGTGAGTTTATAGTTTTCTTTGGGAGGACAAAGCAAGTTGTCTAGAAAACCAACATACTGCTCAGAACTGATTTGATAAGTAATATCCTCCCAGCATAAGATAGCACTCTGGCTTTCCAGGACTGTATTCTATCTATAACATGGTCTAGCAGGGGAGCACAGTCAGCATGAGATAATCTAGTGTATAGCAGGGGTAAGCCAAGATATCTGACTGGGAGATACCAGCTTCAAACCCAAGAACAGCCTTAATGCCAAACTCTGTAACACTGTCAACTGAGGATAAGAAAATATTACTCTTGTTGTTGTTGACAATTAACCCAGTTCTAGCAGAGAAGGTGCAAGTGGGAAGTATCCAATGATCTTGCAGACTGGATATCACCATTCATAAAAACAAGGAGGTCATCTTCAAAGCATAGGTGGGTGATAGTGAGGTCTTTGCACTTGGGATGGAGGGTGTATAAGCCTAATTGAACTTTCTTCAGCATTAAGTAGTTGAATAGTTCCATAATCAAGACAAATAGGTAAGGAGAGAGGGGACAACCTTGCCTAATACCCATTTTACAGCCATAAGCAGAGCCATTGAACATAATGGAGAATGTGGGGGTGGTGATGCATATTTTTACGCATCTGATGAACTTGGGAGGGAACACAAACTTTTGGAGTACCATAAGTAAGGAATACCATCTGATACAATCATAGGCCTTCTTCAAATCTATCTTCAGAGTGCATCTAGGAGTTCCATTATCTCTGTGATAGTTCCTTAAGATTTCATGGGCAAGAATTATGTTATCTTGGATGGACCTTACTGATATGAAAGTTGATTGGCAATGGCTAACTAAGTAATTCACAATATGCTTGATTCTGACTGTCAGTATCTTAGTAATACATTTGTACATGACATTGCAGCAAGAAATTGGTCTGCAATCATTTAGGGAGGATGCATGAGAAGTCTTAGGAATAAGAGTAATTGAAGTAGCATTCACCTCTCCTAGCAATTTGGCACTTGATAAGAAACTTTTGATAGACTTGATGAAATCTGTTCCTAGGATTCTCTAGTAGCTTTTGAAGAAATGGGAAGAGAAGCCATCTAGTCCTGGGGATTTGTCTGAGTCAATGGTTGACAGAGCATAGACAATTTCATCAGCAGTGACACCTTGTTCTAATGCATCAACATCCTCCTCAGTGACAGTTTGAAGAAGGTCCACTTGACCCCAAGCAATGGTATCAATGGGGGTGGTTGGTTGCTTCCGAAAAATTGTTGTGTAGTAGGAGACACATTCACTGGCTATATCTGCATCAGTGGTTAGCATGTTACCATCATTGTCATGAAGGATGAGAATTTTGTTCCTTGCCCTCCTCTCTAGAATGGACTTGTGAAAGAAAGGAATGTTGTTGTCCCCAAGTTTAAGCCATTGAACCCTAGACTGTTGCTTCTTCATAGCTTCTTCTTGTCTGGCCTTTTTGGCAAAATCTGTAACAACAGCTCTCTCTTCATTGATTATTGTCGGACATAAGGGATTGGCTTGCAGGGCTGTTTGAGTGTTGTCCATAGTGAGTTTTGCAGCAAACACTTGAGCACTGAATTGAGTAGATCTGCTTCTCCTCCAAGCTATAAGATGTAACTTAACATTCTTAAGTTTTGTGACAAACCTGTACATGGGGATGCCTTGGACAAGGATGCTCCAAGCAGTTTCCACCACCTCAAAGAAATCTGGCTCATCATCCCATGTGTTAAAATACCTAAATGCCTTAGGCCTTGTTCCTCTATCTGTAAAGGTGCTGATGACCATAAGGGAGTGATCAGAAATGTCATTAGTAAGAAACTCTGCAATTGAGTCATTGAATCATTCCAGCCACGCCATATTTACTAGAATTCTGTCCAGTTTCCCAGTGATTCTTGTTGGGGGGTCTTTCTTGTTGGACCAAGTGTAGAAACTACCAATGTAGGGGCAGTCAAAGAGTTCAGCATCTTGTAAGAAACCATGGAAGTTAGAGCAAAAGAGGATCTCGATGCAGCACCACGTTCTTTCTAATGGGCATACAAGTAGGTGTTAAAATCTTACAGAAGAACCCAAGGGAGGGAGTTTTGAGTTGAAAAACTTCTTAAGCTACTCCACAGAGTTTCTCTTTGGATCTCACTATTATGGCCATAGATAACGTAAATTACAAAGGGGGGAGCATTCATAATATAAGATTTAGCAAAAATAACTTGATCATTGCTGTCGAGGATATCAACTGTTGTTAGGTTAGGATCCCACATTAGCCAGATTCTTCCAAGAGCATGATGGGCATAATTGTCTAAGTAGGATCAGCCAGGAAGGATGTTATTTCTAATTCTATCTTTGTTGTTTTCTTGGACTCTTGTTTCTACTATACCACAAATCTTCAAACCATTACTACGAATATAATTTCTTACCTACACTTGCTTCAGAGGATCATTCAATCCCTGGTATTCCAGCTTCTGATGTTATTCATTTGAAACAAGCCTATACGGAGCTTGTCTAACACGACCCATCTTCTTCTGGTCCGATCCCTTCATATTCAAATGTGAATTAGGAGGCTTAGTATTTATCTTTGGATCCCCCTGGAAGCTCACACTTTGAACAACCTGCAAACCAGGGATAGGAGTTGAGCTTGAGCTTTTTGAAGTATTGCTAGTAACCTACTTTAGATAATGTTCATTAGTAACTTCCATATTCTCCAACATCTTTGGATGCTGCTCATTAGTATCTTCCATATTCTCCAATACCTTCGGATGTTGTTCATTAGTAACTTCCATATTCTCCAACACCTCAGTACTGCCAGCCTATCTAGGATAGAGAAGGAGTTTTGTATTGGAGGTTGTTGAGTGATGTTCATACTATTAAGTTGTACTCTATCAGGTTCAAACCCTAGTGGGTATTGAGGAGTGACCATATCTTCAAGGTTAGCAGTTTCACCACCAGTATTCGGAGCTTTCCTTTTTTTCTTGACTGGTATGCCATCCTAGATCATCTTTAGGGGTAGCAATGTCTACAATATGGTTTTGCATTGGACCACTTGAAGAGGGAGTAAAGGCCTTAGGTTTTGCAACATAAATTGTTGAAGGGGTGGGGATAGTATGTTCCCTGACCTTTTTAGGACAACGAGCTTCACTTTGACAAAAGGTCGAACAGCTTGGGCATTGGGCTGGCTTCCAAGCATATTCAACATCAACAGTGCACTTTGAGCCATCGTCAAACACATTCGTGATTTCCTTTTTGAGAACGGATTTGGGGTTGATTTCCACACAAACATGAGCAAAAGGCATTCTAGTTCTCGTCGTTGTTGGTCCGTCTAGGAGCAAAGGTTTTCCTACCACTGAAGCTATGAAGCTTAGCTCTATAGGGTTGAAGACATGAACTGGTACTTTCCTGATGGTCGTCCATACTGGGATAGCTTGAATATTCTCTAACTCTTTTTTAATGAAAGGTTCCCAGTTTCTAACTATGAAAGGGGTGTGGGAGATGAATATAAGGCCATGTTCAAGAGTTGTAACTCTATCTTCCTCCAAAGCAAACTTCAGGATAAAGGTTTTTTCTCCATTACTGTCATAGATAGTTCTCCTTTGAGATTCCACGCTTTTTCTATTGCCTTTTTCATCTGAATGTAAGGTAATCGATGACCTACAAATCCTCCTACAACTAGATTTTCACATTATGCCATATGATTTGCTAAAGCTGGTGTAGGAATCCTAGCAATCAATTCTCCATCAACCAATTCTGGTGGGCGATAACACAAATCATCCGATGAACTTGGGAAAATTGTTCTCGATCTACCAACTGCTCCACTCCAGTTCGATTTAGAGTTTTGAGAAGACACAGAGGTTTGGGTATTTTGATTCTGTGAAGGAATTAAAGGTTTGTTTGAGTTAGGGGGGGGGGGAATGAAATCATGGATGGAATTCCTGGATCAGGAGGAGGATTTGCCATTATTGTAGGAAAAAGAAGAAAACCTAATCGCCTTGACTTTGGTCAAAATCGCACGGCCAAAGTCAACTCTATTGCATATAGGACCTTTCTCACAAAAAAAAAAAAAACGAGATACGTTTGTTCTTTCTTTCAACTCCTCTCTTCTACTAAACTGATTTTTTTCAGCTTCCAATTTTTTCTCTTTAATTTTCTGAAGTTCCACCTAGTTGATATGTGGTGGTGAGGGAGCCTTTTGCTTTGTTCAACGCCTGAACACAATTTTGAAAAAGAATTACCCCGCGACAAGATGAGTTTATGGATTCCTCAATACCCGTCGAGAATGACCGCATAGTCAGGGTTAAAAAGAATGTAAGACACCCAATGTGGCCATATGGGAGGTGTCACAGCAGTGGAGCGGATCTCAATCATAGGAAGACTGTAATCCCCGCGGTGAATGACCATGCGCGGAACCCGCCGAACGGAGAAAGGTCGCATAGTCAGGGTTAGAAAGAATGTAAGCAGTGGCGGAGCCAGAAATCTAAGATGGGGGGTGCTAAAATAATTCTTCTATAAATATAGGGATTTAGTGGACTAAATTTAAGATATTTGGTGGGCTAAATATAAAGTTTAAGATAAATACAAGGGTTTTTTACTGGTTTTAGTGATTTTAGGGGGCTAGAGCCAGGGTTAGTCAACCCTTGGCTCCGCCCCTGAATGTAAGACACCCAATGTAGCTATATCAAAGGTATCACAACAGTGGAGCGCTCAATTGTACGAAGACTGTAATCGCCACGGTGACTGACCATGCGCGTAACCTTGAATGAGAAGGTGGTTGGCTCTCCTCCGGCTCTCCCCCGGCTCTGGATACATGATTCATCCGAGCGTGGACAAATAAGGCAGTATAGAGGGGTTGATAAGGCTAGTAATGAGAACGTCGTCCGCAGGAGGAACGTATTTACCATTGTAAGATACCCCTAATTTCAATGCGCATTGCAAACTAGCATTCCGCGTGATCTCATCAATCGTGTAAGACTCGCCATCAGCGGGCGGAGGCAATTGCAGTTATTCTTGATCCCAAGGCTCGATTTGATCCTCGTCCTCAGCTTCCTCGATTTCAACATCTACTTCCTCTTCATATTCCTCTTCCTCAGACGAAGTACTTGATATTGAGCGTGTGTATAAGGTTCAAGTAATAAGAAAAGGGAAAAATAGAACAAATGTAAAGCAAAGGAATAATGTGACTGGTATACATATAGGCGGCCCTGGGAAAGAGAACGTGGCAGTTATAAAAGGTGGAAATAACTGAAAGGAAACTGAAAATATTTATGACAGGTCGCAGGGAAAACCAATCGTCATGGTAGGCGTGAGGTTGAAAAAGGGGGACTCTCCCCTTGGCTCTTCAAGGGGCATAAAAACAAAGTCAGATGACTATCAGGTTATTTGAAAATTAACCCAATAGTCAGGGGACTAATGTTGATACATGAAAATAATTACCCCTTGGCAGGGCTAGGAAGCCCCTAAAGGGAGGACAAGCCTACCATAAGCCCAAGTCCATAAAATGGAAAGGACAAGGAAGGGATTTATGGAGACGTTGAAGGTTACATTAGGGGGAATGGCAATAGTTGTAAATAAGGAATCTTTTATGACGTGTGGCATGATGTCTTGAGAAGAAGGGTTTTGGGAAAAACCTATATAAGGAAGGACATACTATAATAGAAAGCAAGTACTTTCTCATTCTATTCTAGGAAGAGGTGTTGTCATTATTGTGACTAGGACGTGTAGGACCAAACTCGTATTCACTTCTCAACACGCACATAAACCGATTATGGTATGGAGGAGATAGCCGGTTTTCTGTAAGTTTTTTTTGTTAGAATCGGATTATGTGAATGTTCACATAAACCGATTATGTTAAACAATCGGTTTATATGTGACTAGAAAAACCCGATTGTTAGAATCGGATTTTATCTATGCATTCTTTAACCGATACTGGATATCCTTCGTGAATAGCAAAACACCAACCCAAAATCGGTTTATGAGTACATGAACGTAAACCGATTCTGGATAGTGTTTTCGGGAAAAAAAATATCGTGTTTTGGCGATGAATCAACATTAGTTGATTTCTAGATTAATAATATTAAACATCTATTAATAAACTGAATTAACACTAATTAATCAAGGGTACATTAGTCATTAAAGAAAATAGTTGGTTAAGGGGATATCTCATTTTACTTCAAAATGCCTTATTTTGTCATTTAGTAACAGGCCCCAAATTAGCCAGGATAATTTCTACCTAATGGATTGCCTCAAAATAATAGATGAAAAGAGTTTCGTTTCGGTTAAATTTTCGTGATTTTAAAGGTATTGTTTTTTCTTCATTTACAGTTTTATAACTATTCGGACGATTATACAGGAGACGTATAGATGTATCAAAAATTTCGTGTTTTTCTTAAGTTTTCTACTAAATTTTAACTACTTTTCTAACTAACATGGGGTATCACTAGTGTTTCAAGGGGTATATAAAGGAAGAGCCATAATTAATCTCACTTTTCAGAAAGAAACAAAAAAAAAAAAAAAAACTTACCGTTATTTTTTGACAAGTTAACACTACTATGATGGATCTGAAAGGTCGTAGGCGGTGAAAACGGTCGTTGGAGAATATGATCAGGTAACATGCCCGATCACTTATAGTTTAGTTTATTCCTTTTTGTAAAGTTCGATGTGATATATGAACATGGCAGACACAGTTATAGTCGTTTAATTTGAAATCAGGATGAAGGCATTTTTTTAATCATACATATCTGTAAGATCCAAATTCTTGTGAGGGGGGGACCTTGGGAACATAGTAATAAGTTTCCTATTCAAATCTTCCATCTAAAATTTCACAGGCAAATTCTTTTCTTTTTTTTGGATCATCTTTTCACAGGAAAATTCTAACCTCCATCTTACACATAAACACTGTATCTCAGAGACTGAGAGTTAATTTGAAGTTGTTTTTCGTCTGTCTGCTCCTATTTTTCCTTTTAATTTCTTATCCAATCAAATTTTCATCTCTCTTTGTTCTTTCTTATAAACCTTATTACTATGGAGGAGATTTCTGTGAGTGGTACAACAGGAATCCTGAAAAGGCTGGTTGGTGTTCTTTCTGAAGAGATTAATGCTTCTGCTTGGGGGGGTCAAAGATGACTTGAAGAAGTTTCAACGTACTTTAGAAATGATTCTCTATGTGATTGCTGACGCAGAGAATAGGCAAGAGAAGGATGAATCAGTAAGACTCTGGTTGAGAAGGCTCAAGTATATTGCTTATGATGCTGATGACGTGATTGATGAGTTCTCCTATGAGGATATGCGTCGCAGTGATAAAAAGGATAAGGTAATCAGTTTCCCTTCATCTTCAATCGCTCCACTTGCATTTAGTCTGAAAATGGCTAAAAAAATCAAAGATATTAACAAAAGATTAGATGAAATTACCATAGATATGAATAGGTTTAATTTACAAATTACTGCACCTACTCCTGATGGTGAAAGTACTGAACAACTCGACCGGCAAGCCACGTCGCATGTTAAGGAGTCAGATATTGTAGGAAGAGAAAACGATAAATCCTGCATAATTAAACTTTTGACGACCAATACCACATCGTCATCATCACCATCATCATCATCTTTTGTCAATCCTAATCGATATTCTGAGAAGGTTTCTGTAGTATTTATAGTGGGTATGGGTGGGCTGGGAAAGACAACCCTTGCACAACTCGTTTACAAAGACGAGTTGGTCAAGAAAGTGTTTGAGCCATTAATGTGTGGGTCCATGTCTCAGAAATTTTTGATTCTAAAATCATCTTAGTTAAGATAATGGAGTCCATTACTGATACTAAGTTCCATATGGTTTCAACTTTTGATGTACTAGTACATAAAGTTCAAGAAAAGTTAAGTGGGAAGAAATATATGTTACTAACATAACTGTCCATTACTTGAAGTATTACCCGTAGATTTTGGATCATTAACTCAGTTAAGATACCTTAACTTAGTTGGTACTCAGATCAAAGTATTACCCGATTCATGTCATGATCTCCGCAATCTTGAAATTGTGAATCTTTTTCACTGTGAGCCACCCAAAGAGGTAACGAATTGGAAAAAGGGAATATTATCTATATACCCCTACTAGGAGACCCTTTGCAAAAATACCCTTATGAACTTTACAAATACCCCTAAGCCTAATACATTACTAAAATACCCTCTTTTATATAGTGAATATACAAAACCACCACCACCACTATTCAAAAAAAAAATAAAAAAATAAAAAACATTATTTCTAATGCCCACACCACTGTCCACCGCCAACCACCACCACTGTCCACCGCCTACCACCACCACCGACGACCACCACCACCACCGATGACCACCACAACTAACCACCACCACCGACGACCACCACCACCGACCACCACCACCACCGACCACCACCACCGCCAACCACCACCACCAACCACCACCGCCGCTAACGAACACCACCACTGTCCACTACCACCACCGCCGCCAATAACCGACACCCACCGCCGCCGCCAACCATCACCGCCGTCAACCACCATCGCCGCCGCCAACCACCACCACCATGTGGAGTCAACTTCTGTGAAGTTGTGTCCATATCGGAGGCAACTAACTCAAGTTGTCTTCAACAATAAAGGCAACTAGCACAAAGTTGTCTTCAAAAAGTGAAAGCAACTAGCCTAAGTTGTCTCCATACATGGAGGCAACTTGCACAAGTTGTCTCTAAAAAAAAAAATTACACAAAAATAAGTGAACCTAGTGTGAATCGAACACACATCTTCTGACATATACTCAGTTGTGCTACCATTGCACCACAGGTTCGCCACACCAACAGTGTTCAACCAACAATTCAACCAACCACCATACAACACCACACCCTCCATCTCTGCTACTGCAACTCTACTTGTAACAACTTCATGACCACAACCGTCTATGCACACTTGCAACATGAGCCAATAGCTGCAGTCACTTCCATGCCCCTACTCAAACACCATCTAGCAACACACAAGCAAGAACAACTTCTTGTTCTCGCTTTCAATGCCTGGATTCATATTGAGTTCCTTCTCAACTTCCTAAGCATTCATCTACTCTCTTGACTTTAAAGCATGAGCACCAAAGAAGACAACCATTATCAAGAACTCAACACAACATTGTGTTACCATTGCACCACAAATTTGTCACACATACTCTAAGATATATGTATAAGATAATTTCAGATGAATAAATGGACCCAAAAACATAACAAGTTGCCTCCGAACTGGAATCAACTAGCTCAAGTTGCCTCCAATCTGGAATCAACTAGCTCAAGTTGCCTCCAAAAGTGAAAGCAACTTGGTCAAGTTGTCTTCAAAGTTGGAAGCAACTAGCACAAGTTGCCTCAAATCTGGAATCAAATTTCCCCCAAAATCTAGTTCGACAAACCTGCAATATCATCTTCTCAACCTCTTAACATCACCAATGCAAGGCCATCAACCACATCTCCTAACTGCAGTTGCACTGTAACCTCAACAAACCCATCAGTAGCACGCATTCCATCATTGCACCAAACACTCATCACTATAATGACTTTCTGTCACAACACTTCATTCCACATTCCATTCTCTCAAATCTATACTGCAAGATAACCCTGCACACCCATTAAAAGCATCACTGTAACAGCTGCAACAAGGTTGCCTCGAGCCATTGTCGTTGCATTTCATTTCAGCTCCAGCCAGCAACAACTTGAAGCACAAATACAAACTCCTCATAAAGCACCATTCTCTGCAGCTGCCTTTCTCAAATCCACCAACTATTCTTTCTCCATCCACTGAAATTGAACACATCTGCTCATTTACAAACAGCACCTTCAAGAATCTCAACTCTAACCCATCGGAATTATCCTCCTTTCTTGTTCTCAACCTTACCACTGCACCGTCTCCGCTTCTTTGTTGACTACAACATCTCTCGTACAACACACACAAAGACCTGCAATTGCAATTGCAAATAAGACGACCACCTAACTGAGTTGCACTTGAACACAACCGCATTCCCTTGAGCATCAACAACAATTTATGATTCTCTCCATTGACAAAGCAACAAAGAAGACACCTTCTGCATCATCTTAGCGCAAACCGCAATCAACCATTACAACCACCACTACCCTAGTCATCTTAGCGCAAACTGCAATCAACCATTACGACCGAAGGTCTCTTCTATGGAGTGCAAAGCATGAAATATCAAACCCTAACATAAATCTACTAGTCATTAAATTTCTACCACCCTCTCAAGCTTCTCTTGCATTCACATTCATCAACAGATCCACAATCAAATTCATGCCTTTCACTTCCCATCAGCAGCAGCTCGCCATCTTCTAAATCTCAAACCAATTCATCCACCAACGGATGTATTTCCTTCTTTGATTCTTTCTAAACCCTTCTCACAATCTGAATCATCTCTCTAACCTCCATCAAACCCCGATTTCAACAGACTCCCATATAGCTATGTCATTTCTGCTTCAACTCACCCCCTCACTTCATTCAACTCAATCCTCGACTTCATACCATTGCACCACAAATTCGGATCAAACACAACCACCAAGATGTACCTGAAAATTAATGTACCAATAACACCATCGTAGCTTCAAACCCCTAACCCTAGCTTCACCGATTTAACCACCACCAAACAGAAACTAATTTAGATAAATCAACAAATCTCGAGCTCAAATTGAACCTTACCGGTTTGGAATCAACAGATCTCGAGCTCAAACCATCGAATCCGAATCTTTAACTAAAAACCCAACCAAAATCTGCATCTCAACTTGAAATTACTGAATCGAAAAATAAAAAAATCAAATCGATCTCTGAAACTGTTTTGAAGTCGAACACAAATCATGGAAAATCTGTTGATACTAGTGGCGGAGCTAACGGAGGTGGTGGTGCTAGTTGTGGTGGCGGTGATAGATCTTGGTAATGGTAGGGGCGACGGAGATGATGAAGGTGGGAGTGATGAGTTTTTTTCTTCTTCTGTTATTAGAAATGAAGAAGAACGAAAGAAGAAAGGCTAAAAGAGGGATTATGGTTATTAGGTTTTTAAAGAAAATTTCAATTATGCCATCAAGGGTGTTTGTAAAGATTCAAAAGGGTATTTGTGCATGACCCATGGATAGTAGGGGCATAAATAACATTCCCACTTGGAAAAAAGTAAGAGTTTTTGCGCACATGCAGCTGCGGGAAACACCAGCGGGTATGGGAGAACTTGTTTTCCTTGAAACATTGTGGTACTGTGTAACAAAAGAGCGTGGTATAGAAGAGTTAAGAAACCTTAACCTTCTTAATAAATTAGTTATTTTGGACCTTCAAAAGGTGAATTCGTCTGATGCTGAGAGAGCATATTTGAAGGGGAAATATAACCTTCATGAATTGTCACTTCAGTGGGGTAAGTTTCCTTTGATTATCTTTATTTTTAATTTTTTAGATTTTACAGTATGATTTACTTATTTTTCAATGCCGGGTATGTTTTTTTAGCTGTACTTCGCTTTACTTTCTTACCTTTTCTGAATTTTCTTTTATGACGTGATTTACACTAGGAAAAGAGTCATTCGCCATTTTGGGGTCTATCGATTATCAAGATCGTAGTGGTGACGTATTAGAAGCTCTCCCACCTGCTGCTAGTTTGAAAGGATTGTCTATTGGTAACTTCATGGGAAGGAGACTTCCCACTTGGATGTGTTATTCCTGTCTTCCAAATTTGCAAGTGTTGGAATTTGTAGCCTGCCCTTTAATTCGACGGCTTCCAGCATCATCTATTGGGCAACTTCTTAGGATAAAACTTAAAGGAATGTTGTTGAAGAGTTTGGATATTGGAGGATTTCCTTCTTTAGTTAAGCTCCATCTTAGTGATTTGTTTTTTCTTGAAGAATTGAGGTATTCATCATACCCTACTTGTCTCAATGACCTAAGGATCAGTGGTTGCAAAAGTTTAACACAAATCCCTTCATTTCCTTCTCTGACGTTCTTAGAATTACACCAGATTGACCCCGAGTTAGTATGCTCAGTTGGGAGAAACCAGAATCAGACGTCTCTCGGCACCTTATGTTTGGAGAATATTGAGGAGCTTACATACTTCCCAATAAGCATACTCCAAAACAATCTTAATCTTCAAACTTTGCAAATAAAAGAGTGCAATCAGTTTCATGGATTTCGAGTAATTGATGATGAGAATGACAACGATGTTGCTCTATATCGCCCTGAATCACACAGTGGCTCTCTTCAGAATTTGCAATTCACTGATTGCCCGAATCTAATGTTTCTGCCAGATTTACGAGGGTGGACTTCACTGCGATCGCTATTTATCTGGAAATGTCCTCAACTGAAGGAGTCTTTAACCTATGATCTTAAATCACGAGTCATATGTTGATTTTATTCAAAATGACGAGCATCAAGGAGATCCATCTTCTTCTGCTCTTATGCATACCTACCGAGAGGTGGACAAGGACAAACTTTCCTTGTCGAATGAGGGAAAGAATGAATTGGCAATTTGGATGAAAGAGTTGCTTCATTCGACACCAGAGTTGGATTCCTACCTTGTTGAAGGGAGTGAAAAGTTCATGTTTGACGTGGAGATGGAACGGGAATGGTCTCGTTCAAAGAACAAGGTACTAAATTCTTTTGTACAACTAGTCAAGACATATTTTTCATTTACGGTCTTACAGCATAATATGATAGGAATTTTCCTTACAATAATCATAGTTTGGTTCAACGAGTGATAATCCTGATTTCTTTTGCCCAATTAAAATGTGAAACTTTTGAATATTCGGTCGTTCTTGTGCTATAATTCCAACGGGAATGCTTGGTTTTTGATATTTTTCTCTGTCCTAATCTAATGATGACATCCAGTGGAGACCTACAATAGACCAGTAAAGTATCTTAGAATTGCTTTACGAGTTTGGATTGCGCTACCCAACCAAGCAACAAATCCAACAGATAACTAAACAGCTCAGCGTGTATGGGAAGATCGAAAATAGGGATGTATATGGATGGTTCCAAACTTACAGAAAAAAAAATGGATGGTTCCTAGCACATATAGCCGAAGAGAGAATGGAACAGCCGTCAAGCAGCCTCACCCCATCGAGTGAGGAAGAATTGAAGGTAAAATTACTTCTTATTTTTGTAAGTGAAAACCACATCACAGCATTGTTATCTAATGGATAATTGGGGGAGCTAATGATGTTGTTGTTGTTTGAACTTTGAACTTGTGTTATGTTTCCCTGAACTTTAACTCTTACTTTCTTTTTCTTATTCTCTTCTCTGAACTTTTGTTTTTTCATTCATCAACTCTCTTATTTCAAAACGTTACAGCCACTGGCTTTTTATAGCCTCTTACAACCGACTATTCAGACACTTATTTAATATAAAATGACCAACAACATTAACAAGAACAGAAGACTCTGGATTTAGTTTCTCTGGAATTTTCTTCTTGGTCAACATACTTTATCTAACTTAACCGACTAGCTTAGACAGTTCACACTATAACTTTCTTAGACTATTTCTCCAGATTATTCTGCCAACTTCTTTACAGTTTTACTAACCTAGATAATTCTTGAAAATGCATTAACCCAACAATATCATTTCCTTCTTGTAGAAAAGCCTATGAAATTAAAATAGTAATATAATGGATAACATAACATGTTTATAAGTTTTCCCAACTGAACAACACTTGTCCTTAGTAATCCATATCAAGTGTATTTGCGTCTTCTCAATGGTTTTGTAGTTCATAGGAACAGATAAAATAGAATACATTGTTGAGATTATTAGTCCCACATTATCTGGGTAATCTAAGATTTTGCGGTTTATAATCCTTTAGGCCTCTCCACTCATTGACAATTGGTTTTTGAGTTGGATTCTCATATTCTAACATGCATCTCTCTTGTGTTTTCTTGAAACATGCAGTATGACAACACTGGCAAACTGTTGCCGATCAACGTTGAGAAAGAAAGGTAGTTTCTTCCTTCTGTCGAAGAAAATATTGAGGTCTGGGCCTCTCATTATGTCCGCCCCAACTTAGCTTATCTCGGAGAATCTGATCCCCTCATCCAGAGTAAGCAACAAACTATTCTACCAACTGGGTCTAATTTTGCAAGTTCAGAAAATATTGAGGTCTGGGCCTCTCATTATGTCCGCCCCAACTTAGCTTATCTCGGAGAATCTGATCCCCTCATCCAGAGTAAGCAACAAACTATTCTACCAACTGGGTCTAATTTTGCAAGTTCGAGTCAAGGGGGAGAGTTTCTACCTGAAGGTGAAGACAACCGAGAAATCACCAATCCCAAGGTACTGATGCTTAACTCATTTCCATCAGTGTCTTCTAAATTGACTTTGCTTTCTTTTCAATCTCATTTGAAATAACATATGACATATGTATTTCAATTGATAAACCAATGTACTTTAGATCATGTAGAGAAATGTCGACCCTGTGATCATCACGACCATTTTTGGGAGATTCTAAAAATTTTGGAATGTCTAAAGTTCCTTTCTTTTAAGGGCTGAACTTTGTCTATTCTGCTTTAACTTGCAGAAGAACAAGCTGTACAAGTGGTTCCCGTGGTTGCAGAGAACCTGTTTCTGTTTCGAAAGTGGCCTTAACTACTTAAGTCAATGCGGAAAATTTATACATGTTAAAGTTGAAGATGGGGCTTACTGTCCCCTGTGTTCTCTGCGGAAAAAAAAGAAGAAGACCGGGAAGCATCATATGATCAAATTGGGATTCGCAACTGTTGTTTGGCGTTACTTCTTCAGATTCGTTGGTTTGGTGCAGTATATCGGAGGACATCAACTAGTCGGCTACTTATATGGTGAGTAAAAACACAAATAACACTTTATTGAAAATTCATTAAAAGTTTTATTTTTTTCTTTTCCCTAATAATTAAGCAGACACGATATATTAATTAGGTGAGATCAAGTACAAGGAGTGCGTAAACGACGCAGCCTACATTTGAAAAAGGGGAAAGGATTACAGATGCTAGTTCAGATTGAGAATTGGATGCACATCTGGCCTACATTTGAAAAAGGGAAAAGGATTACAGATGCTAGTTCAGATTGAGAATTGGATGCACATCTGGCTTAGACACAGCCTGAGGCCTGAGTGAAATCGGTTTAAGAAGTGGGGAGTTAGGTATGAAGTTATGAACACTTTACCATCCTTATGTTCCATTGTCTACTTTTTCCGAAGTAAAATCTTAGAAGATGTGGTTATGGGACGACTAGTAATGTTTGTAGTTACAAAACAATTGTAACATAGGGTGGAATAGATATATTATGACAAGTTGACCATTTAAATGATTCTGATTAGAGGTCACTCTGCACCAACTAAATCTATTCATTTCTGTGAAGGGCGAATCCATAGTTCCTTGGCGTGTCAGATGTTGTAAGGAACTTTGTTAGGGTATGTGGATGCGTGTGGTGGCTAAGTCTTATTGTGCCTTTTCGTAGTCAACTCCATTGCTGAGGTTTGGATGAAACTACAAACTTATAATGATGAATGGTGCGATCTCCTTCATTGTTTAAGTTTTATCTGTTAAATCCATGCTGTCTTTTGGATGTCTACGTCATTTTTTACTACAACTGCTTTCTAATAAATTACTTGTCCCTTGTTCTTTCATTTTGAAATTTCAAGTTGCAGAAACTAACTAATATTGAATAATGCTCTGCTCGCAATAATATTGATCTACATTATGAGTCAAGTTTATGAATCTTTTCTTCACGCAGTCATTTTACAATAGAAGAATAAAATAGGAATATGCTCTATATCCAACCTTATATCGAATATCCATACACCGGTGCTGAGCAGTGAGCATCATATCATGTGTAAAATGGTACAAGTTTCTCGAGGTCCCTCTGTTACACATAAGTGGCCCAGTTTATTTAGTTATAGCTGTGAGGGAAAGGCTTTGCTGGCTGGCAATGGGTGGTGCCTGGTTGTTACTGTTCCATTGAATAAAATTATATAGAGAGAAATTCCTCATTTGAGCCAAAAATTCTTTCTTTAATTATTGGGTTCCTTTTAATTTCATACAACTCTGAAATGTGTGCATCATTGCATATGAGAAATACCTCTAACCAGCTCTTACTGGTGAGAGGTACAACTAACCCTATCATAGTCTACTTGTCCAAGGAGTTCACGGTTATGGCGTAAAAATGAATGATAATCAGTCGCTGCGTTGGAGTAAAGAGTTTAGCCTTAGAAGATAAGCCAATTATCAGCCGTTCCGAAGGGTAAAGGTGTTTTAACTTACATTGGTACCTATCTCTGTCATCGCAGGTTTCCCTATAATCACACCCCAAAGAGTTTACACAATTATTTACTCAAATTTCAAAAACAACCAACAAATCTTTATTAATTTCTTTTATGAATCTTACAAGAATGATGAGAATACAAGGAAATAAGTATTATTCTGGACTTTCTCTCTCCTATTTGTTTTCTCTCCTCTCTTTTTCGAATCTCCCCTCTCAAGTCTACTTGGTCCTTTATATAGGATATTACATAATGGATGACAGCTAAGCCAACCTTTATTTTCGGATTTGGCTTGCGAGGGTTTCTTCGCATATGTTTTTAAATCTCGCAAAGTCTTCACACTTTCCTCGTGATTAGGCTGATGTCATCTGCTACGTCATTCCTCAAATAATCTGTACTGGTCTTCGCAAACATTGATCGGTTAAACTTTCGCTAAGACATTGTTGTTGCGAGATTATACTCCTACATCTTGCCTCTTCTCATGTCTTCTCTGCGAAGAAGAGAAAGATATGAGAACCTCTACTTCATAATGCCGCAGCCGCTTATCTTTCTATCTTCTCCTATACAGACAAGACTCCGTATTTTACGCAGAATGAACTACACGTGTCTCTTTAACCATCTATTTCTTGACACGTCTTTTATAACCATCCTTTTCGCAACCGTTCACGTCTTGTCTTCGCATTAATGAGTTTATCTTTTCGAGATCTCCTTCTTTCTATATATATCCTTCTTAATCTTCCTCTTTTTTCTTTTTATTTTCCTTTCATTCCCTCTGCAACTTTTCTTCAACATTCTTCCGCAAATTCCGCTTCTGCTACTGCACTTTTTTGTTTCTTCTCTTTTTAATCTTTACTTCTTCCACATTCCCATACTTAAAGATGCCTCCAAGTGGCCGTAGATATGAAAATTCTTTTGAAGAAATTCAAAAAGATTTCAAAAATAGAGGTTTCACATTATCCACCGTTCCTGATCAGAATTCTAAATCCATTATTTCTTCTAGATTATTTTCTGATCATCATTGTAATTACAATGAAAAGATCATCGTCTCGCTAGGTCAGCTTCTCGCTGGTCTTCCCATACCTCTTTATGACCCAAATCTTCCTTTATTTTACGAGATCCTTTCTCATGCGAACTTTTCGCGAGCCATCTACCAATTGTGCGGAGACTGTATTCGCCTTATACGTGAATTTTCACATCACGGTGCGGGCTTGGGATCTCTTTATCTACCAGAACTTTGAGATCCTAAGTTCGCTGGTCTAGAAATCATTCCTGAGCGATATACTGTAGAGAGCTTCTTCGAAAATTACGAAATAATCACCATGAAGAAGGAAAGTACTCGCTGGGGCGTTCGCTTGAAGAGGAAAGAGAACATTGCCAGTGACAAAATTCTCATGCAAGATATTGACTGGCATTCTGGTACTAATAAGACCCCACGTCACTCTAAAGATGATCAATGGTGCGTCTTTCCTTTGATTTTGAAGGGACCTTATATCTCTGGTTCTAATGTTTTGCCCGAAAATCTCGCTGCATACCAACCGTGGGTGTTCAACGGGCCTGAAAAAGAGACAGAGGTATGTTTCCAACTTTCGCTCAGCTTATAATTCTCTATTTATCCCCACTCCATTCATTTATTATCTTGCGAAATTTTATGTTGCAAAGTTGAGAAAGAACTACAACAAAACTGGGAAGGCAATCATCTTAACAGCTCTACGTTCGATCACGGATGAAGTAAGAAATATTATTTTTATTACTTTTAACAATATTGTTGCCTTTGTTTCTTATCTTTATCCGTGTGTGAAGGTTGCTGATAGGATTGTTGAAGAAAATTAAACCAATGGGCATATCAAGGTTGCGAAGACTAAAGGCAAAAGCAAAGGTATTCTTCGCAAGGAGAAGCATGTTGTCCTTCCTTCCTCTAAGAATCTCACAAAAAAGCGAAAAATCAACTCTCCTTCTCCCTCGAATCTTCAGTCTGATGAAAGCAGTGATGATAATGATGAGACTTCTCTCGCGAAGGAAGGCTCTTCACCTGAATCTTCCATGGAACAACTGTCTAGTATTTTTTCTGATTCTCTGCAAGGAGTAGGCAACGTTCCTTTGGCTAATACCTGTAGAGCTATTGCGAATATCTGTGACTCCTCCCTTCTAGATGATGATGAATCCCTTCGCAGGGTTTCTAGATCAGTAACTCCAAGTTTCCTAAATTATAAATTGTCTTGACAAACTTTATACCTTTTCACAGGCAGGAAGAGCTTCTTATGCAGTTGCTTCTGATCTACTAAAGAGGTGTGAACACTTTGCTAAAAAGAATTGCCAACTTATTGATCAACTCAACTCTAGGAATAAAGACGCGGAGAAATTTTGCAAGAAGAGCGAAGAATTAGAAGCTGAAGTTGTCGATCTTCGCAAGAAAAACAAACAGTTGGAACTTAATGCTTCTTCTCGACAAAACACAATATCTAGCCTTCAGAAGGCGAATGACCAACTGTACGGTATGTTGATAGTATTTATCAATGATGTTGTAGTAATAGGTTCGTTGAGACTTGTGAAAGCAGATTTTTAGATTTAATTTTTAAAGTAAAAATATAACAAACTCAATAAAAAGTTTTGTGAAAATTATGGAGAGACCGGGGTTTAGGATTTCGCCATTCACCAAAATTCATGTGATTTAGTGTTAAAGTTTATCATGCAATTCTAGACAATATAACTCCAATCAAAAGAAACTGTGATTCTAACCATTGCCTAAATTAGATTTTCAAAACATTAATTGTTAATCGCAAGCATGAAGTATCAAAAGTCCTAAACTAAGCATACTTCATCAAGAGAAAACACAACTAATTAATAAAAATCATTTACTCAATTTTCATTCGGTGCAAATAATCATAAAAGAATTGCATAAATAAATTTTACCACATAACTTTTGGAGGAATGGCTTCCTCCATCGCCCCGGAGGATGGGTTTAGCTTCTCATCATGGAAACACGCTCAAAATTCATTATTATTGCTCAAAGGGTGTTTACAAAGATGAAAAGGGAGAAAAAAATTATAAAACCGGGTTTGTAACAGTGATTTTATCTGTTACAAACCGATCTCATTCTGAACGATTGTCGCTCTTCCCGTATTACGACCCACGACGAAGTGTCATTATTCTATCGTTGAATTAAGTCTGCCTCCAACATACGACCCACGGTTGCGAAGTCGTCAAGATCTTTGTTGAAGAACAACGGTCTTTGGCCGTCTGTTCTTCGTGTTCTTGGTGTAACAGCAGCAGAAATGGTAGTTCCCTGGAACTGAATTTTCTCGACTATGTGTTGTGCTAAACTGCTACCAATCTCTCCTACCCTTCTAGGGCACCCAGGGAACCTATTTATACCCAAAAGCGACAAGAAATCACGCTCATTAACTCTCCATGATCCTCCATTACTCGGTGTTAAAAGAAAATATTTTCCGAATATTTTCTTCCCTGAAATCATTGTCCACGCGTAAACGACTTCGATACTCCCTTATTTAGCTTCTACACGCATCTTCAATGACTAAGTGTCATCTAAACACGAGCAGCACACATCAAACTTCTTTGAAAATCCGTGAATATCATTTTCAAACCCGTGTTGCCCGATTTCTTCCACGTGATTATCCAGCCAAATTCGATCGAAACAATTACCCATACCAGCTCTTTTATGATATATTACATCTTTCCAAAAAGTTTCAGCGATTGAATCGCACAAAATCACGTCCAAATGCAATCGAGAAAATCTGCCAGTGATATGAATATTTTCCCGCCAAAACCAAATTTGAAATGGAGAGGATGAAGTGCCCCGATCCAAAACATGGGCGCCTTTATCGGCAGGTGCCTGGGGTTCCCTTATCCAAATTGAGGGTGCCTTTATCACTTTTCTCCCGGGGGTCCAAATAACACTTTTTGAGCAACTTTTTCCGCACAAGTGTATTTCTCCAAAAAACACCTACACACATAAAAACACCAAAATTAGTACAGAAATCGAGACCAACAATAGAGACAATGAGGACAATTCAGACACAAAAATGTGTCTATCAAATACCCCCAAACTTATTATTTGCTAGTCCTCGAGCAAATTTATTCTAGAAAATAAAAAACATTTGAACCCCTAGGTGGCCCTAGTGGCGGAGTGTTGTCCCGGAGGGTTTACCGGTGGTATACCCACAAAACCTGTACTTCTAATTGGTCACAAGTATCCAAAGAGCTATGAGGACATACATATTCTCAACCTATCTCCAAGTGACTAGAATGCCAGAGAAATTAATGGTGTCAGCTCTAAAGCTGACTGAAGAAAAGGGGAGACACATCCGCAACACTGCTAGATAAAGAGATATCCGCTACACAGCTAGATAAACATTGTAAGATGCGTCCTTTGATTCTGAATTTGGATCAGATTAGGAGAGAGAAAAAGATGAGAGGGACATCCGCTACACAATTTGGACTAATTACGTGTGATGAGTTAAACCGGTGCTAGAAAGATCTTGTGCCAGATTGAAAGCGGACTAACAAAGCAACCAAATGTATCTTCCTTCGATTCTCTCATAGTGTTCAATAGAAACAACGTCTCCTTCGGATTCAACTGTTGATGATAAACTCTTGAACTTCGTAGAACCTTGACAATTAACTCTTCTCTTCGATTCCTTCCTTATAGATTTCGACTATGGCCTTATTGAACAATTTTTTTTTTTTTTTTTTTTTTTTTGAATGAAATAACAAGACAAAATTTACATGGCCACCACAGAAGGAATTTAACACTTGAATCTTCGCAACTTGTAATGTCTTAGTATCATGAACTTCAACAACTTATATCATTTGATTTTTTCTTGCTCTTTTGAATTCTTGTAACCCTTGATTTTGAATTCTATTGTTGCTTCTAAACCTTAAACGTCTTCCACTTTCTTCATAGATTTTGATGTCGCTCCACTTGTTGGTGATGATAAGTTTCTACTGAGAGAGTCGTAATCCAGTAAACAAGACTACATTGTGAGGTTGCTTTGTCTTTCTGGCATTTCCTGACCTACTTGCCTTTCTATCATGGATGGTTAGGTCCATCACGGTTACCCTCTAAAAGGAACAAGTTCTCTCCTGAATTTCAAGGATCTCAATGTCTTTTTCTCTAATGTCTCAATAGGTTGTTATCCCTAGCATTCCAATTTCTATCTTTTCGGTGAGAAATAGTATGTAAACTTAGCTAACCGGATACCATGTGACGCTAGAAGTTTCAAAAATGCAACTAAAAAGTTTCACCCATACCCCCAAACTTAAATCTAACATTGTCCTCAATGTTCTAAAGATGAAATTAAAAACATGAACAAGGAGAAAACGTTACCACTAGAAGGAAATGAGGAAAAATATTACCGTGTTGCATGAGCAAGGGATACCTCCCAAGGAGTGCTAAGTTTAAAGTCTTGACCCAGGACATCAAATACCTCAAAAAGGATCTTCACCTTCCAAAGTCATACACTAATAGCCGAAATAGTTGTGGGTCCACAAGACCAAATAGAGATAACACCAATATCAGACAACTGCACTGGTTCAGAAAAATGAATAGAAGGAGCACATCCTCGTCTAAGGTTTATGTCAAGACAACTAGGTTCATCTGGGTAGCATAATTGAGCTTCATATGTGTATCGTGATAAATAGATCCATCCGAAAAACGGGTCTCTAATACCTGGGTTACTTCCTGGACAGTATCAGGAGGATCGGGTTGCGGAGTCTGAATAGACTCAAGTAATATCTCAGACGCACAAGGCTCGAATCCCATGTTAGGGACTTCAATTAGGGATACCTGATGATCATCATTACCATCATTACCCCCAAACTTAGAGTTTTCACTACTCACAGACAAACCTCTAACTATTGCTTGAATTTCTGGATCCTCAGAGTCCCTAAAGTACTCAAGAGCTTCTTCTAGTTCTCCACCCCCAAACTTAGGGTCATCATTATTCTCATAAAGACCTAACACTATTTCCTGGATTTCTGGGTCCGTAGAGTCTTTAAAATACTCAAGGGCTTCTTCTAAAGAATGACCACACAACTGGTCTAAGAGATTGGTTTCCTCAAATTCATCTAAAGAGTCTCCCAGTAAAGTGTCATGCCAATTATCCTGAACTAAATCCTGAACTAAAGTGCTAATCATATTCACTTCTTCTAAATCATCATTCTCAGAAGGTTGTCTAGTAACATTAAAGACATTTAGTTCGGTGGTCATATTACCAAAGGATATGTTCATAAGCCCGATCCTACGAGTTGATGACAGCGTTAATGTGGCTAAAAATGGGCGACCTAGAATCACCTAGGGTTTTGAGCACTTGGGTCCTGAACAAAGGTTGGGTGTCTAGAACAACGAAATCCCTTTGGATAAATAAACTTATCAACCTCAATCGAACATCCTCTATGACACCACGAGGAACTTTGTGAGACCTATCACCTAATCAAGTGTCATTTTGGTCGATTTCAACTTACCAAGACCCAATTGGTGTATACATGATACGGGAGTAAGTTAACACTAGCTCCTAAGTCAAGTAAAGCTTTGTCGACCATGTGATTACCAATCGCACAAGAAATGGTGGGGCATCCGGGGGTCCTTATACTTAGGGGTGTTTGGTTGAGAAGAATGGAACTTACTTGACCAGCTAAAAGGCTTTCTTTTGGACATTAAGCTTACGCTTTCGTGTACAAAGATCTTTAAGGAACTTGGCATAAGCAGCATCCCGCCCGATTGCTTCTAACAAAGGAATGTAATGTTCACGCTTAAATGTTTCCATTATCTCGTTGAAAGTCGACTCCTTCTTTGTTGGTGCTAACAAGCTGCGGATATGGGGCTCTAGGCACAAAGGTAGTCCTATCGGGAATTTCTTGGGACTCCTTAGGTATTGTTTCGGATTTCCTCAGCTACGGGTTCCTCTTGGGACGTAGAAGGTGGAACTACAGTATGTCCACTAGGCATGGCTACCTTGTTGTCTACCGTTTTACCGCTCCTAAGGGTTTTTATCGAGTTCACATGGTTTGATGATTCCTCACCAACTAAAGATATTTGATGGACCCCCCTAGGATTGGGTTGAGATTGACTAGGAAACTTACCTTTTTCCCTCAGAGACTCATTTATCCGACTAACTTTGGGTTTTCAACTCGGAAATAGCACGAGAGTTAGCATAACCTATACTCTTACTTTCTTCTATCCTTGCGCAACCATTTGGTTGATCTTTTGAGCTTTTAATAAACGAGGCGAGAGTCTCTTCTAAACTTGTGATCTTTTTATCCGAAGGGTTCTAAAACTGGGTTTGACCTGAAGGGTTCTGAGCATAACCAAAACCTGGGGGAGGCTGAGAATTACTAGACTGTCCTTGATTCTGGCCCTTAGACCAAGAAAAATTAGGATGGTTCCTCCAACCAGGGTTGTAAGTCTCTGAGTAAGGGTCAGACTTCTGACGGTTCTCAAACCTAGCATTGTTATAGACAGCGTTGGCTTGTTCTTCACTAACATGACCTTCCCAAAATGAGTTATCGAGCTCTATTACATAACTAGAGACTTGAGGGGCTCTATTAGGTTCGTCAAGGGACCTATTTTTAGACTGACCCATTTCCAAAGCTTCTAACCTTCTAGACAAAGCAGCAAACTTAACATCTGACTCGAAGCTTGTATCTACCATATTGATGTTACTTCTATTGACCAAGAGTCTTTTAGGGGGTTCAACACAAGGCTCCCACTGTTGGGATTTTTCAGCGATAGTTCCTAAGAAGGTATAAGCATCATCGGCAGTTTTATTTGTGAATTCACCGGCACACATAGACTCGACCATGGATTTAGTCGAATAGTCTAAACCATTATAAATAATCTCCACAAGTTTCATCTTATCAAATCCATGGTGAGGACACTGGGATAGGAGATCATTGAATCTCTCTAAAAACCTATAAAGAGACTCTCCCTCTTGTTGCACACTGGCACTAATGTTCTGCCTAACATCTGCAGTTTTATGCTTAGGGTAGAATTTCATATAGAAAGATGCAGTCATTTCCTGCCATGTTTCAATGGATCCAGATGGTAGGTTGTTCAGCCAGGTCTTGGCTTTATCTCTCAAGGAAAAGGGAAACATCTTAAGTTTCAAGACTTCATCGATAAAGGTCTTTTATTCTAATTGTCCCGCAAATTTCCTCAAAGTCCCTAATATGAAAATAAGGGTTCTCATCATCTTTTCCTAAGAATATAGGGATCATCCGAAGAAGACTAGGTTTTATCTCGAAATTAGCCGTATTGGTGGCAATTTAATACACGAAGCTCGGTTGGTCCTAGTTGGGAACATGTAATCTTTCAAAGTAGCCATTCTTTGGTACAATTTGAAGTACTAGGGGTACTTTCCTCACAAATAGACAGATTCTCAAAACTGAAGTTTCCAAAAACGGGGCTCTCAAAAGAAGATTCTTCGGGCTCCCCGCCTTCACAATAAGAACTACTAGGTTTGTCACTAATCAAACGACCTAGAGTGTTTCTTTTCCAAGCCCGTTCTCTAATGACCTCGGGCATACACTAGAAGAGCAAAAATAAAAAGAAAAAGAAAAATCCTAAAAGGAAGGGAAGTTCTATGCAAACACAAACAAGGCCGACTCCACCACAAAAACCTAATGATATCTAGCAAACAAAAAGCATGATGGCTCCACTTAGATTGTTTTCTAGACCAGCTTCTAATCGTTCGAAAGGGAATTCGTTACAATCCGAGCAAACCCCTCTCGGATCAATCCGAGTTAAAGTAAGTTGAATCAAAGCGAGGGAAGCTCGGTGGAGCTTTGATACCCAAGGCCTTACCGCTATTGCAAGGTGGCGCAGTCACGCATTCAACTTCATAGAAACCATCATGAACTTCGAAGTATGCTAAAAGAATAACCAATATTTTCGAGCGACTTTCCTACTAAGCTCGTTACCCTATCGGTCTCGTTCTATTCCAAATTTTAAAGCTTAGGTTCGCGTTAAGTATCGTTTTCCTAAGGCGGGCAAGAAGAGAACGGTGATGAAATCCGAACCCTTATCTTGTATGGCCAGTCCTTGCCCTTTACTAGGAAATTAAAGCGGCCGTTTTCAAGTCCTCGACATATATGCAAACGAAGGAATACAGAATCGCCGACGGGGGATTCGCGAGTGTTTCGACAAACTTACCTCCCGTTCAGACGGGGATGAACCGTTGTGGTCGACTCGGGCCACGACTCCTATGTCATGTACGAACCCGAGGGCCGAGGTGATATCGTAATCACCGTCCTTCTCTGCACTACAGTTTATATTTAATACTACCCTTCCGTAGGGTTTAAAAATAAAAGAATGTCCAAATGTCCAAGTCCAAAGTCCAAAAAGTAAAAGTGCAGGAGAAAAAGAAAGTCTAAAAAAAATAAAAATATACAAAAAATAAAATGCCTCTTTTTTTTTTTTTTTTTTTTTTTGTAAAAGAAAAAAAATCTTCTTCTTTCGCTCCTTTCGCTTTGCCTTTTACTCCCAGTCTTTAAGTATTCACCAAAAGGTTTGGCAAAATTTTCTTTCGCTCCGAATTCCAAATTCTGTAAGGAAAAGACAAAAACCCAAAAACGTAAAGAAGAACAAATAAAATAAAAACAAATAAAAACCTAAAAAAAAAAATCTAAAAACTCTAGCCTAAAGACAAGTCCGCGTCGCAGCGGCGCCAAAAATTGATAGTATTTATCAATGATGTTGTAGTAATAGGTTCGTTGAGACTTGTGAAAGCAGATTTTTAGACTTAATTTTTAAAGTAAAAATATAACAAACTCAATAGAAAGTTTTGTGAAAATTATGGAGAGACCGGGGTTTAGGATTTCGCCATTCACCAAAATTCATGTGATTTAGTGTTAAAGTTTATCATGCAATTCTAGACAATATAACTCCAATCAAAAGAAACTGTGATTCTAACCATTGCCTAAATTAGATTTTCAAAACATTAATTGTTAATCGCAAGCATGAAGTATCAAAAGTCCTAAACTAAGCATACTTCATCAAGAGAAAACACAACTAATTAATAAAAATCATTTACTCAATTTTCATTCGGTGCAAATAATCATAAAAGAATTGCATAAATAAATTTTACCACATAACTTTTGGAGGAATGGCTTCCTCCATCGCCCCGGAGGATGGGTTTAGCTTCTCATCATGGAAACACGCTCAAAATTCATTATTATTGCTCAAAGGGTGTTTACAAAGATGAAAAGGAGAAAAAATTATAAAACCGGGTTTGTAACATTTTTATCTTGTTACAAACCGATCTGTTCTGAAACGGTGTCGCTCTTCCCGTATTACGACCCACGACGAAGTGTAAATTTATTCTTGTTGAATTAAGTCTGCCTCCAACATACGACCCACGGTTGCGAGTCGTCAAGATCGTTGAAGAACAACGGTCTTTGGCCGTCTGTTCTTCGTGTTCTTGGTGTAACAGCAGCAGAAATGGTAGTTCCCTGGAACTGAATTTTCTCGACTCTGTGTTGTGCTAAACTGCTACCAATCTCTCCTCCCCTTCTAGGACACCCAGGGAACCTATTTATACCCAAAAGCGACAAGAAATCACGCTCATTAACTCTGCATGATCCTCCATTACTCGGTGTTAAAAGAAAATATTTTCCGAATATTTTCTTCCCTGAAATCATTCTCCACGCGTAAACGACTTCGATACTCCCTTATTTAGCTTCTACACGCATCTTCAATGACTAAGTGTCATCTAAACACGAGCAAGCACACATCAAACTTCTTTGAAAATCTGTGAATATCATTTTCAAACCCGTGTTGCCCTGATTTCTTCCACGTGATTATCCAGCCAAATTCGTCGAAACAATTACCCATACCAGCTCTTTTATGATATATTACATCTTTCCAAAAAGTTTCAGCGATTGAATCGCACAAAATCACGTCCAAATGCAATCGAGAAAATCTGCCAGTGATATGAATATTTTCCCGCCAAAACCAAATTTGAAATGGAGAGGATGAAGTGCCCCGATCCAAAACATGGGCGCCTTTATCATCTTGGGTGCCTGGGGTGCCCTTATCCAAATTGAGGGTGCCTTTATCACTTTTCTCCCGGGGGTCCAAATAACACTTTTTGAGCAACTTTTTCCGCACAAGTGTATTTCTCCAAAAACACCTACACACATAAAAAACACCAAAATTAGTACAGGAATCGAGACCAACAATAGAGACAATGAGGACAATTCAGACACAAAAATGTGTCTATCATATGTAATTTTTCTTCTCTCCCTCTACTCCTTTTTCCCATTATTTTTCCTTAATTGATTAAACATTTTTGCAGATGTTTATGGTCTTTCTGATGAAGCTATCATTCTTCGCACCTTTCCCCATTTTATGGATGATGATAACCTTCTTGAGCGCCTTAATACTTCTTTAAACAGTTTTACAAATGACAAAACAGAATATCTTTCCTTGAATGAGCTCAGATCTAAATTCCACCTTTTAGAAATTGATCATAGATCCAGCTTAAAATTAGCCAGCGACTTTAAACGCCGCTATCTTGATTCTTCTAAGGATTAAATTAATGGATTAAGAGTCAAGATTAGCGATCTTACGGATGATAAAGATCGTATCACTAGTCAAGGTGCCCAAGCTTTAGAAAAATTCCATAAAACCCTTACGGAGATCCAACTTGAGAGAGATGAAATTACCCGTGAAAACGCCATTCTTATCGAAAGAGAGAATCAAATTCTCTCCCGTCTCCTCATAAATAGTGATGATGAATTTGCTTGGGCTGCGAAAGTATTAGACGATGCCAGAAATCACTTAGGTGTAAATATTAGCCTCCAAGTTGATCATTGGTCCTTGATTAGAGATATGATTTCTAACAAAGAAGGTTGTTAATTTTACTTCCATATTAATTGTTCTCTTTTATAAAATTCGATCAAGTTATTGACTTGTCATTATACCTTAACAGACACTGAAAAGGAATTTCGCAAGAAGATTGGAGAATTGGAGACTCAAATCAAAGATCTTGAAGCTGAAAAAGTGCAACTCGCAGGAGATTTATCTGTTCGCAACGATAAGTGTCGCAGGCTTAAGAATCAATTAAAGCTCACTGTTGTTAATTTTGAGAATGATGTTCTTCACTTTCGCAATCAGACTATTGTAAAGGTTTGCGATGACAACAACATTCCTCACTCCACATATCCCTGTCTCTTAGAGGAAATTCCTAAGAATGTATCCCCTCCAGCCATTTCAGATAGTGATGATAGTGAAGAAGAAGATGAAGAAGAAATGGAAGAAGAACGTGAAAAAGAGAAAGAAGCTGAAGGAGAAAGAAAAGAAAAGAGTGATAGGGAAGAATAAGAAGAATCAAGCAGGACATAGTACTTGACTTTCATCCTTTTGTATAGTACTTGTATATATGTTCCTTTATCCTTTTGTTTTTATGTCTTTATAATCTATCGTTGCGAATTCTTCAACTTCCAAGATTTCTCAATATAAGCTCTATCTCTTTTGTTTTACCTGTAAGTGTTAAAAAAGAAAAACAATTCCTTTTCGCAATAACAATTGATCAATATACAATCAATATTTACATACAGTTTTCAATTTTTCAATCTATGCGTAAATATGTCAGGTGGGGGCAAATAACACACTTCGATATTTTCACATTCCCATACTTGCCTCTGTTATTTGTTTCGAAATGAAAGATTAAGCATGCTATCTCTTAGTAATAACATTATCTGTTTTTTGTTTCTGTATTGTATATGTTTGCGTTAATTTCGCAAGCACTTCTGCATTTATCTGCATGATTTCGCTGCCTTGCATGTTATCATACATATCTTGGGATTTTCCAAAATTTCATTAATTATTATTCTCTTATGTGGTCTTATTTTGCCTTCCTAAGTAAAGGTCTTATTTCGCCACCCCTTGTCATTGCGACAAAATCGCAGGTCGTCTTTACACTTTCATGTAATGACCCAGTTTTCTTGTATTATTGCCTCAGCATGATATTTTTCATGCGACAATATGACAGGCCTAAATATCCTTGTGAATACAAAGCCTCATGACATTGTCGTCTTGCGACGAAATCGCGGGACGTCTTTACACTTTCGTGCACCGACCCATTGACCTCGTCTTATCTTTTTCTAGTATTATTGCCTCTGCAGGATCATTGCACAAATATGACAAGCCTTAATACTCATGTGAGTAAAAAGCCTCATGACATTTGCGTCTTTGACACTTATTAGCTCCCTAATGGAGGGTGCCGTCCTTATTATCCCCCTGGTTGCCCCTTCAAGGAGGCGTACCTCTACCATACAAGGTTGGCTCCTCCCATCCGGTCTTAACAACAACCAGTTGTTTTCGCGGCCTCTTATCCCTTCGCCGATATGGCTCATGGTTACAAGACCGCACCCTAAGTGAAATTTTCTTCGGACCGAGTGCATAATAGTCAAGACTTGCCAAGAATGGCCAGGTACGCCCCAGGCACTCTTGGCTTAACCGTATACCTCGGCGCCTTGATCAAATTCTGCACTCCTTAGGAGAGCCCTTAGTCGTCCAACCTAAGTCATAATCTTAGGTTGAAAATCCAAGGCGACTCTCCTGGATGGGTTTTATTGACCCAAAATCTCCATGACCCATGTTTCGGTGGCGATATAGCTTTTCCCTGAGCCATGCAATAGGTTCTCCCCTTCTATGACGCACTTTAGGTCTTATATTTGCCTCTTGCAAGATTTTCTCGTGAACTAGGGAGTACGCCATAGTTGGGTGCCTCTTTCTGTTGATTCTATTTCCTTTTGTAAGGCTCTGTTTTAATTTCTCTTTTTTGTTCTTGTCATTCAATAAAAATACTTTTCAAATTTATTCTTACAAATTTTCTTTCTTTCTTTCTGTTCTCAACGCCAATTTCATTCTCATTTCACATTTTAAGTTTCTTAACTTTGCTACCTTGTGCTTGTGCTTCTTTGAGTTCTCGTATACGACTGATCATCTCGTTTTGCAGAGTACTCTTTTCTTGTTCTGTACTATCATTACCACTTGCACCATATTTTCGCAGATATTTCTCATTATACACTGCAATTTTCACATCTTCTAGCTCATATTTTCCATTCCCTAGCACATTTGTTACCGTGTAAGGGCCTTCCCATCTGTTCGCAGAATCATCTTCGCCATTCCTCTGATAAGTTGGTTGTAGACGTAACACCAGATCCCCTTTGCGAAATATTCACTGATTTTCAGCAGACAAATTTTTCGCAACATTCCCTTTTCCTCGATGTTCTACTTGCATCTACCATCAGTCTTTCGCCCCTTTGTTTTTCTTTAATATTATGCTTCAAATTGTTCTTCTTAATTGCTCTTTCTTCATATTTTTCTACATCAATTTCATGACATTTTCGTCCCTCAACCCAATCCACTCTTATGATTCCAACGCCACTAGGATGAGGAAACTTTATGCATTGATGGAAGGTTGAAGCTACTCCCAGAATTCCATGCAACTAGGGTCGGCCAATTAGTGCATTATACGGCGATTCTACGTCAACAACACAGAACAAAATTTCGGAAGATAATCCTTTCAAAGGAATTCGCATAGCAATTTCTCCCTTAGGTTTGTTCGCAGTACCATTAAAGCCGTAGATCTTGTAAGTCGAAGGTATCAAGTCCTCATCCTTTCCTCCCATAGTTTTGTAAGTATGATAAAATAGAATGTCTACAGAACTTTCAGTGTCAATCAATATTCTATTAATCGACCATGAGTTCTCAGCTTCATCATCTTCATCATCACTAGGTTTCGGGTTGATCTCCAGTTTTACCACCAAAGTATTATCATGTATTTCTCCACCTTCAGGTATTTCTTCTGTTGTAAAGGAAATAGGTTGTTTCTGCCATTCTTTTAGTAGCGAGACCTTTGCAATATTCATAATTTCTCTATCATCAACATCCCTTGCGAATACTCTGCTCAGAACGTTATCATGAAAATCTTCAATTGTTTTGTACGAATGTACAATATAATGACAAAATAGGTTCTTTGCTTTCGTTCCAACTTCAATTAGAAACGTTTCTCCTCCCTTTACTGCGTTTGCTCTGTGATCTTCTGGTGGTGGTGATAGTGGAAAAGGTTGTGGTTGTCTTATCAAAAAATGGTTCAGCTTACCTAGGTCTATCATTCTAAGGATAATTCTCTTTACATTCCTGCAATCATTTGTCGTGTGTCCATGGAAGTGGTGATATGAGCAGAATTCATGACTTCTGTGGCTCGGGGGTGGCTCAGTTCCTATGTTCCAAGGTGCTGGGATGTTTTCCATCAAGATTATGGCTTCCCATATCTTTTCCACACTAGCATTTAGAGGAGGCATCTTTATTTCTTCCCATACTACTTTCTTAGTTCCATGTCCCCTATGATAACTGTGGTTCTGACCTCCATAAGTTTCTTGGGGATAGTACAATCTTTGAATCTTGTTATTTCCACCACGGATAAAGAATCTTCTTTCTCTCTCAAGCTCTTCTTGATCATGACTTCCCATTTCTACCAGCTTCTGTTGACTTTCGACCATCATCTTTCCCTGTTGTTCCTGCGAAACGTTCGCTACTGCATTTTTTAACTTGGGTAGTAATCTTGCATTCTCTATCTTTGAACTTGTGTTTGCGACTGGGTATGACTCCAGTTCATTATGTTTTTCCTCAAGAGTAATATATTCTTCTTGATATTCTCGCAACTCAGTCATTGTGATAGTATTCTTGACTCTAAAGATTTGAATATACAGCAAATTTGTTGCGAACATTGCATTAATAAATGATAAAATAAGATATCTTTCATCCACACGGCCAGCCATATTCCTACACATTTTTTTCCACCTCATAGTTAAGTGCTTCAAACTTTTGCCAACTCTTTGTTTCAATCCAAATACATCTTCAATGCATGTACGTGATGAGTTGTTACTTATGTAAGCTCCTAAGAACACCGTTTCTAATTGATTGAAAGATGCTATGGTATCCTTTGGAATACCTTCAAAACATTTTAATGCTTCTCTTGTCAAACTCGATGCAACGTATTTGCACAACACAGCGTCATGGCTTTCCCATTGTAACATGCATCTCACGTAAGATTTGATATGTTGAACTGCACAAGTTGTTCCGTCAAAAATGCTAGTTAATGCAGGCAAATTACATTTTGGGGGTATTCCCCTCAGTTGTACTTCTTGTGTAAATGGCGTTTGCAACTTCCTCTATTGCTTCATCTAACTGTCTCCTGCCTCCTTCTCTTCTGTTATTGAGCATCCTCTCATTTCCTCCAATTATCGTAAAATTTGTTCATTCATGCCTGACTCTTGATCCATTGGTCTCTTTAACCTTGCTTCTCTTATCCTTCGCTCATGCCTGTTTTGCCTTGCGAGATCTTGTGTTTCCCCTTCATCATCATCTTCTCGTCTTCCCCTGCGATTTTCTCTTTCATCCCTTACATTTGTTCGCACATGATTTCGTCTCTCATTTTCTCTTATGTGACCTTGCTCATTCCTTATCATCTCTATTTCTCGCCTTTCAATTCTTCCTTGTATTCTATCAACTTCTTCATTAATATTATTATTGTTGCAATATAGTTCGCGCCTTCTCTCTCGGTTATCATGACTGTTCTAGCGTATAACCTCCTGAAGCTCTTGTTCTTCAATTTCCGCCCTCATCCTTTCTCTTTTGCCAGCTATATGTGTTCGTGCGGCATTATGTCTCTCAATCTCATCCTCAATGGTTTGTTGATTCCTTTGCACTTCTCTCACATGTAATATCCTCCTTCCTTCCTCCCGGTTCTCTTCGCCACCTTGATTATCTCGTACGCAGTGTTGTTCATTCCTCCGGTCCCTATTGTTTTGCTCATTATGATAATTTTTGTCATGTTGAACGTAACGATCTTCCACTATTTCTATTTCTTCACGATGTCCTTCACCAGGATTCTGTATATATTCTTGAATATCCTCCGCAACTTATCTCATAGGAGAATCTCGTCTCGCTTCTCCTCTAACTCATCTTGAGTTTGATCTTATAGTACTTCTCGACCTGATATTTTGTAATCTTATATTTTCCATCCTTAATTCATGGTTTTGTCGTGTTAAGTTTGCACGTTCTTATGTTTCTAATCTCCTTTCTTCGAACAATATTTGTCTTAATGCCTCTAGCGTTTCATTCTCCTGCTGTCCATGAATTGTTCCTTCTTCTACTTCTCTGTCCCTCTCTATTCGTCTCAATTATTGTGTTTCTTCTACACCCTCTGTTGAGTCCGTCTGCCAAGTGTGTACACTGACTCTATCATAATCAATGATCCCGTCTTGTACCGGTGTACGCTGAATTGGTGGTTGAACTCGTTCTCCTCCATTGTTTCTTGCTCCAATTTCACCTCTCCTTCTTCCAGCGATTCTTATACTCCTCCTAATTGTTGCTGGTTGTTCCAAAACATTTTTTTGTCTTACCATCTTTTCAATTTTAATAATCTGTTAGAAATCACACAAACTCTTCACTATTTATTCCAAAACTTTTCAAATCTCAATAACAATTCCTCCCTGTTTCTAGCGCCAATAATGTGATTGCAGGTTTCCCTACAATCACACCCCAAAGAGTTTACACAATTATTTACTCAAATTTCAAAAATAACCAGCAAATTTTTATTAATTTCTTTTATGAATCTTGCAAGAATGATGAGAATAAAAGGAAATAAGTATTATTCTGGACTTTCTCTCTCCTATTTGTTTTCTCTCCTCTCTTTTTCGAATCCCCCCTCTCAAGTCTACTTGGTCCTTTATATAGGATATTACATAATGGATGACAGCTAAGCCAACCTTTATTTTCGGATCTGGCTTGCGTCATTCTCGCAAGCTTACAAAGTGTTTCTTCGCATATGTTTTTAAATCTTGCAAAGTCTTCATACTTTCCTCGTGATTAGGCTGATGTCATCTGCTACGTCATTCCTGAAATAGTTTGTACTGGTCTTTGCAAACATTGATCGGTTAAACTTTCGCTAAGACATTGTTGTTGCGAGATTATACTCCTACAATCTCAACATTTACGACCTAAAAGCTTCCATCTCGAAAAGGCTTGCGGATTTTAAGGAATGTTTTCATCAAGTAATCCCTCACAAGAACACCTTAGTTTAGTTGAAAGAATTAGGGGAAGAATATGTGAAGGTAATGGAGTCAGTTGAAGTTGAAGAGACATTGATCAGCCTTTGAAGCACGTATTGGAGGATGAGACCCCTGGATACATGCTTATAAACAGGTATTCTTCATTTAGCTTCTTTTTGCAATGTGTGATAACTACTTGTTAAATGTTTAGTCTTTTGACTTTGTGTTATGTGTGTACTTTCGGAATGCTTGTGATTAAACAAAATGCATGAAAATATACAACTGTATTCTATTCTACATAATGATGTCTACTGTTCCCAATTGTTGAATCTGCTGGGCATAATCCATCCCGGACTCTTGAGCTTAGATTATAATCGTCTCTTCCCAATTCCGAAACCAGGTTTTTATTCAGATTATATTGCATTTTAAGCTCCTGCCCAACTTAAGCTCCGCCATCAGTAGGTTTACACAATAAAAAGAAGGGAAAACTGGAGTTGGCCCAAATCTGGATGCAAGAATGCACCTTATCCAAACTAGCATTGTAGGATCCATTATAGGCAAACAAAAATCATCTGCATATGAACTCGTCTATAGAATAATATGGCTTATATGTAAACTGTTTGATACTTTGATTGCTCCTCCTAGGGATCTATAGTAACATCAACTAGCTAAACAGACCTTCGAGGCTGTGGATAATTGATTGGTTCATTTGCAACCCTGGCTTAAGGTTTCATGAAGTGAGTCTTCCAAGTTTCAATGTGGTGGACCTCTTAATTAGCACCAAAAACTATTAATGGACCGTTCCTATAAAAGCCATATGGAGGCTTACCATCACCAACCATTTTTAAACCGCCTATAAATTGAATTCCATTATTAAGACCATGAACCTCTCTAGTAATTTTCTACCCGAAGCATAACTTGAAGTACCATTTTTCAAAATAATTGTGCAAAGTTAGTCATTCGTTTGAGTTCAGTAATTTTCAGGTTTGTTTTACCTTGCAAAGAGGGCATGAATGTGTACTTTTTTACTGCTCGTTTTATGCTTCACCTTTGCTGTAGTTGCAGGAAATCCCACTACTACACCCTTACAAAAATATATAGAATAATCTAGGTTAACTCCATGAGAATCTCAAGAACAGATCTTCAAATTGGTTACAAAGTAATATGAAAACCCTAACTTGTGAAGCAAATAATCTTTCTTTCTGCTAAATATCTTGTCTAGACGCTCAAAAAAGCTCCCCTCCATACAAGGTCTCTCGGTTCCTTATATAGGAGTTTACATATTGGAGGACAGCTAATAAAGCCCATATTTTCGGATCTGGCGTGCGTTAATAACGCACGCTTACATTGACTCTTATCACACAGACTCTATAATATCGCATGGCTTTTCACACTTTACTTGTGAGTATGCTGATGTCATGTGGTGCGTCATTCTGGATAAGCTGTACGCGGTTGTCTTCGCTCAGTCTTGATGATCATCATTTCGTATACTTAATTGGTGTGCGGTATTTTGTATCTACATTTTTCCTCTTCTCATGTCATTTCTTTGGAAAAGAGTGCGATATGAGAAACTCCAATTTATATTGCCGCATCCGTTCATCTTTTCGTATTCTTCTTTGCCGACATATTTCCGTAATTTCAGTGTAACCGTCTACACGTGCTAATTTTCTCCCCTTTTTACCGGCACGTCAAATCTAACCGGTCATATTTCTTACATATTTATTAACTGAGTTTGAGGAGAGATAATCTTTTCACTTTTTACTTCATCTTCCGTTCTTTTCTCTGTGAACTCTCTGCAAATCTTCATCTTCTCCATCTTCTCGAAATTTCTTCATCCTCCTTTTCTCGAAGTCTTAATTTTGATCTTACTGCTGCTCTCATGGATCCTCTCTCAAGGTTTGTATACTTTGTTAAAATTAATCTTGTTTAATCTATTTGCTTGTTTTGATTTCAAATCGAACTTTTTCTGATTTTGTTTTTGTTTCCATTCCCATAGTGGTTCTGCTGCAGCAAAAATTCTTCTTCTGGTACCACCAGAGTTACAGTCAAAAACCCTAAGCATTCTGCAAGTTTGAAGGATAATGAATCTCACAAGAGGTAGCCGTCGCATAACAAAGGAGTAAGAAATATTTTCTTCTTTGTAAAACAATATTGTTGCCTCTATTTCGTATCTGCGTTGTTCTTCGCAAGATTCTGAATGTGAGATTGAGGGCGAGAAGAAGACAAAGATTAGAAAAATTCGCAAGGCCCCATCGCTCAAGGCTGGTCTTGTCATTCCTGACTTTGACTGTAAGGAAATTGAGACTGACATTCATTCGCATGTCAATGTTAGTGCGCCCCTAAAAATCTTGATTGCCTCAGCTCTTTCTGATGTCAATGCTGACGCTCCCCTTCAAGGCTTAATTGCCTCTCCTCCTCTGAACCTACCTTCTTCACCAAAGGAAACCTCCGCTCCCATAAATGCTACCCTGGTCGATCATGCGATAAAGGAACTCCCCGTTTCTGCGATGGTAACCGCACCTCCAGTGAATCAGACCCTCTCTACCATTGTGAATGTTCCTTTATTCGCAAATATCCTCACATCTGCTGAGAATACTGTCTTTGTCGCTCTTGTGGAAAATATCACCTCTTCTATACCCGCTTCTTCTTCTTCTAAGATCACTTCTTTTGAAGGCATCCCTATGGACACTGGGGTTTTGTAGGGAGCAAGCTCTGCTGCTCAAGTTTTTCCTGAAATTATTAATGTTGCTCAATCATCTATTAAAGATCCTTCGAAGCTTCGTATCTGCGATGCTCTGAACAAACTGTTGTGTGATGCTCCACCTAACAGGCTAATAAGGAATGAGATCTTCTCTCAAATTGATCCAAGTGTTCGTATTGCTCTTGATTTCTTAGTAGGCACTCTTTCGCTTACACTCTTCTTATTCATCCTATCTTTCTTCATATTTATTCTTATAGTATTTTTCTTTTAGGATGCTCGTCGTCGCGTGGTTCTAGCCGAAGGATTTTCTGAATCTAGTAATACCATACTAAAACTCTCACGTCGAAATGTTGCACTAGAGGGATAACTCAGCAAGCTGAAAGGTGAACTTCATATTGTGACTCTTGAATCCGAGAATCTTCGCAACAAGAATCAAGACCTCAGAGGTACTTATTTCTTCATTTATACAACTCTTTTTAGGAATAGGTTATCTTTTGTATCCATGTATTTTGAATTTCTTTGTGCATATATTAAGATCTAAAACAGAGGCGCGTTTTGGAGAGGTATGACTTTCAATTTTTCGCTGAAGATGCTCGCACGGATAATGAGAAGTTACGGGACCAGATATATCAATTAAATAATGAGCGTTCATATTCGCTTGATCAGATTGAAAATCTAACAAATGAGAATAAATTATTAGTCCAACAGAATGAGACATTAGGCTCCCAAGTTTCCCATCTATCTGAATTGTTGTATAGTGCTGATTTAAGACATCAAACTTTTTCCGATGAGAATGAGGGTCTATCCATGGAGAAGCAATCTTTCTTAAAGAAAGAGGCGATGTTTTCGCGTCAGTACCTTATTCTCTAAAAAATTTGTGATAATCAAGAGGAATCTCTTCGCAAACTAAAAAGTCAGCATGACGAATCATCGAAGGCATTATCCGCGAAGAATGAAAAGATCATCCAGAGTAAAATAAATCTAACTGTGAAAATGAACCAGCTTAAAGAGGAACACGCGCAGCTAAAAGAATCTCATGATGCCCTTATGAAAGAAAAGGCCTCCCTTGCTCAGGATGAAAAGAAAATTCGATCTCGTCTTAAGGGTTTGGTTGATGATGATTTTGATAAGGCTATGGAGAATATGAAAGATAGTAGTTTCGCTTTGTCTAGATACCTTGTTTCTCAGAGAGAAGGTAGTCAAGTGTAGCTGACTGCCTCAGTTTACTTGTTATCTTTGATTATTTATATCATTCTATTGCGAATGCTTCATTCTAATTATAATCTGATGCTTCTTTTGCAGATTCTGAGAAATTGCACCGGTCCACCATCTCGCATCTAAGATCCGATCTGGCTAAGGTTCTCAAAGAACATGCAAAGATCTCAGCTACTCTTATTTCTTCTCGTGATCGAGCGAACAGAAGATGTTCTTATCTTGAAATCTTCATGGAGATTGGTGTGAGAAATCTTTGAGAAAGTTGTCGCTCGCAAAGCTCATGGTAATGCTCAAGTTTTATTAAACAAAATTCTTCAAGGCAAGTCACTTCCTTTGGTAAATGCGGCACCTCTTGGTATAAGCGAAGATGAGAAGCTTCCTGAGCCTGACAGTGATTATGACTTTGTAAGCGATGATGAAGAAGATCCTGGGACTCTCCTTCAAGAAGATCAGCCTGAAAAGGACAAAGATGGTAGTGACTTATCTAAAGGTCCAAGTGCTGATGTCAATCCTAGCGATGAAGCTGGTGCTGAAGCTTCTGTGACTAACCAAGACGCGCCTTCTTCCAATGCTTAGCTTTTCCCTTTCCTTAATCTTCTTCTGTACCTTTGCATATGTATTTCTGGTACATACTTTTATTCGCGACATTTGTTTCTTGACAACGAGGATAATATTTCTTTTGTTTTGATTCCCATACTTGCCTCTTATTATATTCCTTGTCAGAAACATGCTGGTAAATCCATACGACTATTGCCTCACGCTCTTGATGTTGATAATGACGCATAGACTTTTATAAATGACGCACACTTGGTGTGTAATGTGATAAGTTTTCCTTTTTAATATCTCCTGCAAAACGATGTTAGTGTAAATTTTATTTCTCATGAGGTCTTATTAAGCCTTCCTAAGTAAAGGTCTTACTTAACCTAATAATAAATTTCTGTTTATGTGCGACGAAATCAAGAAAGGCGGTCTTTACATTTTCATGTAACGACCCATTGATTTCACATTATCATCTTCTCTTATTATTGCCTCTCCAGGTTATATTATTGCACAAATACGACAAGTCTTAATACTCCCGTGAGTAAAAAGCCTCATGATATTTGACACAATTCAACTCCCTAATGGAGGGTGCCGTCCTTATATTCCCCCTGACTTCCCCTTCAAGGAGGCTTACCTCTACCGGGTTAGGGTAGGATCCTCCCATCCCAGTGATGCAACAATCAGTTGTTTTCGCAGCCTCTTATCCCTCCACCGATATGGCTTCTGGTTACAAGACCGCACCCTAAGTGGGGTTTCTTCGAACTGAGTGCATCATAGTAAAGACTTGTCAAGAGCGGCCAGGTATGCTCCAGACACCCCTGGCACTCTTGACTCAACCGTGTACCTCGGCGCCTTGATCGAGTTTCTGCACTCTTTAGTAGATAGCTTCTTACCTTAGTCTTTCAACTAAGGCGCTCTACTGGATGGGCTTTTGTTTCACCTCAAATCTCCATGACTCAGGCTCCAAGGTCGGTGTAGCTTTCACCTGAGCCATGCTAATTAACTAGGTTTTCCCAATATGACGTGTGTTAGGTGTTATTATTGCCTCTTATTGTATGCGAATTGGATACCTAGCCTCCCTAATTAGAGGTTTTTACTTCTGTAGCCTTCTATTAAGGTCTTATCATAAGGTCTTATTTTTTCCTTTTTGCATGAAATTATCATAAAGAAATAAAAAAAAATTATTTGCATTCATACTCTTGATCAATACAATGCTTTCATCTTCTCCCTTTGCTTATTCGCCTACATGATTACTATTTTCTAAAGTATTTCATAACTAAGATGACTTTCCAGTTTCTTTCACCTTATGTACTTCATTGAGTTCTCCTGTGTTTTTCAATACATTTAATCGCATACGTTCTTCATCTTCTGATGTGCTATGACTGTCACACGCACCATATTTCTCCAAGTACACTTAGCTCCATGTCTAATCAGATGGTCCTCCTTCCTTCTCTCCTGCTAACTCATACATCCCATTTCCAACTACTTTCCTGATTCTGTATGGCCCTTCCCATATGTTCTCCATTTGTCTCTTATTGTTTTTGTGATAAGGTAATTTTGTTTCAATACAAAATCTTCTTTCTACGCTCGCTTTCTTGTGCGGTTGTTGCCGCCTTCGCTGGAGTCATTCTCATCTCATTCTCTGTGTTCACAGCATCCACCATTAATCGCCCGCTTATCTTGCTATCTTGTATCTATTGCTTCCAATTTATTCGCTTTCTTGTGCGTTCTTCACATTTGTCGACATCAATGTCATGGAAAGTTTTTACTTCATTTGGATCTCCTCTTATTACTCCAACACCTTAAGGTAGAGGGAACTTTATGCATTGGTGGAAAGTTGAAGGCACTCCTAGAATTCCATGCAACCATGGTCTTCCTATCAGAGCATTATAGGGTGATTCGACGTCTACGACGCAGAATACTATTTCGGTTGACATATTCCTTAAAGGAATTCACATCATCACCTCTCCCTTTGGCTTGTTGGTTGTTCCATTGAAACCATAAATTTTGTATGTTAAGGGGATTAGTTCTTCATCTCTACCACCCATAGTCTTGTATGTGTGATGAAATAGAATATCGACCGAACTCCTAGGATCTATCAGTATTCTATATATATCCCGTGTGTTCGCATCCTCTTCTTCATATTCATCATCCTTAGCCTTTGGATTGATTTCCAACTTGACTACCAATGGGCTCTCATGATTTTTCTCCTCGTATGAACCCGGCTTAAGACATTATCATGGAAATCTTCTATGCTCCTGAATGAATGTATTATCGAATTACAATATAAATTCTTCGCCTTCGCTCCAACCTGTATCAGATATGTATTCCTTCCTGCCTCTCTATCTTATGCATGCCCTGCAGGTGGTGGTGGTGGTGGTAGATTCTTTGGTTACTGCACTAAGAAGTGGTCTAACTTTCCCTGATCAATCATTCTTAATATGATTTTCTTTATATTTATTCAGTTATTAGTTGTGTGACCATGGAAACGATGATAGGCGCAGAAGTCGTTACTCCTCCTCCCTGCTGGCGGTTCATCTCCCATATTTGGTGGTGCTGGTATTTCTTCCATCAAAATTATTGCTTCCCATATTTTCTCTACCGTGGTGTTTAGATGCGGCATCTTTATATGTTCCCAAACTACTCTATTGCTTCCTTGGCCTTGGTTATAATATTTCTTTCGTCCTCCATATCCTTCTGGCTGGTAATCGAGTCTCTGAATCTTATTATTTCCTCCGCGATTGTTGAACTGCCTTTCTCTTTCAAACTCTTCTTGGTCCCTACTTCCCATAGCCACCATTTTTTGTTCTTCTTGCACTATCTTCTTTCCTTTGTTCCCCTGAGATGTACTTGTAACAGCGTTCGTTGTTCTTGAAAGCAGACTGTTGTTTCCTGCGTTTGTAATCGCCACTGGATAAGATTCCATTTCTTTTTGGTTTTCTTCGAGAGCGATGTATTCCTCTTGATACTCGCGTAATTCAGTCATGGTTATCATATGTTTTATCCTAAAGATATGTATATACAACAAATTAGTTGCGAACAGTGCGTTGATGAAGGCTAATATGAGGCTTCTCTCATCTACTCGCCTGGCCATCTCACTGCACATGCTCTTCCATCGTGTGGTTAACTTTTGCAAGCTTTCATTGGTTCTTCTGTGTAAGCTAAAAACTTTCTCTATCCCAGGTCTTAACATATTATTGCTGATGTAATTTCCCAGAAAGAAGTTTTGTAAGTGGTTCTTCAATCCATTGCAAAGCTTCTCCGGTTAGGTTGGCAGGGAAATATTTAAAGAGTACCGCATCGTTTGCTTCCCATTGTAAGAGAGATCGGCCGTATGCTCTTATATGCTGCACCGCACATGTGCTTCCATCAAATGTGTTAGTACATGTAGGAGATTACATTTTGGTGGTATAACTGCACATTGTATTTGCGTAGCACATGGTGTTCTTCCCGCTTATTCTATCGCTTCATCCAGTTGTCGTCTGCCTCCATCTCTTCGCGCAGTTATCATTTCTCTCATCTCTGCTAATTCTCTGAAGATTTCCTCATTTGTGATTTGGTCTGCATTTTGCTGCATAGGTCTTTTCCTCCTCGCTTGTCTTATTCTGTTGTCATGATTATTCTGACGCATAGCCTCTTGTATCTCTCTTTCTTCAGATTCTTATCTTCTTTGTCTGTGTCTTTCTCTTTCATTCCTTGCATGTATCTATGCGGCATTATGTCTTGCATCTTCTTCTTCGCGTTCATGTTGGTCCCTTATCATTTCTCTTCCTTGTAGTATGATTCTTCCTTGTTCTTCATCATTTTCCTCATCCTGGTCATAGTGAATGCGATGCCTATCACCGTGTCGTTCGCGTCTATTGCCTCTGTTATCTTCTTGCATTCGATGCTCTTCGCCATGTTGTATGTACCGGTCATCAACTGGTTGTTGTTCTATACGATGTTCGCCGCGTAGATCTTGCAAGTCGTCATTTATCTGAAAGTTTTCAGCAATATTATCCAAAGGTGACGCTTGTCTAATATCTCTTCTACCAGATTGGATACGCCTGGATGTACTCCTGCTTGTTCTTGACCTTGAGCTCGCACGTGTGGTGCTTCTTAATCTTTGCTCTTGTAATCTTATGTTCTCTTCTCTGAACTCATTATTCTGGCGCGTCAAATTCGCACGCTCTTCATCCTCTCCTTTCTTTCTGCAATCAACCTTTGTCAAAGTTCTTCAATTGTCATATTCTCTTCATCCCCTTCTATCAGTCATGGAGCTCCAGTTCTTTCCTCTTCTTCTTTTGTTGAATCTGTATTTGTGGTATGAACGCTTACTCTATCGCAATCGATAACATTCTCCTGCACTGGCTCGCTTTGGATCTGAATTGAGCTTGATTTCCTCTATTTTTTCTTTCTCCCATCCTTGAGGATTCGGCGATTTCGCTGCTTCTTCTTCCAGCGATTCTTCTGCTCCTCCCAGTTGATATTGCTTGTTCTGCTGCAGTTGTTTGTCTCACCATCTTGTTTATCCGTAACAATTTGTTTCGCTATTGAAAGATAAAAATACTCTCTTAAGAACCAAAATTTTTTCTAGTAAAGATTGTTTTTCTTGAAACTAAAGGCCATTGATTGAATCTTTTAGATCTAAACTTCCAAACTTTTCCATGATTATGAATATCTTCTAACTTGTTTTTAAGAACTTCCACCATACATCATTCCAAGCTGATTTCTTAAGGTACGATAAAATCCTTTATTCAGTCCCTGTTTCTGGACGCCAAAATGTAGTTGCAGGAAATCCCACAACTACACCCTTACTAAAATCTATAAAATAATCTAGGTTAACTCCATGAGAATCTCAAGAACATTCATTAAGATCTTCAAATTGTTTACAAAGTAATATGAAACCCCTAACTTGGGAAGCAAATAATCTTTCTCTCTGCTAAATATCTTGTCTAAACTCTCAAAAAAGCTCCCCTCCATACAAGGTCGCAAACTCCGTATATAGGAGTTTACATAGTGGAGGACAGCTAATAAAGCCCCTATTTTCGGATTTGGCGTGCGTTAATAACGCACGCTTACATTGACTCTTATCGCATAGACTCTATAATATCGCATGGTTTTTCACACTTTACTCGTGATTATGCTGACGTCATGTGGTGCGTCATTCTGGATAGGCTGTACGCGGTTGTCTTTGCTCAGTCTTGATGATCATCATTTCACATATGATTGGTGTGCGGTATTTTGTATCTACATTTGCTGCGTGATAATGACTCTTTGCTTGAATTGATTCAGGAGCCTTGTGCAGGAATCTCTCTGTCAGACGAAAATCTGAAGGTACTTGGTCAGCTTATTTGTATGCGTAGTTACAACATTACCTTGCTTTAAATTCTGACGTCATAACGAATTTGAGTTGTTTGTTAATTCGACGGTGATGATACTTTCACTTTACTGTCTGAGTAGTAAAAGGTGACGGCTAGGCAGCTATTTTGGGCGCTTTTCTCACTAGGCGACCTGGGGCTGGGCGCTTCTCTAGGCCCTATGAGTAAAACAATAATCTCTGGGAATAAAATGTTCCTAATCTTCTCCAATTTGTTTGTTGTGAAAATTACGGTGAAACCTATTTTCCAGATTTTTCCTACCAAAAAACCCACCGACCGAAAACTTGGTGCGCGCACCCAATTTGTAGGGAAAAATTTCTGACAAGCCCATATTTTTCTAAAATTATGTTTTGTTGTCTATTTTTTTTTTCTGTCCGTCACATAAAATATTGCCGGATTTTAAATTCTCACAATTTGATCAAACTAAGATTAAGCTTCTATTCAAATACAATCTAATAAACAAATTACCAGTCCTTTTTTCATTGAATCCTGCACTAAACGGTTTGAATTTTTAGAAATTGATCAAACAAAAAAACCAGAGAAAAATAATAAAGAACAAGGTACATTAGAACAAGTTTTTCATCAATTTCTTTGAATTAACATCAAATTCTTCCAAATACCCATTCACTAGTTTGATCTGTTACATGCTCTAACAATTACGAGGTATTTGATTCTGGAAAAACATTGATTAATCAATCGATCAAGAAAAGAAATAAAGTTGTACTTTAGCTATTCAATTATAGAAGATGGGTAGCAGGGTAGGTCGGAGGAAAGAAAAGAAAATACGTAAACATTGATTATTCAGCTATTCGGTGATAGAAAAGAAAATAGATGTTCTGATCTATGGGTGTGTAGAAATGCAACAACAAAAAAACAAGAAAGATTTATGGAGCTGGGTAAGCCGGAGGAAGAAGACTGCTGCAAGAGAAGAGAGGAAATATTGGTTGTTTTAGGGCAGTGCGAAAAAATTCTGAATTTGTATGTACGTGTAGATCATGCATTCTTATGTTAGCCACATGGGGACCACTGGGAAAATGGATCCTTTTTTGCTATCTTAAGAGCAATTCCTATGGCAATGGCCAAACACAAATATTTGTTCAGCCACGTGGATGGTCAAACGGGTTTCTCCACTATGGTAAAGCAGGGCAAAATGAACAGATTTGGTTTTCTAAGGCCCCACTAGTATTTGTTTTTAATATAAAATGCTTTGTAGGATAAAGTTAAAATATAAAATATAATATTTTGGTGAGATAAAATAGGACGGAGTGAGATAAAATAGGATAAAAGTGAGAAAATATAGGATAAAGTGAGAAAAATATTAGTAAAAAAATCTGGATTTGCAATGGGCGCTCATGCTAGTGACGCCAGAGATTGGGCCAGTGTTGCCCGAGATTGTGCTAGTGACGTCCGCGTTTCTTCTTGGTTCGCGCGTCAGTAGGGATGTCGCGCGCCATTTCAGCAGACGCGCGTCTGTTGTGGTGACTCAATGTTCAAATGAACAGATCTGTTCATTATAACATCCATTTTCTTGATTTGTACATCCCATAGTGGGATCAAAATGAACAAACTCTAAGTTTGTTCATCCCATAGGAATTGATCTATGGCACACCAATACGATGTGTAAAGCATAACGCTATATTATCAGTGGAACTCCACGTGTTTTCCAAGGCAATCTGGGGACACAGTGCTATATTGTTATCATGTTATATTATTAGGATACTTACACCAATGATTAGGGCAAGTATTAACGCATATGATCCAAAATAATCTAGACTATTGGATCATCAAAGTGACACCCACTCACCCTGACTCCATACGTTGGCACGACATAACTATTCTTTTTATTTTGCTTTCTTTTTTTTTAGTGGTTGCGTACTTGCATAATCTGTCATGCAACTCCTATAAAATTATTTGCATAACATGTTATGCAGTTGAGAAAATGGATGCATAACGCATTATGCGAATAGTGATGCATAACAGGTTATGCATCTACAAAATTTGTTGCATCACTTGTTATGCATTCTCGAAAATGGTTGCATAACACGTTTTGCAGCTTTTTTTTTTTTTTTTTTTTGCATAACTTGTTATGCGGTCGGAACAGTTGCATAACACGTTATGCGGCTACTTTTTTCTTAGTATTGAAACCAACAAAAAATAAATTTGCATAACTTGTCATGCACCTACAATTATATCTACATAACATGTTATGCGATCGTGAAAATGGATGCATAACTTTGTGATGCGTCTGAAAATATGATTGCATAATGCATTATGCATCGAGAAAATTGTTGCACAATCTTTTATGCATCGAGAAAATAGATGCATAACATGATATGCATCTGTAAATATGGGATGCATATTGTATTATTGTATCAAGTTTTCGAAAATTTTGCCCAAAATGATGATCACCTCCGATTTCTTCGTGAAAAACAAAAATTTGATATTCTTGTTTGTACTCGTTGCGTAGCTCTCTTAAAAAGATTTCCAACGATATAAAATTTGTAAAATTCCAAGACGCGCATTTTTAGATATGTTATATCCAAGTTGCGTTGCCAATTATACCCCTTATGCATAATCTGTCATGCGGATGTATAATCCGTCATGCAGACATTTTTAATAATTTCATATAATTATGGGTGTCACGGAAATAATTATGGGTGTCACTGTACCTAAAATTAATTGTGGGCCTGACAATGAGAATATTATTTTTTTTTGGGCATGTGCCTAATTTTCCTTCGTTTGTTTAGTGTCAGTGGTTTTGCGTTCCACTTGTTTTACTTGCATAAGCTATTTGCAATTTTGCATTATTCGTATGGAGTGTAAACCACTTTTTACCACACAAATGGCAATTTAAAGGATAGGAATGGACCGAATGGTGGATCTTTTGCGGTGAACGATAGGTCCCAGCTAAATGACATGCATCCATGGGAACTAGCAAAAAATACATAGTAAGAGGCGGTTTTTTACGGCCTTCTTTTTTCTTTTTTTATGGTAAGAATTGCTCAGCTGGCTCCAAAGCCTAGTTTAGGCTCAGTTCAAAAAAAAATTACTACTTACAAGCATTGAAACCCCAAAATAAACTTTTGCACCCCATTGCAACCCCAAAATAAACTTTTGCACCCCATTGCAGAAATTTTGGCTCCGCCCCTGATTTCAGAGTCTACAGTAAAGAAAAAGTAATGGAGAATATAAAACTTGTTTGCCACTCGTTTTCTGGTGGCAATATATAGTGTTTAAATCGTTTATTTCCCTGGTGAATCTGTGTTCAGCCGGACAATTTTTTTATCCAAAATCAATTGAAGTTTCAAGGTAAGGAATACATATACACACTTGCAGTATAAAATGCTTGCACCTTTTCGTGACTCGAAACCATCATCATCATTGTGAACAATGTTTCCATGGTAAGTCTGTAATTAGCCAGACAAATTTTCCATCATTGTTGAAGCTGATTCATGTGCATAATTGTGTTCGTGGGCATAAGAAATAATTCATATAGAAACTAGCCATGGTGTAGATTCTTTCTTCATTTGGTCCGGTCTACAATTCAAGAATATGTGCCTACTAGGCTAATGCTACAAGGCAGAGTAAAACAAAGTTGATTCCACTCGGTGAGGATCAAAGTCCTGGGCATTTGACAGTGAACTCAGGGAGAACCAACTAACTTGTTCAGGACAATCAGAGTTCAGAGTGGATGGATCAAGTCAAACTCGTACAATAATCTACTCGAGTTTTCTGATTTTTATTTTTTTACTTTTCATCTGCTCTAGTTACTGTAGCTTACTAGAAAAGCTAATAGCTAAGCCATGTGACAAAAAACAACCATACTACAAATAATAGGTACCGAAGTTCATAGCACTAATAAAGTCTTTTATCGCAACAAAGCAAAAAAAAAAAAAAAGGACAGTAGGTAGGTTAAGCACACATTTGTTTACATAATCAGTCTTAATCTTTGATTGAAAGACAACCAGAAATTAGTATTGAAAGAGGCTCGGATGCGGGAAGTCAGAATGATATCAAGAGGCCATAAAAACCAAGTACCCCAAAAAGCAATGACAATGCAGTACCAATGATGAGGATAAACACCATGTACGAGTAGTATTCACGGCGAGATGGTAGAATAAATCGACATATGAACATGCCTAGAATGCTGCAAAAGCCAGAAGCAATGAATGACCAAAAAACCGCCACCAACCTTTCCTTGAGAAGTGTATCATGGCTTCCGATTATCCGGAGCGCCTGAAGGAAGATGTAGCCACCACTGGTGCCCAATGCTAACGTGAGCGAAAATGCTAGGAACACATCAAGAACGCTATCTGCTTCTTTTTTAACCATCGTTAAACCTGTCACAAACACAGACACCAAATTAGTATCATGTCTCTAATAACCACCAGATTTTTTTTTACGATTCTAAAGTCTAAACAAAAATTCTAGATCTGTCATAAAAACCAATCCAATCCAAGAACATATTTCACTTTGTAACACAGCGTACCAAATTACATAACCTAAGCAAGTAAGCATCCCATTCACATTTACTTGAACAAAACATGTATAAATCCTCAAAAATTAACTGCACAATAATGCAAAGCTTTCAAACTTCAGCCCTATATATTGTTTCAAACAACTAAAGCTGGTTATGAACAACCTCAAAAACAAAAATTCCTACTAATCCCTTACAGTTGGTTTTCCTAGATGTGCAAACCAACAGCGTCAACCACAGAACTCATGCTTGCCAAAAAGAAAACAAAAAGATCTAATAAGACAACTAAATCACCAAATTAGTATCATGTCTCTAATAACCACCAGATTTTTTTTACGATTCTAAAGTCTAAACAAAAATTCTAGATCTGTCATAAAAACCAATCCAATCCAAGAACATATTTTACTTTGAAACACAACATACCAAATTACATAACCTAAGCAAGTAAGCGTCTCCTTCACATTTACTTCAACAAAACATGTCTAAATCCTCAAAAAATAACTGCACAATTATGCAAAGCTTTGAAACTTCAGCCCTATACATTGTTTCAAACAACTAAAGCTGGTAATGAACAACCTCACAAACAACAATTCCTACTAATCCCTTACAGTTGGTTTTCGTAGATGTGCAAACCAACAGCGTCAACCACAGAACTCATCCTTGCCAAAAAGAAAACAAAAGGATCTAATAAGACAACTAAATCACAATCATTTCGCTCCAAAACTCAAATAAATTCATCCAGACTAACAACATCCTGAGGATACTACACACTTTTCGACCCTGCAGTATAATACTACTGCCTGAATTAGTCAGAAAATACAGCATGCTCAGGTTAGGAGAAAAATCAACTTGAAGCAAAACATTTCAATGCAGAATGATACTGACAAACAAACAATGAAAACACCAAACAGGTAAAATAATGCTACAGAGTAAAGATCTTCAAACTTACCAAAGACAATACAGGGTGTTATATCACGTATACAAAACTCAAAAATTCTTTTCATTTCAAACAAACAAATTTACTCAGTATTAACAGAGTCTAAGAACATATTCGTACCGAGAAACAAACAAAATGGAAATACTAAAGAGGTTCGTTTCCATAAACCAATTAACTACAGATTTCGTACATACCAAAGACAATAGGTAAGTTATGTCACTTATACAAAACTGAAAAATTCTTTTCATTTCAAATCCCAAATAAAATCTTCCAAACCAACAAAATCCTCAGAAACACAGCATCATCCATGAGCATCTAAACAACAACAAGAGCGAAATCATACACAGGTTTAAAGAAAATCAATTTCTAGATAATCAAGACAACAAAATCATACTTAGTAGAATATAATGTAAAAATTAGTACAAACAAGCTACACATACTCAGATTTAAAGAAAAAAAATCAACTTTCAAGCTACAAATTGCCATGTAAAATACAGAAATATACTCTGAAATCACCAAAATCATACTTTATTCAGCGTGAAAATTAGGGGAAAAGCTGAAATTTGTTTGTTTGCCTTTTTCCCTAATTTTCACACTGAATAAAGTATGATTGACATAATAAACCAATTGAACCCAATTGACAGTGAAATTTAGGCAAAAACACACAAACTCACTCAGGAAATTAACAAGATGACAGACAAAAAATCGAAGCCTATAACATGCAAAGATTCAAGTAAATCAAAAGAGTTAGGGTTTCTTACACTGAAAAAATCAAGATTTCTGAACAATACAACACCTTCTTCCTTCAACCACAAATAGATCTGGAAATTCTTGATGAGGGTGGTGAAATTGAAACCCTAAATTCGTGAATAAACGAGTTTTTGACAAGAGTAGAGAGAGACTGAGGGGATTTCACCAAATTTCTAACCAAACCGAAGTAATAATCAATTGTCTTCTCTCTGAATTCAAAAAGAAGAGCTAGTTAAGTAGTTGATGATGAGTAATTGTTTTGTTTTCCAAATGAAAACATAAAACAAAACATCCAACTTTTCTCTCATTTTTCCATTTTTGGGTACCATTGAGATTTCTGTTAGTTGAATTTCTTGGCATCCCGCCGAGTGACATGAATGTGGTTGGATGTCCCGGAGGAGGACATCTCGTTGATTTTGTAGTTTGCGCTGGTTTTTAATTTTGGGGATCGTGGGATTGTGAAGTTCTGATCGATGATGGATGGAGGACTGAAGAAGAGAAGTACTGTAGTTGAGCTCTTGAAAAAAGAAAAAAGAAAAAAATCTCTTACCGTGTCTTACAGAAATTTGTGCAAGTAAAAAACACAACCCCCAAATATGATTGACAAACCCAAATGGGCTCGCAACTAACGTGAAGAAATCATGATCTTACTCAACTGTCAGTCTTGCAGGACTGACAGTACAACTCTCCTCATGAAGGAAGGAAACAATCGGCCTATATTGCCTTGACAGTGATCGCTTCCCACGCTACTTGCAAACAAAGGGGGATAGTGGGCACATAACATACATCTGCTATTCTTTGGTGGGCACACATCTACCAAACAGAGCATGTTTCTCTCTCATTTTAAAAAATTCAAATAAAAAAGCAAAATCAAAAAATGGAAGTCCTTTAAGCTAGGTTCGGTAGCCCATACGAGGAAATAAACTTCGGGTTCCACTTTCCACCATGGGTACCTACTTTTTACTCTCTCTCTCCCTAAAGAAAGAGAGTCTTCAATTTAAAAGAGATAGGAGAGTCTTCAAAACTTTCAAAACTAAAACCAATTCAGAATATTTCACTGAACATGGAAAACATATAGGCCATTTACAAAATGGTCATACTTTTTGTAAATCAGTTACAAAACAATCATACTTTATAATTTGGTTTACAAATTGGTCATATTTTGGCCGAGATAACAGTTTGGCAAAAAAACGCTGTTAATTCTCTCCAAAATTCCCTTCCACTTAACTCAAAATCTTTAACTGCAGTTAACTCATCTCACCCAGCAACTTGCCAAGGCCTGAGCCATTTGCACTGCCTATGCCTAACGTTGCCACATGATGGCGCTTCATCCTGCAACTTCCCTCCCTGTAATGCAACTCTGCTAATTTATATCCCTTCTATCTATCAGTAAACACCACAAGCATTTCACACACACACACAAAATACTCAAACACTTTATGCGGAAGCCACTGACATCATTACTGGTTCATCTCAGCACATCTACTGCAATTCAGTCAAGCCATTTGAATTAAACTGTTGCAATTCAATTCCTTCAACCCATCAGCTTACAACTCCAAATCCTAAGCATACATCTGGTCTTCATACTCATTGGGATTTCAGGAAAGTGAATAGGTTTGGAAGACCAGATGTATGCTTAGGATTTGGAGTTGTAAGCTGATGGGTTGAAGGAATTGAATTGCAACAGTACAGTTCAAATGGATTGATTGAATTGCAGTAGATGTGCTGAGATGAACCAGGTAATAATGCTGGTGGCTTCATACAAAGTGCTTGAGTATTCTGTGTGTGTGTGTGTGTGTGAAATTCTTGTGGTGTTTACTGATAGATGGAAGGTATATAGAGTAGCAGAGTTGCATTACATGGAGGAAAGTTGCAGGATGAAGCGCCATCATGTGGCAACGTTAGGCATAGGCAGTGCAAATGGCTCAGGCTTTGGCAAGTTGCTGGGTGAGATGAGTTAACTGCAGTTAAAGAGTTTGAGTTAAGTGGGAGGGTATTTTGGAGAGAATTAACAGTTTTTTTTTTGCCAAACTGTTATCTCGGCCAAAATATGACCAATTTGTAAAGCAAATTATAAAGTATGATCGTTTTGTAACTGAAATACAAAAAGTATGACCATTTTGTAAATGGCCCTAATTTATATACCGTCGCGCCTACTTTTATGATGCTTTTATGCATTATATTTTAACATCCATTTCATGTTGACGCAGAGTGCCCGTATGTCTCATGCCATCACTTCAAATCTTCAGAGAAAACTTCGTTTTCTTGAGGCTGAGAATCTTAAACTCAAAGCTGAGGCCTCTACCTATTCTAATGATGTTATTGGACTTCGTGAGAGGAATAATTATTTGATTGGTATGTAGTCTTTTGTTGCTTCCACTTTCATATTGATGCGTCATTTTCGCCTCCTTTTAATTGTCTGTGCTTGCAAAGATTTACAACTTAACCGATGAAGCCATTAATTATCCGGTTGAAGATGAGATCCATTCACTACATGATATCAGGAAAATTGTAACGGTGAAAAAACGTTAGTATCTATATATTGTAACGTCAAAAATACGTTGGAAAAGTGTCGTTATTATTAGTGTTACAATATTTTATCAACGGTTCATTTCGTTACAATAAAATTTTATTAAATAACGGTTTAATTCGTTGGAATAAATACACCAACAGTTATCTAGTCAGCACAAGATTTATCTGATGTCATTTTGTTGTAACGGATAACCGTTATCGTGCGATGGAATAGCAGTTGATTAGATGTATTGATTGGTGTAACCGAATCAGAATATGGCGACTTTGTGTGTAACGGTTGACTTATTGCCACTGTCCTTCCTTGTAACAGCTACAACAACGATTTTAATCGTTGTTTAGTTGATTGTAACATATTGGATTTAACAGTTATTGTAATGATTTAACACCATGATAGCTCGAGTGTAACGGCTGTCGTATGACAAGTGTCAATCGAATTTAACGTTTAAAGTAACGGCTTCAAACGTTGATAATTGATTGTAACATTTTGGATATAACAGCTTGCTGTAACGATTGGATTTGTGACAGCTAACTGTAACGTTTACTGTCTGCCACGTGTCTATCGCTTATAACATATAGACTAACGGCTTTAGACGTTGACGATTGATTGTAACAGTAATGGATTTGCCAGGTGTGCTAATTACTAACATATTTTATAACGTTGATTCGACGTTGGTAAAAAAAAAAGTTTTCAAAAAAAAAACGTTTTTTTATGTTCTAAATAAGCTCTCATAATTGGACCCTGCAATGCAATCCATTTTTGAAGCTGCAATACAATTACTTTCTGAAGCTGCATTGCAATTCATTTCTGAACCTGCAATACTGAATTTGAAACCCATAACTCAATCTCATTCCATAGTACATATATTCTCATTCTAGCAAAGACAAGGAATTCATTTCATTCAATTATTTCGAATTCAATCTCATTCCACAATATATACATTCCCATTCTAGCAGTACAAGGAATTCATTCATTCAATTATTCTGGAATACATACTCCTCAATCATTCACATACGTAAGTATATACGAGTATCATCTTTATATTGAAAGAACTGCTTAAGCCTAAAAAAATACCTGGTTCCATATATGGTTATAATCAAATGAGAAGGGTTGTGTTTTTCAGCAGTTTCTAAATATAAGCAAGTGTTGTTCTGCATTATATATACCTTGGATGAAAAAAATTGTTCATCTGCCAAAAGAAGTCGTCCATTCACATCATATAGTAGCCTTAACCAGCTTTTGCCATCAATTCCAGTATCCCGACAAAACAATAAATGAAACAGAAACCAAAATTAGAAACAGATCTCATAGGAGAAAAAGATTAATTCAGTAATTTGGGCATTTCGTTTTACATGATCATTATGGATGTGATACTTCTGCAAACAATAAAATTAGTTACATTCAAATTAGGAACAATGATCGCAGGAGAGACAAAGAATCATTCAGTTACATGTGCATTGTCATTCTAGATTTCATACATTTTCATTGCTGAATACCATTCAGTCATAATAATTTGAACATTGACAACCGAAGTATCAAAAGTTTATATTTATTTGACAGAATTGTAACTGTCAATTCACATACACGGTTCATATGAAAAAGTTTGAAAAGTTGTAGTAAGAGTTTACTCACCGTAAGAATTAGAGACGAGAATGTGTTACTTCTCACTTGTCCTACTTCCACAACTTCGCAGGACCAACACTGTCTCATATCTTCTAACTTGTCCACAAGTCAAGGTATTCTTGCATATCAACAGTTCTAATTATATTTCTCTATTAATGTCCTGCAACGCAATACAAGGGCAGGGATAAACTTAATTCAAGAATCTTGATCTTGGTTACAAGTGCATCCCTCGCTTGTACTGCTTTACAAGGCCAACACGGTCTTCAGGTTTTTGCATCAATGAATCCTAAAAAAGCAAGGAGAATGGTAGTATGAATCAACCAAAATTTTCATTTAGAGGAGACCATAATAATGATAATTAATGCACATCACTTTAGTGTGTTAACAGTTTACTCACCAACCGAAATTTAGTAGGTTGCTTGTCAGGCTTGCCGCATCACCAATCTCCATAAGGTAAGCATTATTTATGCCAAGAGAAACAACGCATATGCATCGAGTATTGGGAAAAGTAATGTCTCTACAAATACTCGATGTGGTGAGTTGTTTCTTCTGCCATAAAAATAAACATCTTGATCTTTTCTTGTTGTATTCCTAACCTGCAACCAAATTTTCATCAAGTGAAAGAGACCATAATAATGATTAGTAATGCAAGAAACTCTAATGGGTTAAGAGTTTACTCACCGACTGGAATTAAGGAGTGTTACTTGTTTGGTATTAAGCATCGATCTTTATAAGGTGAGCTTGATTCGTGCCAAAATAAACAACTCACCTACATCAGGTTTACGGAAAATTAATATATATACAGTAATATGTTTTTTATCTATGAAAACTCGATGTGGTGAGTTGTTTGTTCTGGCATAAAAATGAATATCTTGTTGTTTCGTTGTTGTATACCTCTCCTGCAAGACCTGTTAGAGCTTGGAATAAAATCATTTGAAGCAACTTCATTTATTCCGGCTCTTGAACAGCCTTGCAGGAACATACAAAAGTCTCTTATCTTTTTCTTCACTTCAGATGGTACTGCCACACTTACACATCTCCAACTTCAAGTCTTCTAATCAATGAGTCCTCAGAAAACAATAAGAGAATGGTAGTAAGTGAGTATTTCAGTCAGGATAAAATAATGACAAGGAAAACTAATTATCATAAGAGTTTAGTCACCAATGGAATTAGAGAGGAAAACGTATTAGTTGTCAGGTTAGCTACATGGATCTCCTTCATTTATAGCAAACCTAACGACTAATACGTATCCACTCTGAAAAATCTATGGTGGTAAGTTGCACCTGTTGGCAGGAGTCATGTAAAACATATATTTGAAGAGATCAAAATAAGTAAGTAAACAAACCTGAGATAGAAAAGGAAACCTGCACCTTCACATCAACAGTGTCTCATATAACGGCTACGCGAGCACATCTCTAGGTACCTCAAAACTACCACGTCTCTTATGTTGGTGTACACTGGTCCTGCAAGGCTAAGTAAGTGGTGGCAAAAATTCATTACAAGATATGCACTTGTTAACTATGAATTTTTTTCACACTTACACAGCTTCAAGTCGCATCAAAGAATCCTGGCAAAACAAAGGGAAGGGTAGTAAGAATCAACCAATTTTCATCAAGGGAAAGAGACCATAATAATGATGAGTAATGCAAGAAACTCTAATGTGTTAAGAGTTTACTCACCAACTGGAATTAAAGAGGTTACTTGTCAGGTTTGCGGCATCCATCTCAATAAGGTGAGCTTGATTTGTGCCAAAATAAACAACACACCTACACAGAGTTCAAGGAAAATTAAGATATAAAGTAATATGTTTTCTCTACGAGAACTCTATGTGGTGAGTTGTTTATTCTGACATAAAAATGAATATCTTGTTCTTTTGTTGTTGTAAACTTGCAGCAGCATCGTGTTCATGGGAATAGCTAGAATCCTAGACGAAGGATACAACTCATATCGATGTAGGTGTATACTAATCCTGCAAGGCTCTCTAAGGGATGAAATAAATTCAATTTGACAAAGTTGATTTTGTCTAATAATGAATTTATTCAAACGCTTAAACAGATTTACAGGATCAATACTCCATATAGGAAACGTGACAACAAACCGCATACAGAACAAGAGGGAAATAGAACTCTGTGCTGGGTGTTTTATCTTTAGGCATAAAAATTAATTTCCAGTGCTTTTGTGGTTGTATGACAATCTTGCAATTCATGTTCAACAACTTGGAATCAAATCATTTATATAAACTTCATTGTTGAATAGATCGTAATAGGTGACAAAAAAAAACCTGCGATTAAAAAGGAAACCTGCAACAGCATCATGTTCATGGGAATGGATAGAATCCTAGACGAAGGATACAACTCATATCGATGTGGGTGTATACTAATCCTGCAAGGCTCTCTAAAATTTGGAATAAATTCATTTTGACAAAGTTGATTTTGTCGAATAATGAATTTATTCAAACGCTTAAACAGATTTACAGGACCAATACTATCCATGTAGGAACCATAACAACAAATCGCATACAGAACAAAAGGGAAATATATTACAACCAAACAACCATAAATCTAGAGCAGCAATCTGATGATTGAGATTACAGTTGAATAAACCTTATTTGGGTTGTAATCTATCGAAAGAGATTACAACATCCAAGAGCAAAAAGAATGTGTAAAGCAGTAAACATCAACATATAAAGAATATAGATCAGAACAAACTATTAAATGATAATGCAAACCACTAAAAATCAGTAAACCTTAAATGTGAAGCATAAATCTATTGAAAGATATTACAAATGGATGTTAAGCAGTAAGCAATATGGATGTTAAGCAGTAAACAACAACAACAAAAAAAAAATCGAAAGTATATATCTTGTTAAAATCTATTGAGATTACAACCAGTAAAAACCTAATTTTAAAGGGAAAAGTACATATCTAAAACAAACCAGTGATCTTCATACAGATCTATTAAACAAATTGAAACCCTAAAGGAGAAAAATAAACTATTTTGATAATTCTATTTGTAGCTAAAAGGCACAAAGAGAACACCTTGAGATTGAATGAGATACAGTGAAAGATGCGAGTAAAGAGGTATCAGAGTTCTTAGTCTAACTCTTTTAATAAAACAGGAGGAGAGTTGAAATTATTGAGTCAGAGGAGGGAAATGAAATTTGAGAGGGAATCAGATAGGGTTTCAAAATTGTGAGGGAATGGATATCAAAAAGAGTTATTAGATTGGGAAAGTGAGGGGGAAACGAAATTTGAGAGCCAAAAGTTTCAGACAAGAGACAAGAGTACAATAATTGAGGAGAGATTTGATTTTTCTCTCAAAATATCTAGGTCCAAGGTGTCCGGTTCGAGGTAAAGTTGGTCAAATTTGTGGTCAATTTGTTCAAATATGTGGTCAAGGTGGTCAAATTTGTAGTCAAACACATAATTAGAAACAAAACAATGCATATAAAGACCCACTGTTCTCTTCCAGGTTAGGTTTGAGAAGTCAAATATCAGATTGGATGGATCCTGAGTGGATTCTGCAACCTATTATGGAACTCAGCTTGCAAGATTACCGTATACAGACCCAATGTTCTCGTCCAGGTGAGGTTTTTGATGTCAAATAACAGATTGGATGGATCCTGAGTGAATTCTGCAACCTATTATAGAATTCAGGTTGCAAGATTACCATATACAAACCCAGTGTTCTCGTCCAGGTGAGGTTTGAGAAGTCAAATATCATATTCAATGGATCCTGAGTGGATTCTGCAACCTATTATAGAACTCGTGCTTGCAAAATTACCATATCTGAGACCCAATATTCTCATCCAGGTGAGGTTTGAGAAGTCAAATATCGATTCAATGGATCCCGAGTGGATTATACAACCTATTATAGAAATCGAGTTCGCAAGATTACTATATACAAACCCAATGTTCTCGTCCAGGTGAGGTTTGAGAAGTCAAATATCAGATTGGATAGATCCTAAGTGGATTCTACAACCTATTATATATGTAACTCAGCTTGCAAGATTACCATATACATACCCAATCTTCTCTTCCAGGTGAGGTTTGAGAAGTCAAATATCATATTCGATAAAACTGCAACCTATTATGGAACTCAGCTTGCAAGATTACCATATACTGACCCAATGTTCTCGTCCAGGTGAGGTTGTTGATGTCAAATAACAGATTGGATTAATCATGAGTGGATTTTGCAACCTATAATTGAACTCAGGTTGCAAGATTACCATACATATACCCAATGTTCTCATCCAGGTGAGGTTTTTGATGTCAAATAACATATTGGATTGATCCTAAGTGGATTGTGCAACCTATTATTGAACTCAGGTTGCAAGATTACCATATACAGACCCAGTGTTATCATTCAGGTGAGGTTTGAGAAGTCAAATATCAGATTCAATGGATCCTGAGTGGATTCTGCAACCTATTATAGAACTCGGGTTCACAAGATTACTATATACAAATCCAATGTTGTCGTCCATGTGAGGTTTGAGAAGTCAAATATCAGATTGGATGGATCCTGAGTGGATTCTACAACCTATTATGGAATCCAGCTTGCAAGATTACCGTATACAGACCCAACGTTCTCGTCCAGGTGAGGATTTTTTTATCAAATAACAGATAGGATAGATCCTGAGTGGATTCTGCAACCTATTATATATGGAAATCAGCTTGCAAGATTACCATATGCAGACCCAATGTTCTCGTTTAGGTGAGGTTTATGATGTCAAATAAAAGATTGGATGGATCCTGAGTGGATTCTGCAACCTATTATTGAACTCAGGTTGCAAGATTACCATATACAGACCCAGTGTTCTCGTCCAGGTCAAGTTTGAGAAGTCAAATATCAGATTCAATGGATCCTGAGTGGATCTGCAACCTATTATAGAACTCGGGCATGCAAGATTACCATATACATACCCAGTGTTCTCGTCCTGGTGAGGTTTGAGAAGTCAAATATCAGATTCAATGGATCCTGAGTGGATTCTGCAACCTATTATAGAACTCGGGCTTGCAAGATTACCATATACAGACCCAGTGTTCTCGTCCAGGTGAGGTTTGACAAGTCAAATATCAGATTCAATGGATCCTAAGTGGATTCTAAAACCTATTATAGAACTCGGGTTCGCAAGATTACTATATACAAACCTATGTTCTCATCCAGGTGAAGTTTGAGAAGTCAAATATCAGATTGGATAGATCCTTAGTAGATTCTGCAACCTATTATATATGTAACTCATCTTGTAAGATTACCATATACAGACCCTATGTTCTCGTCCAGGTTAGGTTTGAGAAGTCAAATATCATATTCGATGAAATTGCAACCTATTATGGAACACAGCTTGCAAGATTACCATATACAGACCCAATGTTCTCGTCCAGGTGAGGTTTTTGATGTGAAATAACAGATTGGATTAATCATGAGTAGATTCTGAAAACTATTATTGAACTCAGGTTGCAAGATTACCATATACAGACCCAATGTTCTCGTCCAGGTGAGGTTTTTGATGTCAAATAACAGATTGGATTGATCCTGAGTGGATTCAACAACCTATTATTGAACTCAGGTTGCAAGATTACCATATACAGACCCAGTGTCACTACAAGAAAAACAATATATAGCCACACCAGCTATTTGAGTGCATGTTGCAAAATGGTTCTATTGCTGCAGTTAGATCATGGTGTGGCAAAAACAGATTTCTAGCCACATGGAAACTTTTGATGAGGCAATAATAGTTTGTTCTAGCCGCAACTAGGTTAGGTGTGCGGCAAAAGATGGTATGTTGCCACATTACGCTTTCTAAGTGCGGCAAAAACTTACTTAATTTATTTTTATTATTAGTAAAAAAATAAAAATAAAAATATATTTTGATTTCATCTGCCTTTGAAAATATATTTATATATCTTTCTTTATAATAAGAGACCCGTAAAACGCCACATGTCAAAACTACAATTACTATGCTTTATAATGAAGCCAAGTCAGCATTACTAGACATGTCATCGCCATGTCATTGCACACCCTGGAAAAAATGAACCGTTGCTTAAACATAATATACCAAGTATCACACTGATTGGAAGAACAAATAGGAATGAATTCTATATTTGTAAAACAATGTATAAAAATTAATTCGCACTTATCTGTCACTTCTTACAATTTCGCAGGTCAATCCACTAAGTCTGCTATGATGATGATGGCAACATGTAATTCCTATCAACTTACAGAAATGAAAAGATTCATTTGGTTGGCAAAAACACCAACATTTTAAGTTAGGATAAGAATGAAGAGATACAAGTTAGAAGTATAGTGACACACCCTTTTACAAACAGGTAACAACGTGACCTGAAAAACCATTTCAAATTCAAGGCGTCCTTTGGGATAGTATATAAGCAGGGAAACTCATAGTTGGTAGTATCTAAAAATAATGGCTGATCTGTTCAAGAAAAAGAGAAAAAAACTATTCAAAAAATATAATGGCCGAGAAAAGGGAATGATAATTCGATCATTATCTTAATCGGGTTCTTATCACTCATCAATTTCAACATGACAACTAGGGATCATCAACCAGGGAAGAACATCTTTCTTTATAATTAGGGACCTGAGAAGCCACGTACATGTCGTCCCCATGGAGATACCACAGAAGTGGAAACCTGCAACACGACTTATTCTTAATTGAAAGTCTCAAATATGACTTCTATTCAAATATATATTCAAAGAAAAGATCGTGTGGTAGTTGAAGAATGTTGATGTAGGTAATCAATAGAAGATAAAACTAAAGCAGACGAAGAGAAGAGTTGCAGCGATAGTCATTACACCGGACCAAGCGCAGAGAGGTTAGTTTTTAATTCATCGTAGGTGACTTTGGAAATGTTTTCAGACTAATAAACCTAATGTTTTCAGATTAATAATCTTACAGATATAAATTTGACACAATAGATGATCGTAAATTGAGAATTTGGAATCATGCAGGAGATTTAACTTATGTAGAAAACTCGGCCAATGTTAGCAGCCTTTACTAATAGTATAGGACTAACGTTGATGCAGGTGAATACGAAGGATAAAGGAATTATCATTCCGTCATCATAAGGAAACTTACAGTAAACATGTTAAAAACGAAGGTATGTATATATAATGGGAAGACGATAACCGGAAGCTAAGACAGATTAATGTATTATTTCACATTCTTCGGGTTAAAGCCTTAAAGGTATAGAAATTAATACAATGAATGAAAAACTTCTTCTACTCAATTTCTATGTCATTTCACTATCGTCATGTATCATTAGACCCATCTCTTCCCGTTAGACACATCTCTTTGCATAAATCTTCCATAACACACAAATACAAAAGACACCATACTAAATGGATATGTTAGCTAAAATGGGTGGGGGGTGATTTGTAGAAGAAAAAAACAGGACGTGAAGTCTGCTTTGCAGACGATGGCAACGATCAAAAGTAGTTAGAATCATCTTAAGATTGGCACATTGCTACCGACTATGGCAAAGATCCAATACAGAGATGTCGCCTCAATACCAGAGGAAAAACAAGATGCGAAGCTTACTATAACATGTGGGAGCACTATGCATATAGGGCGGATTAAAGACCTAATGAATGCCTCCTCATAATTCATTCGGGGAGGTTGTGTGTTTCAAAAGTATTTGGTTAAAGAGTGAAACGAGATTACCGGAAAACACCAAATCAAAATCGAGCTTAACTTTGCAATGGTATGAAAAAAGCAGTCATGTCTGGTGAACACATCACTTCCTCCATTAGAGACGAGGATTGTTTACCATCTTTGCTCATTGAAGGGCCTAGATACATGTTACCACTTTATCATGATGCAATAGTCATAAGCAGATTCATAGGATTTTCGGATTTGTTCAAAAGTTTCGCATTTGATGACCCGATGTTTCCATTAATAAAACCGCCCTGTGTTTGATGGGAGGAAAAAAAACGAAAGACCAAAGCACGATCGACTCGAAATATTTTAAGATTAAATTGATTCCAGGCAGTACGTAAGCTTATTGTCTAACTTAACATAGTGAATGATACGTGGATAATGTCTTACTTATCTATTTGTTTCAAGACTTTACACCATTGAATTCCAGACGCGAAGGCTTCCTCATGCGCAAATTTTGTTTGTTCCTAAAAACCTCAAAGATAAACCTAAGTCTAACGATTATAAAATCATACCAGCAATAATACAAAATAAAGTTGCCGACCCAAAGGATATGAGGCTGCCGTTCATATTAATTAGGGTCTGCTAATGCCAATTTTGAGTTTTCTGCATAATAAATTACAAACTTCCGGTGCGTATGCACCGGGTTAGAGGCTTGTATATACTCCCTCCGTTCCGATTTACTTGACGTTGTAGAGTTTTTCACGGATATTAATAAATATCAGAGAGAGTAAAATCTTTCCAATAATACCCATATTAATTCCTACTTAAAAGTTAAATAACCTAGTTTTGTGTTTCTAGAATATAGGGAAACTTATCAATCCCATAGTAATGTACTTGGGATGTACAAGATTGAGTATATATCCTCCATGGGGTATATTTAAAAGTTAGACTAATTGTTTTTGTGTTGATTACCATGAGAATTAATTCTCTGGTGTGATTCCAAAGCAAGGGTAGATTAGTGAAAATTGGGGAAAAAACTAAAACTATCATCTAATTTGGAACACCAAAGAAACCCTATAAAAAAAAGTAAAATGGAACGGAGGGAGTATATATATATATGTTTTCTGAGTCATAGTCCATCCCCACGTACATAATTACCTTTCTCACTTTTCGTTCTCTAATCTTTCATGTTCTATCTTCCTCTTCCTTACAGTTAATCCTTTCAGATCCAATAACATAATTACCTTTCTCACTTTTCGCTCTCTAATCTTTCATGTTCTATCTTCCTCTTCCTTACAGTTAATTCTTTATAATAAGAGACCCCTAAAACGCCACATGTCAAAACTACAATTACTATGCTTTATAATGAAGCCAAGTCAGCATTACTAGACATGTCATCGCCATGTCATTGCACACCCTGGCAAAAATGAACCGTTGCTTAAACATAATATACCAAGTATCACACTGATTGGAAGAACAAATAGGAATGAATTCTATATTTGTAAAACAATGTATAAAAATTAATTCGCACTTATCTGTCACTTCTTACAATTTCGCAGGTCAATCCACTAAGTCTGCTATGATGATGATGGCAACATGTAATTCCTATCAACTTACAGAAATGAAAAGATTCATTTGGTTGGCAAAAACACCAACATTTTAAGTTAGGATAAGAATGAAGAGATACAAGTTAGAAGTATAGTGACACACCCTTTTACAAACAGGTAACAACGTAACCTGAAAAACCATTTCAAATTCAAGGCGTCCTTTGGGATAGTATATAAGCAGGGAAACTCATAGTTGGTAGTATCTAAAAATAATGGCTGATCTATTCAAGAAAAAGAGAAAAAAACTATTCAAAAAATATAATGGCCGAGAAAAGGGAATGATAATTCGATCATTATCTTAATCGGGTTCTTATCACTCATCAATTTCAACATGACAACTAGGGATCATCAACCAGGGAAGAACATCTTTCTTTATAATTAGGGACCTGAGAAGCCACGTACATGTCGTCCCCATGGAGATACCACAGAAGTGGAAACCTGCGACACGACTTATTCTTAATTGAAAGTCTCAAATATGACTTCTATTCAAATATATATTCAAAGAAAAGATCGTGTGGTAGTTGAAGAATGTTGATGTAGGTAATCAATAGAAGATAAAACTAAAGCATACGAAGAGAAGAGTTGCAGCGATAGTCATTACACCGGACCAAGCGCAGAGAGGTTAGTTTTTAATTCATCGTAGGTGACTTTGGAAATGTTTTCAGACTAATAAACCTAATGTTTTCAGATTAATAATCTTACAGATATAAATTTGACACAATAGATGATCGTAAATTGAGAATTTGGAATCATGCAGGAGATTTAACTTATGTAGAAAACTCGGCCAATGTTAGCAGCCTTTACTAATAGTATAGGACTAACGTTGATGCAGGTGAATACGAAGGATAAAGGAATTATCATTCCGTCATCATAAGGAAACTTACAGTAAACATGTTAAAAACGAAGGTATGTATATATAATGGGAAGACGGTAACCTAAGCTAAGACAGATTAATGTATTATTTCACATTCTTGGGTTAAAGCCTTAAAGGTATAGAAATTAATACAATGAATGAAAAACTTCTTCTACTCAATTTCTATGTCATTTCACTATCGTCATGTATCATTAGACCCATCTCTTCCCGTTAGACACATCTCTTTGCATAAATCTTCCATAACACACAAATACAAAAGACACCATACTAAATGGATATGTTAGCTAAAATGGGTGGGGGTGATTTGTAGAAAAAAAAAACAGACGTGAAGTACTGCTACCAGACGATGGCAACGATCAGTAGTTAGAATCATCTTAAGATTGGCACATTGCTACCGACTATGGCAAAGATCCAATACAGAGATGTCGCCTCAATACCAGAGGAAAAACAAGATGCAGAAGCTTACTATAACATGTGGGAGCACTATGCATATAGGGCAGATTAAAGACCTAATGAATGCCTCCTCATAATTCATTCAGGGAGGTTGTGTGTTTCAAAAGTATTTGGTTAAAGAGTCGAAACTGAGATTGGCTGGAAAACACCAAATCAAAATCAGAGCTTAACTTTGCAATGGTATGAAAAAAGCAGTCATGTCTGGTGAACACATCACTTCCTCCATTAGAGACGAGGATTGTTTACCATCTTTGCTCATTGAAGGGCCTAGATACATGTTACCACTTTATCATGATGCAATAGTCATAAGCAGATTCATAGGATTTTCGGATTTGTTCAAAAGTTTCGCATTTGATGACCTGATGTTTCCATTAATAAAACCGCCTCTGTGTTTGATGGGAGGAAAAAAAACGAAAGACCGGCACGATACTGACTCGAAATATTTTAAGATTAAATTAATTCCGGCAGGTACGTAAGCTTATTGTCTAACTTAACATAGAGAATGATACGTGGATAATGTCTTACTTATCTATTTGTTTCAAGACTTTACACCATTGAATTCCAGACGCGAAGGCTTCCTCATGCGCAAATTTTGTTTGTTCCTAAAAACCTCAAAGATAAACCTAAGTCTAACGATTATAAAATCATACCAGCAATAATACAAAATAAAGTTGCCGACCCAAAGGATATGAGGCTGCCGTTCATATTAATTAGGGTCTGCTAATGCCAATTTTGAGTTTTCTGCATAATAAATTACAAACTTCCGGTGCGTATGCACCGGGTTAGAGGCTTGTATATACTCCCTCCGTTCCGATTTACTTGACGTTGTAGAGTTTTTCACGGATATTAAGAAATATCGAGAGAGTAAAATCTTTCCAATAATACCCATATTAATTCCTACTTAAAAGTTAAATAACCTAGTTTTGTGTTTCTAGAATATAGGGGAAACTTATCAATCCCATAGTAATGTACTTGGGATGTACAAGATTGAGTATATATCCTCCATGGGGTATATTTAAAAGTTAGACTAATTGTTTTTGTGTTGATTACCATGAGAATTAATTCTCTGGTGTGATTCCAAAGCAAGGGTAGATTAGTGAAAATTGGGGAAAAAACTAAAACTATCATCTAATTTGGAACACCAAAGAAACCCTAAAAAAGAAAGTAAAATGGAACGGAGGGAGTATATATATATATATATATATTTTCTGACTCATAGTCCATCCCCACGTACATAATTACCTTTCTCACTTTTCGCTCTCTAATCTTTCATGTTCTATCTTCCTCTTCCTTACAGTTAATCCTTTCAGATCCAATAACATAATTACCTTTCTCACTTTTCGCTCTCTAATCTTTCATGTTCTATCTTCCTCTTCCTTACAGTTAATCCTTTCAGATCCAATAAAAATAATCATATTTTGTTGATAATCGACGGTGCCATGCAAATTGTTGATGTTTAAGTCTTGTTGTGGTTTAACTTATGCAATCGTGATATCAACAAGATCCGCTTAGAAAAGGTATGTTTGATTTGGTAAAAACAAAGGGAAGATCTTGTGGTTATTAAACTTTATTAGTATTTGATGATTGTTTGCGAAAGAATCCAAAGTCTCTGCATCAATATCACGAATGTAGACAATTGTTTAATATATAGAGATCTAATTTATTTTTTCGGGGTTTGTCATTTTACATAAAAATTTTGTTGAGATTAATAGACTGTTAATCTCTGTTTTCTTCCCTTCATTTTCTTCTTTTTAACTAGATCTAGTTTATCAAAATTGTTGATTTTTCAGTCCATAAGCGGATACTGTGTATGAGTTTGGGATGTTTCCATTGCAAGGTAATTTTCTTATCTTCCATAAATAAAATCATTAATTATGTGTAAATATTTAGAACGATTCTTGATTGTGAAAATAATTACTTTCCTTTTGAACATTGATTTTGCAGGAGTGTATAGAAGTAGATAGGGATGAAGTTTCGTTATCTTTTTTTTTTTTCCTGAAAATTATGATGTATTATTTATTTATGTAATTTATTGAGTAAATTAAAGTTACATTGTAAATATTTACTAAATTTGTGTATGAATAAAATTGATCCAAAAGTTTATTCTTGTTAGTTTTTTTCTCTTTTCTGTTTATGCTTTTTAATATTAATTACTCTTTTCTGTTTATTGAATTATTCAAAACAAAAAAATCGGAACAAAATGATATTATAAACAGTATATGGAAATAAATATTCCAGTTTATATAAAAATAAAAAAAATTGCCTTACTAGTTGGTGCGGCAACAAATATTCAAATAAATTAAATTTGATATTAAAAAGAAAATTAAATTAGAAAAATGCTTTTTGCCTCACATTATTGCACATCGTTCGGTGTGGCAAAAAACCCAGCTATTTCCGCAGTACGCTAAAGGTGTGGCTACAACTTATTGTCACACAGGTTGATGCCACACGGTGTGGAAAAAGATTTTTATGTGGCAAAAGGATTTTGCTACACAAAATACGGGTTCTTGACACAAAAACAGCGTGTTGCAATACACCAACTTTCTTGTAGTGTGTTCTCGTCCATGTGAGGTTTGAGAAGTCAAATATCAGATTCAATGGATCATGAGTGGATTTTGCAACCTATTATAGAACTCGGGTTCACAAGATTACTATATACAGATCCAATGTTCTCGTCCAGGTGAGGTTTGAGAAGTCAAATATCAGATTGGATGGATCCTGAGTGGATTCTGCAACCTATTATGGAACCCAGCTTGCAAGATTACCGTATACAGACCCAATGTTCTTGTCCAGGTGAGGTTTTTGTTGTCAAATAACAGATTGGATAGATCATGAGTGGATTCTGCAACCTATTATATATGGAACTCTGCTTGCAAGATTACCATATGCAGACTCAATGTTCTCGTCCAGGTGAGGTTTTTGATGTCAAATAACAAATTGGATGGATCCTGAGTGGATTCTGCAACCTATTATTGAACTCAGGTTGCAAGATTACCATATATAGACCCAGTGTTCTCGTCCAGGTGAGGTTTGAGAAGTCAAATATCAGATTCAATGGATCCTGAGTGGATCTGCAACCTATTATAAAACTCGGGCATGCAAGATTACCATATAAAGACCCAGTGTTCTCGTCCTGGTGAGGTTTGAGAAGTCAAATATCAGATTCAATGGATCCTGAGTGGATTCTGCAACCTATTGTAGAACTCGGGTTCGCAAGATTACAATATACAAACCCAATGTTCTCCTCCAGGTGAGGTTTGAGAAGTCAAATATCAGATTGGATAGATCCTTAGTGTAATCTGCAACCTATTATATATGGAACTCATCTTGCAAGATTACGATATACAGACCCAGTGTTCTCGTCCAGGTGAGGTTTAAGAAGTCAAATATCAGATTCAATGGATCCTGAGTGGATTCTGCAACCTATTATAGAACTCGGGTTTGCAAGATTACCATTTACAGACCCAATTTTCTCGTCCAAGTGAGGTTTGAGAAGTCAAATATCAGATTGGATGGATCCTGAGTGGATTCTTCAACCTATTATGGAACACAGTTGTTTGAGGATGAAAAACGTTTCTGCTGATTTTGGTAATTTTGAGTGTATGTGGGTGAGAAACGAATCTAAACCTTAAACAATGTACTGCACGGTAGTAATTTTGATTCGAGAGATCAATCTGTACAATCCTTGCCTAAACCAAGAAATGGCCGTTCCAGGCTTTCTTCGGTCACAAAGTGAAGGAGAAGGGTTGGTCTTAGGGAGGGAAGCGAAGAAAGTGTTGAGACCAAAAAGGTTGATTCTGGAAGTGTGGGTTTTGTGAATTATATCAGAAAGTTGAACTGGCTAGCTGGATGAAAAAGCTATCAGATGATTTGTGGATGTTTTATTGTTCTCCTGACTAAAACTTGTTGTTTGGTGGAAATAGGTGAGAACTATTTATACAAGTCATAGTGAAACGTACCCTGGTCTCGTAGGAAGTGAAAACGATTAAGTGGTGGAAGAAAAGAGTAATGTGTAACTGTTAGACGTTATGCTTCCATGATGAGGGAAGTGAATTCGTTTAACCACCAGTCATTACGCTTCCATGATGAAGGAAATGAATTGTTTACACCGTTACTTTTCACCACCACTAATTATCCCACTTCATGACACTTTCTTGTAACGGGCGCATTGCACGCCGCATGCTGTAAATCTCCAGACCAATACCCTGATGGGCATCCCCCAGTTTATGAAATATTTTGATGTCACGAGTGTTTTCGTGGAAAGCATGTAGCACTTTGCTATGTGTGTCTAGTTAAAATCGAGAGGCTTGCCGCAGGTAAATAGCATGTGATGCTAGGCTCGTTTTGGCTAGTCGCCTAAAACTTGTCGCGAGCTTACCAGTTTGGTGGTGAACTTCGATGCCGAGATCGCATCTTATGAATAAGGGTAGCCGTTGATTGTGGCTACCTTGTGTTGGCGCCTGACAATAGCGCAGTGGCATTGCGGCATGACTTGTGCATGCTAGCGGCACGATGGTGCAAGTGGCGCCTGGCGTAGCCATGGTCTTTGGGTTTAGGCGGTTGGTCGCCTAAGAGTTGCCACAAGTCCATCAGTTCGGTAGCAAACTTGGATGGATGAGATTGCATCTCATGAAGAAGGATGTCCGTTGATTATGGCCACATCTTGTTATCTAGAGAAGTGGCGTCAGCCACATGCTAATGGCATGCCAAAGGTGTAGCCATGGCATATCGTCATGCCAATGACGTAGCTGTGGCAAAGCGATATGCCGGTGATGTTGCGGTATGGCCAAAGATAAAAATTGGCTCCGTGGCCAAAGTTAGGGTTTGGCGTCGTGGAATAATTCTTCGTGGAAGAATTAGCCGTGGAAGAATTAGGGCTTGGCATGGCCAAGGTGCCGTGGAAGAATTAGGGCTTGGCGTGGCCAAGGTATCATGGAAGAATTAGGGCTTGGCGTGGCCAAAGTGCCGTGGAAGAATTAGGGCTTGACGTGGCCAAGGTGCCGTGGAAGAATTAAGGCTTGGCGTGGCCAAGTATTTGTTTTGGCGCAGTGGAAGAATTAGGGCTTTGGTAGCAATTTGCCCGAATTAGGGTTTGGCATGTCGAAACCCTAATTAATGCACGTGGCATGCGGCTGCGGCATGGCGCTACTTTTGTGCATACGGAACCATGGCTATGCCAAAGGAACTATGGCAAGGCCATAGTGTAGAAACGGCCACAGAAGTAGGAATTGCCACGAAGTAACATGTTTGCGAGGTAGCATGTTGCGAAGTTGGCGCGGTAGAGTGGCATGTTGGCATGCTACCGCGAAAGAGTGACATGTTGGCATGCTGACCAATATGTTGTTGTGGTAGGGCGCGTTTGGCTTGTCATTTTAGGAAGGTGGCGCGACAATGTGTCTTTGGCCTTTAACGTATTGGCCACAAAAGGGGGCCGGCCAAACACAAGGCACGACCACATTTATGGTGAGAGTGTGGCGGCTTTGACGCATTTTGATTGGTCGATTAGAAGTGGGGCCGGAAAACATGGGCCCAGCCACAACTTGTGTGTGTGTGGCGAGTTTAAAGCAACCTGATTAGTCGAGAGAAATAGGTTCGGGGCGTGGCTAATGGTGCTAGCTGTCTTAAGGAATAGCCACGGCTATCTTCGCTTATGTGGCTCCCTGTTTTCTTATTCTGGGCGAGGTTCTGCACCTGCTAATCCATGTCGGATTAATTACTTAAGCTTAATTTTGACAAGAAATGTCTGGTACATTGCGCGAGGCGCGAAACCCTAACTTCTGTAAGTTAGTCAGGACGATTGATTGAGTTCTATGTGTTGACACAAAGTTCTTTTAAGTTCATTGCCAGAGAGCAACATGCTTTTCTGATTCGAATACCTTATGCAAATACCTTATCCTTGATACTTGGAGATTCATTCTACTCTACTGCGAGTGAACACAAATCGTCATGCCATATCAACATTAAGGGTTCAGCCGGAGAACATAGCATAGAAGACATTCAGAATAACTTATATTAAGTGAATATACGCGAGGCGCCGGAATTCACAGAACATCTGGGATGGTTGCTACATTCGCAGTCTGGATAAATTTCATGTAAGTGTATTGAGCGGCTCAATAAGTATGCCGGTTGAGATCTTAGCACACGTGGATCTGTTTCCTTGCAGAGTGACGTCACATCAGATGCAAGGTTTTAACCTTAATCTAAAAACCACCATCAATATTAAGTTCCCCGCTTAGATCGGATAAAGGTGGCATTGTTGCGGAGTAAGCATGAGATGGTGACAAACGAGGATAAAATCGAGATAACAAGTCATGAAGAGATTGTCGGGAAGATTTGGCTAACCTTTGTCGGGAGGCACGAAGAATCTGCGATCCTTGCATCGGCGGATTCGCATAAATTTGGTTTGGCCATGGGGTCTTTGGCCTCAACACTGCGACTTTGGCTATTAATCGAGGTGGCACTACAACTTGGTCCGCGGAATGGTGAATGTTGTTAGCCGGGTAGGTTACGGAATGCATGGAGATGGCGCTTTCTTGGCTGGTGGAGTGATGTGTATTGATCTCTGTACCTTGGTGACTATTATTATAGAGGCGGAATTCAGAATAATAATAGACGAAAACTAGAAAACATAACACTCTAGAAACCAGATTCGAAGAAATATATCTTCTCTAGATTATGAACAAGAAAACTATTACAATTCTCTCTTTGTTATGCCCACAATCTATCTAAACAATAAATAATATTTAATTTTTTTCTAAGCTTGCTTTTACAATAATTAATTGCCTCACAAACTTATCTCTAGGTGATTTGTCTCACAAACCTCCCTCTTTCATCTAGGTGTGTCTCAGACAGACCACACTCTAGATGTCTTAGATATGAGCTAAACATCTCTATTTATAGCTTTAATGGTTTTCCAAACCTTTTAGGAATCCATTTCCTTATCTAGGAATAATATCTTTTCTAGGTATATTTCCTTATCTAGGAAGTATTTCCTTATCTAGGTATATTACCTAGTCTAGGAATATTCCGTATCTAGGAATAATTCCTTTTCTAAGTATATTTCCTTATCCAGGAATAATACCTTATCTAGGAAATATTCCTTTTCTAGGTATATTTCTTTATCTAGGAATATTACCTTGTCTAGGAATATTTTCTTATCTAGGAATACTGCCTTGTCTAGGAATATTTTCTTATCTAGGAATACTGCCTTAAAATCAGTAATCCATAATAAATTACAATTTTATCCTCAATGCGTCTTGAGGTTCACTAGTTTCCGAAGAGATAAAGATACACATGTATCATGCGCCCCCACTCGAAAACTTGAACTCCTATGAAAGTTAGATTTGGAGGTTAGGGAACCCGAGAATTCCTTTCACCCTGCTAAACCATCTATCTTTGCTGGAAACTTGACCTCGACGTCTAAATTGGAAAGCGTCCATATCCGCTTCTCTTGTCTTAGTCACTCTTCGCTCCATTATGAAATCTTCTTCGATTGGTTCTTCTCGATCAAACCACAAGTCTCCTACACGTGGCAAAACCAGCTTGTCATCCTCACCATCATCTTGTAGCGGTGTATTAAATAACTTTAAGTGTTCGGCATTAATAACCGAGAATATTATTTTCCCATTCGATCGTTCCTTATCTAACTTCAACCATACCATGGTCATCTTGTTCTTCTAACGTGTTCCAATTTTCGAGTAACTCACCAAGTTGTTTGTAGAGAGATCTAGTGAAGACCATAAACCACAGGGATTTACCCTAAAAACTAACCTTGCTCTGATACCAACTTGATGCCAACTGGCTCTGATACCAACTTGATGCATATTGATCTCTGTACCTTGGTGACTATTATCATAGAGGCGGAATTCAGAATAATAATAAACGAAAACTAGTTTACAAAACACAATAGAAACCAGATTCGAAGAAATATATCTTGTCTAGATTATGAACAAGAAAACTATTACAATTCTCTCTTTGTTACGCCCACAATCTATCTAAACAGTAAATAATATTTAACTGTTTTGCTAAGCTTGCTTTTACAATAATTAATTTCCTCACAAACTTATCTCTAGGTGATTTTTCTCAAAAACCTCCCTCTTTGATCTAGGTGTGTCTGTATTACAGACGACACTCTAGATGTCTTAGCTATGAGCTAAACATCTTTAATTATAGCTTTAATGGTTTCCTAAACCTTTTAGGAATCCATTTCCTTATCTAGGAATAATACCTTTTCTAGGTATATTACCTTGTCTAGGAAGTATTTCCTTATTTAGGTATATTACCTAGTCTAGGAATATTCCGTATCTAGGAATAATTCCTTTTCTAAGTATATTTCCTTATCCAGGAATACTACCTTATTTAGGAAATATTCCTTTTCTAGGTATATTTCCTTATCTAGGAATATTACCTTGTCTAGGAATATTTCTTTATCTAGGAATACTGCCTTAAAATCAGTAATCCCTCATAAATTACAATTTTACCCTCAATACGTCTTGAGGTTCACTAGTTCCCGAAGAGATAAAGATACACATGTATCATGGAGATGGCGCTGCTTTGAACGACCAAGATGGTGCCGCTTTGACTGGCTACGGAAAGGTGGATAGCGTGGCTAGCTTGGAAGGGCCAATGGCATGACTAGCTTGGAGGGCCAATGGCGTGGTGAAGATGAAGCCATGGAGCGTTGGCTTGGGAAACGGAGAGGATGGCGCTGGTTAAGCCACATAATGGTTGGGACGGCTTCTGACTTGGATACCAAACCATAATTATCTCGTATAAGCAAATATCTAATCTAGCTGGTATCACGCGTTTTAAGCCTTAATTCACGGCTGGTAAAAGGATTTTCTTTCTTAGGCTTCATCAATACGCTGAATATAAGAGGTGATCTTGAATCCTTCGTTCATACAGATCTTCATAAAATCGCGTCCACCCTCTTCACAGGTACTGTCTCGTGTTTCTTTTCCTAGTTCCCATTTTTTCTTCTTCATCATGTAGATTTCCGGTGCAAACATGGTAAATTTTTTTGTAGAATATAATGGGATCTTCTGGTGATGATCATAACTCGGACTCTTCGGAGAGAGATTTTGAAGCCGACGAAAACCAGTTTTATTTTCATGAGGAGATATTAGACAGAATTGATTCCCCGTTCTGTGAAGCTGACAAGATTATACAAGGCATGTCTCTCGCCCATTTATGCAGAGTGAGGACGTATGTTCAGACTCTCATGGCTTCAATGGACATGAAGGAAAAGTGGAGGCATGATGAAGCATCTCAGCGTGTCGGGAGATCTCAGAGTAATGAAGCTTCTCTACAACCCAATGTTAGGGATGAACGATTCGCCTCTCGGTTGAAGCGACGGAAGACTGAGTCCATGAAAATTTTAGGTAAGGGCCATTTAATTACCATGTCCATGATGGTATCGTAATCCTTGACTTTGATGAGGACGAACCGGGACATCCTCAAGAAGCTGCTGGAAAAGCTCTTGAGGAAGATATCTACACGGTTTACGAAACTGAATCAACTTCTGGATTGGACGCCGAAACTGTTGTCTGGGACTTTAAAGTGACCGCTGAGGATGTCGTCAAGGCGGACAAGGATACAGAGGCAATATATGTTGGGGCCATTGGAGAAGCCATGGAAACATACGTCGGGACTGCTGTTGAAATAAACGCCGGACAGGATGTGGAAGCTGCTACTGCCGAAACGGCTTCAGGATGGGATGCTGAGGTCGTTGCTGCCGAGGCGGCTTCTGGATGGGATGCTGAGGTCGCTGCTGCCGAAACGGCGTCTGGATGGAATGTTTGCTTCCAGAGAAGGTGCTGGGGAAAGTGCTTGAAAAAGATTTGATGAAGGCGTTATTGCTCCAGGCGTCTGCCATTAATAACCAGTTTTTCCACTTTTGCTATTTCTTCTCGGCGTGTAGCCTCTTTTGATATTCCAAAGGTTTACTTTCACTTTCTTGTTTCCATGGCGAAGTTAGGGCTTCGCCAAGTAACATTCCGTTATTCAGCTTTTATGGTTTTATATCTCTGAATGAATTAATAAAACATTCATACTGAAAAGATCCAAAAACCCTTTATGTGAAAATAAGTTTCTCGCCCCTTCTAGCCACCTAGTAGATGGACAGACGCCATACACAAATAGTGTGGATGGAATTTTCCACAGGTACTAGCTGGCTCTTCTTGCGACCAATGCCTCCGGCGAGCATCACCCATAATAACTCGAGACAGAGGAAATAACAACAATGGTTTAAAGGTTCGACCGACCTGTTTCTTGGTTCTCCTTTGTAGCAGCATCATTGTCACACATCCCGAAAACTAGTAGAGCGTTAGGTGAGATTTTAAATCGGATATTTTTGAAAAGATATCTGTTATGCCGCCTATGATCATATTCCTTGCATATTCCCTTCTTCAGTACTTTAGGATAGATATTTTTGTGGTGGTTTGGTTTCTCGGTTTTCAATGTTAGGGTAGTGACTCGTGAGAGTTTGGGTTTACTCGGTATTTTTTCTTTAAGATGATTTGGGAAACTTTTTAAGGAAAGATTTTCTTTTAATTGAAATTGAAAACTCTACTTATGAATGCAAGCGGTGCAACCATTTTAGAGAAGTTACAATCATTGTGTGAAAAGTGAAAAATGCTGAAGGAAATGCTGAAAGGGTAACGCTTGAAGTGAAGGTAGCATATCGTTTTAGGTATTGAAGGGTTTGAGCCATCGCGAGTGAATCATCACACCTTCCAATTTGTCGGTATTGATGAGTTTGCAGTAACCGCCCAAGATAACATCCGCTATCAGGTATGGCTCGTCTTCCTTTCCTTTAGGGATGAACGGGTCGAACGACTATCTTCACTGTTATATCTCCAACTTGAAATGAGGTCGTCTTGACTACCACATCTCCAATTTGAAATGGGTTTAGGCGTTGCGCAACCACTTGATTTTTGAGCTCGTCATCTTTGGCTGTAACCGCTTTCAAATTATTGACAAAGCGCTTAAAAGGCCCAACGTCCCATTCACATCTCCTAATGACGCCCGGGTTGATAATCGGACCGAGTCCCAACGCCTGGCCGAGAGGAGAGGTGATTGGGTGCAGAAAGGGTTGTTTAACCAGGCTTACTTGTGGTCGGAATATGCGGATGAACATCGACAGGCTTTCTCTAGGAAATTGAGTTACATTGGTAAGTTGTTGATACGACAACACGTAATCTTCCAAGTTGGAAGGCTTGTCGGAAATTCTTTCGGAAGTACCGTCATCGGCAGAGAGGATTCTCTTAACTTCTCTTTGTTGTTGTGTACCCATGCGCGCCCCAGAATCATGTCGTAATTTGAGAGTTCTTTGACGATGTGTAAGTTTCCATGTGTTAGAGTGTCTCCCACCTTGATTTCAAGGTTGATGTAGCCATATGAGTCCATCGCCTTCCCTTCCAAGGTTTTGACCATGGTTGGGGAACGGGTAGCCTCCTGCTTCGAAACTCCCGCAACTCTCAGAGTTTTGATGGTAAAGATGTTGAAGTCAGAGGCCGCGTCGATTAATGTGTTGTCGAGCTTGGCGTCCCTCAGGTAAACCGTGGTCGGTTAGTCCCCAGTTATATTTTCGATCAGCTTCCCGAGAGAGTTTGGGGTTCTGGCGTGGTTTCTTCAGTAGGAAAGAGTCGCTTGCCCGATACAACACATTTAAGGGCTGTGAACATATCTTGACATTGTGTCTTGGAGAGATAGAGAATTTCGCACACATGCTGCATCATGGATTGCACAGTCTCGTGTACAGAGTCCCCAGAGACCATGCAACTTATGACCGGAAGTGGATCTCTGTGAACTCCTTCATTGCCCAGTCGAAGATCCCCTGTTTCTATCTTTTCTTTGAATATATTATTTAGATTATTGCATTCACTGGTCGGGTGGTGGACAAATCTGTGGTAGTGACAATATTTGGGGTTTGCCATTTCCGCTTCACGTGGTAGGTGTCTGGTAGGAGGTAGTCCGATGGCGTCGTGTTGGATTTATGCTTCCAAGAGCTGAATCACTTCCTCGATTGGTAACGGGAAATCCAAGATGTTTTCTCCAGCTTCTTGATGTCGCATGGGAGCTTTAGCGGTGGTATTCCGTGACGGAGCCGTCGCGGCTGGGCTAGGCGCCAGCGTTTGGATTGTTGTTCTGCCGCTGAAGCCTTCCTTTTTCCTCCTTCGTCTACCACGCTCACAAAGGAGGGACCAGTGTTATATTGCTTATTGATGAGGCGTCTATTTCCTCCAGTTTCACGTGCTTCCTCTTTTCTGGTTGGCTTGGTTCTTTGTAACAATGGTGGTGCTGTTGTGGCCGACCGTTTTGCAGCTTCATGAAGTTCAGATAATGTCTGGAATCGCAGATTCTCTAGTAAGGCGCGGTAGATGGGAATCATCCCATTGATGCAAGAATCCACCAATTGATATTCGGTGACGTTCGGGTCATGACAATCTAGCGCTTGAACTCTGAATCTTTTGACGAAATCATTCGGATGTTCGTTTTTTCGTTGGAACATCCTTCCTAGATCAGATAAGGTAATTTGCTCAGATACAAAGAAGTACTTCTTATAGAAGAAGCAACAATGTCAGACCAATTGGAGATGCTGCCTGGTGTAATGCTGTTGTACCATGTGTATGCTCTTCTAGTAAGTGATTTCGAAAACTTCCTCAAACGGAGAACGCATACAGAGATAATTTAGGGGAAGAGTACCCCCTTGAAAGAGGAATTCTTTGTGTTTCCAGAGGATACGAGGGTTGATGCTGATGTATGTACATGAAATCGCTTTTGTCTCAGTTTCTGAGAAGTCGTTCCAAATCTTCTCGTGTGACAAAATTGGACAGTTGAGGCCATGTCCGTCTGAGCTCTAGTGAGAGCCTCCTGTCTTTCCATCAAATCAGCAATAGTAATATAGGGTCGGCTTCCTCTGGTTCCTCCAGTTTCTCATCATGACGGCGAAGTAGATTCGGCTCTAGTGACGGTTGGAAGTGTCATACTTGACGAAATATTGGGAGTGGCGGTAGAGGCTCTAGCTATGGTGATTGGAGGTGTAACACCCGAAGGAGCATTTTCCGCGGCAGAGGCTCTGGCTCTGGTGATTGGAGGTGTAACACCTGAAGGAACGTTCTCCATTTTGTTGGTGTTGAAAGGTGGCGTATTAGCAGCACTGGGAGAAATGTTAACGCCGAGAATAATTTCGGCGCCAGTGTTCTCAAGGTTTTTTGTTAGTCCTGACCTGAGTCTACCATCTTGAGATCGGAGTTGAAAGATAAAATAGGGAATTGGGAAATTGATATTGTAAACGAGAGATTAATCTCCCACTGTGGTCGCCAATTGTTTGAGGGTGAAAACTATTTCTTCTGATTTTGTTAATTTTGAGCGTATGTGGGTGAGAAACGAATCTAAACCCTAAACAATGTACTGCACGGGAGTACTTTTGATTCGAGAGATCAATCTGTACAATCCTGGCCTAAACCAAGAAATGGCCGTTCCAAGCTTGCTTCGGTCACAAAGTGAAGGAGAAGGGTTGGTCTTAGGGAGGGAAGCGAAGAAAGTGTTGAGACCAGAATGGTTGATTCTGGAAGTGTGGGCGTTTTCTGACTTGTATCAGAAAGTTGAACTGACTAGCTGGATGAAAAAGATAGCAGATGATTTCTGGATGTTGTATTATTCTCCCGACCAAAACTTGTTGTTTGGTGTAAATAGGTGAGACCTATTTATACAAGTCACAGTGAAACGTACCCGGGTCTCGTAGGAAGTGGAAACGATTGAGTGGTGGAAGAAAAGAGTAACGTGTAAGCTGTTAGGACGTTATGCTTCCATGATGAGGAAGTGAATTCATGTAACCTTGATAGTCATTACACTTCCATGATGAAGGAAATTATTTGTTTACACCGTTACTTTTCACCACCACTAATTATCCCACTTCATGACACTTTCTTGTAATGGGCGCATTGCACGCCGCACGATGTAAACCGCCAGACCAATACCCTGATAAGCATCCCCCAGTTTATGACATATTTTGATGTGTCGAGTGTTTTCGTGGAAAACATGTAGCACTTTTCTATGTGTGGAAAGTTAAAATCGAGAGGCTTGCCGCAGGTAAATAACATGTGATGCTAGGCTCTTTTTGGCTAGTCTCCTAAAACTTGTCGCGAGCTTACCGGTTTGGTGGCAAATTTCGATGGCCGAGATCGCATCTTATGAATAAGGGTAGCCGTTGATTGTGGCTACCTTGTGTTGGCGCCTGACAATGGCGCAGTGGCATTGCGGCATAACTTGTACATGCCAGTGGCACGATGGTGCAAGTGGCGCTCGGCGTAGCCATGGTCGTTGGGTTTAGGCGGTTGGTCTCCTAAGAGTTTCCACAAGTCCATCAGTTCCGTAGAGAACTTAGATGGCTGAGATTGCATCTCATGAAGAAGGATGTCCATTGATTATGGCCACATCTTGTTGTATAGCGAAGTGGCGTCAGCCACATGCTATGGCATGCAAGTGGAGTACCCATGGCATAGCGGCATGCCAATGGCGTAGCCGTGGCATATCGGTATGTCGGTGATGTTGCGGTATGGCCAAAGCTAAAAATTGTCTTCGTGCCCAAAGTTAGGGTTTGGCGTCGTGGAAGAATTAGCCGTGGAAGAATTAGGGCCTGACTTGGCCAAGGTGCCGTGGAAGAATTAGGGCTCGGCGTGGCCAAGGTGCCGTTGAAGAATTAGGGTTGGCGTGGCCAAGGTGTCGTGGAAGAATTAGCCGTTTAAGAATTAGGGCTTGGCATGGCCAAGGTTCCGTGGAAGAATTAGGGCTTGGCATGGCAAGGCTTGGTTTTGGCGCCGTTGAAAAATTAGGGCTTTGGTAGCAATTTTCCTGAATTAGGATTTGGCATGTCGAAACCCTAATTGTTGCACGTGGCATGCGGCTGCGGCATGGCTCTAATTTGGTGCAAATGGCGCCATGGATACGCAAAAGGAACTATGGCAAGGCCATAGTGTGGAAACGGCCATAGGAGTAGGAATTGCCGTGGGTGGCTATTTATGGCAGGTTGCCACGAAGTGGCATGTTTGCGAGGTAGCATGTTGTGAAGTTTCCGCAGTAGAGTGGCATGTTGGCATGCCGACCAATATATTGTTGTGGTAGGACGTGTTTGGCTTGTCAGTTTAGCAAGATGGTGCGGCAGGGTGTGTTTGGCATTTAACGTATGGTGGCAAGTTTAGAGCAACTTGATTGGCCACAAAAGGGGGCCGGCCAAACACAAGGCACGACCACACTTCTGGTGAGAGTGTGGAGGATCTGGAGCGTTCTAATTGGTCGATTAGAAGTGGGGCCGACAAGCATGGGCCCAGCCACAACTTGTGTGCGTGTGGCGAGTTTAAAGCGACCTGATTGGTCGAGAGAAATAGGGTCGGGCGTGGCTAATGGCGCTAGCTGGCCTAAGGCATAGCCACGCCTCTCTTTCTTCTTTGCGACTCCTGGTTTCTTATTAAGGCGAGGTTCGCACTTTGCTAATCCATGGCGAATTAATTACTTAGGCTTAATTTTGACAAGCAAGGTCTGGTACATTGCGCAAGGCGCGAAATCCTAACTTCTATAAGTTAGTCGGGGACGATTGATTGAGTTCTATATGTTGACGCAGAGTTATTTTAAGTTCATTTCCAGAGAGCAGCATCCATTTCTGATTCGAATACCTTATGCAAAGACCTTATCCTTGATACTTGGAGATTTGTGCTACTCTATTGCGAGTGAACACAAATCGTCATGCCATATCAACATTAAGGGTTCAACCGGACAACATAGCATAGAAGGAATTCAGAGGAACTTATATTAAGTAAATATACGCGAGGCACCGGAATTCACAGAACATCTGGGATGGTTGCTACATTCGCCAGTCTGGATAAATTTCATGTAAGTGTATTGAGCGGATCAATAAGTATGCTAGTGGAGAGCTTAGCATATGTGGCTTTGTTTCCTTGCAGAGTGACGTCACATCAGATGCAAGGTTTTACGATTTTAACCCTAATCTAAAAACCACCATCAACGACAGCTTGCAACATTACCATATACAGACCCAATGTTCTCGTCCGGGTGAGGTTTGAGAAGTAATATCAAATTCGATGAAACGCAACCTATTATTGAACTCAAACTTGCAAGATTACCATATATAGACCCGGCGAAAGAAAATTTACCGGCGACGGTGGATGCAAAATTCCTGGCGAAAGCAAATTTACCGGCAACAATGGAAGCAAATTTGTCGGCGACGGCGGAAGCAAATTTTCCGACGAGAGCAAATTTACCGGCGACAGTGAAAGCAAATTTCCCAAGAAAATTGAAATCATTCAGTAGCAATCTGATATCTAAATAATTCAGTAGGAAGTGTTGCATAATCAATGAATCTTGTGACGAGTCTTCCACTTTTCTGCTTTTCCCATTTGCTTTTGTCACTTAATTTCTTCCTTTTGGTTCTAGTTCAGTGATTCAGATTTTGATTTTGGTTTTTATATTTCCCATGTGTCATTTATGATCAGAAGAAGCTCGGTAAAAGAATGAGACTAAGCAGACACATCCCTAGTTGGATCCGTATGACACTGATAACATCATCAGGTTTGTGTTTTTCTTTCTCTTTCAATATCTTTTGTCTAATCAGATCTGTTCTTATTTATACTTATTTTCCTTAATTTCTCGTTTTAGATTTTGGGTTTTTGTATTTTGATTGGATTAGGAAATATTGAAATATAAGAATTTTTGTTTATTTGTGTTAATTTAGGATGTATTTGATTTTAAGTTTTAGGGTGTATTTGATTTTAAATTTTAGTGATTTAATTTTTCCAATTTGATCTCTAAAGAGCTCTTTTCAATTTCAGGGGTTTCCTTTTCATCTAGTTTTGATGTTAGGGTCTAGGGGTTGATTCTAATGTTAAAGGAATTTAACTTGTAAATGATTTCATGGTTTTTATTTTTATATATTTGAATTTGGGACTTCGAATATTGTTGTAGGGAACTGAAGAAGCAAATTTCAATGTTTTGTTTCTTTTGTAGTCTTTACGATGTGAAAAAGTAGAGGTGAATTATCACAAAAACTGGTGGGTGAGTAGATCCGTTGCACTATTATCTGCCAGATATAAGTCCAACTGCGAAATACAAGACATGACAGCAGCTAACGGTAATGAAATACACATTTGCAGATCAAATTTTTAGTTCTAATTTGTTCAAAGGTCATTGGGAATTTGGGTTTTTTTTTATGTTGTTGTAGGGAACTAAAGAAGGGAATATGATGTAGTCTTTCATTTATCTGTTCTTGTTTATATTACAGTCGTTTATTCATTTTTGTTTCATCTGTTCCAATTTTCAGTCTTCTATCTGGTTTAGTGATGAGGCATAAATCGATGTAATGTTTTTCTAGTTCTTAGAAATTGATTTTTTTCAGAGCTTTTTGATTTTGGACTTGATAGAGAAGTTAATGTTTTCAATCTAGTTCTTCAATCATCTCTGATACATTTAATATTGTTACTAGTTCTTCAATCATCTCTGATACATTTAATATTTTTACATTAGTCTTCATGTCCTGATTTATTTTTTTGCTTGTGTTAATCTGTTGTCTTTGTCTCCGAATAACTGGATGTGGAAATTTGAGACCACATTCAGTTCAGACAATGGCATATAATAAATATAAGGGAATTGTGTTGAAATTTATTTCTTCACCTTTCCATTTCCTATGGAATCAATCTTATTGGAAAAGAATTCATTGGATTGATAGGTGCAAGCTTAGTGGAATGAATCTTTAATATAAATTAAAAGAGAGATCTCTGTGAGTTCTGACCCTAGTTTAAATCAGAGAATTCATAATTGCCCAGATCCAATCTAAAATTCTAAACCCTAAGCAAAATGACGATGAATTCATTGCTCGATCCACTGAATTTTGGGATGTTACTCTTGAATCTCGACAGGTTCTGATAGCTCGTGAATTAGAAAAATACCTAACTTGAACTTTGAGGTCTAAAATGACTACAATCGGTTGGGTGTTAGATGAATGTATAGATTATGACCTATTTGGAAACTTATTACTTTGGAAATGCATTCCAGTAGATTGTCCCTTGTTATTGTTCAATTTAGTTTCTTTTGTAGTTCTGTTGATGTTGTGAATTTTAAGGATGGCTGAAACTGCAAAGGTTCCTTACACTTGTTGGCTTAGTTGGATCAAGGTTCATTAATCTTGAATTATTATAAAAATTTGGTATATCCTAACTGTTTGATAATTCTCAGGAAAGGGGATTGAAGAAGCATTTGAAGAGGCTTAATGCCCCAAAACGGATGCTCGATAAACTTTGGAGGCGATTTGTAAGTACGTTGATGACTTATTTTGCAAAGTTATGTAGTGATGGAAAGGATGTAATGCTTACTCTCTATGCAAAATTTTATGTTATGTAGGCTCCCAAGCCATCATCAGATCATCACAAATATCGGGAATGTCTTCCCTTTATTCTTTTTCTTGCGAAACAGATTGAAGTAGGCCCTTGCATACTGTGAGGTTACTGCTATTTTGATGCAAAGGAACATTCTTGTTGATGGGAAAGTGCGAACAGACAAGACCTATCCATCAGGTATGTGTATATAATAATATACTCTTTTATTTAGTCCGCTTTTCATTTTAGTCTTAATTTTTTTTTAACATGTTTCCATTGAGAAATGCTATTTATGAATTCGAAGGATGTCACCAATGGACTCCTTGCCTAGTGATTCTTTCGAATCAAGACATTTGAGGATACTGGAGTGTATGCCGCTTACCTATGTTGTATTAGGCGCGCCTAGGCGTGAAGAAAAAAATGGAAAACTACATTAACAGGTTTGTTTTGGCGCCTGGGCGCCTTTCTTTGCCAGGCGCCAGCCCCATGCTTAGTGCGCCTTTGGCGCTTAAGCACCAAAGGCGCTCGCCTTTTACAACATAGCCGCTTACTATGACCTTTCACGAGTAATTTGTCTTAGTATTTTTGTGCTTATAAGAATGTGAAACCATGATATGGCTTTTTTGTCTACTTATTAGATGTTGTATCGGTTCCCAAGAATAACGAGAACTTTCGTCTCTTGTATGACACCAAGAAGCTAAGGTTAGTCTTTTTTATCTCAATTTCTTTCGTGCTTTTTTATCGAGTATTTCACAGCTCTGATGCTGTGTTTACTAATGTCTATACCCAGTGTATATATTACAAGTTATTTTAGTCATCATATTGCCCTGCCTATGTTAAATGAAAATTTCCTCTTTGAATTGCTGATGGATCTTCCTTTATTAGCTGTTGGTGGAGAGAATTAGGTCCTATGGTCCGTACATTGCCTTACGATATGGGAAGGATATGCTTGCTTTTAGTGAATTAGGTCCTATGGTCTGTCTTCGGATGAAGCCGATGAACTAACCTTGATCAGGTACGAATTACTGGAATGATATGTATACATTTTCAGATGAGAAACTAAATTATGCATTCTGTGTTGTTTATTTAAGGAAAATACAAGGTTAATAACAAAATATGAATACTTTGTGTCCTCCTATAGACATTCAGTTTTGTTTCCCAAGTCGATTTCCCCCTGCCAATCCATGTATAGCTTATTTGTTTTCATAAAGTTGTCCATCACCACACGAGAGAAGTAATCAGTTAGAGATTACCTTATTGAGGTTTGAATTTTCTCTTTTTTTCTTTAGGATGTTCTTGGCCTTCAATTTAATGATTTTCTTTTGGGGACTGTTTATGCTTTAGATTGCTTGACTAATGTCTTGCACATTCATGGATTTGTTTGTGGTCCATTCAGGAAGTGATTTCAAGGTTGTTTTAGCTACACCGCAGGAAGCGTGCCAAGGGCTTCATTTGTTGATTTGGAGGTCTCTTATTGTTGTTGTTTCATGAGTTGGACTAAGTTTGAATGCTTACCTTCCTAGACCCTGCAAATCGTAGACATACCAAAGGAACAGAGGTACTGTCAATGGTGATAGCTTAGTAAGTACATGCACAAACCCAGATCCGGACTCTAAGCTGCTACCAATTCCACAATGATAGACAAGTTTTGCGCTGTCTTATTGGTTAATCAGAAGAGGTGGATAGATTTTGTAGTTTTTGGTTATTTTCAATATTAATAATATCTAATGTATAATTTTCAAAATAAAATCCATACATTTTTTTATTTTTATTTTTGCATAATAATGCGTTCGTAGATTACTCCCCAGCAACTCAAATTTGTAGTCGGCTGAGGGCCTTCACCTAGCGAATGTTAACGACCGGATATTATGTTGGTTGAATTCTTTATCAACGACGCTCCTTAGCCAGCCGACTATTCTGCTGCTAGGATCCCTCTACCAACAAAGATCTAGTTGATAAAACTATTGACCGTCAAAACAAATTGCTTGACCAACGACATCAAACAACCTCCACCAGCTAGCCAACTATTCTGCTGCTGGAACCCCTTTACCAACAAAGATCTAGTTGATAAAAATCTTGACCGACAAAATATTCGGTGATAAAATTGCTTGACCAACGACATCAAACACCTACACCAACTGAAAAATCGATGAGATTACGATCTTTAGCGACTTACAATGTTTTATAACATCCTACCTCTACCAACGATGTATTAGTCTTCATCAACAAAATATTTTGCGAGTGAAATGTTTCAGCAACAAATGTTTATGCTTCTAACAACGATAGTTAATATTTATTGGAAACTTGTGTCAACTAAAACTTTCGTCGTTCATTTAGTTGACAGATCTCTTCCAGCTGCATGGTTGGTCCAGGTCTTTAGCAACGAAGCCTTTAGTCACCGAGCGTATCTGTTGCCATGTTGGTTGCTACAGAGCTCCATCCGCCGAAAATGGCCCAACTGAATCAAGGTACGTAGTCGCTAAATCCTGATTTTATTGTAGTGTGCAAACTCGTGTACAACAATTGGAATCTCGCATCAGGGTACTTCCTCCTGTAATCAATACGTATGCCAACCAAGGAGATTCTTTAGTGCCTTCCAAGGTTCTTCGTAGATAGCAAGGGCCTAGAGTATAAAGGTTTTGCGGGTATATCTCTTGTAAGCCCTCCCGAGACTATAACTCGGCCACTAGGGACACCTAGGGGTTTAAAGGCTTGTTTGCATACGCTAAATGCAATCGACGATGCCTGTGACAGTGAGTTAGGATTTTTATTTTATTTTTGGTTTGCTCGGGACTAGCAAATAATAAGTTTGGGGGTATTTAATAGACGCATTTATGTGTATTTTGTTCTCAATTATATATATTGTTAGTACCCATTTTTGTACTTATTTTGGTATTTTATGTCTTTGTAGGTTTTTTGGGCAATAAATGTTTTTGGAGAAATCGGCTCGAAAAGTTGATAAAGGCACCCGGAGGATACTTACTATTCGGACTCTCAGTTTGGATAAAGGGTACTCAGATGATAAGGGGTAACCCACCACTATTTTCACCCCAGGTCTACTATTTGCACCCCAATGGCTAAACGCACCCCAGTCTGGATAGGGGGAGGTTATCTCCTCCGTTTGAAAAAACAAAAATGGCGGGAAAACTTGCGTCTGCGCGAGTTTTAGGTCGAGTTTTGGACGTGATTTAATGAGATTCAATTGCTGATTCTCATGGATTTAACCTGTTACAGATATACAATGCTTTTATATGTGTTTTTATGGGCTGGATTTGGCTATATACTCGGCTTGAGGAAAAACAGGGGACCGGGAATAGTGTGAGTATTTTGGAGTTTGTTTCACGTTTGGAAAGATACGGAGAAGATATGTTTCCCTATGATACGATTCTATTGAGAAAGGGAAAGTTTCAAGCAACTCTGAAGCTGCATAGAAGACGTGTGAGAAGGTTTTCATGGGTATCTCGACAAAACAGGGGAGTTAGAATATCGGATATTTTTGGAAGTTAGTGCAAGTTTGGAGTGTTATCATTCTGCTGTGATTTGATTCACGAGTTTAGAGACTTCCATACAATGACAGAGATGCGTGAAGTGAAAGCATCGAGACTTGGCAGCGAAGAAATAATTTATTTTTGGGAAGATTTGATCGAGAAAGTTGGGGCATGTGGAGTATATAATATATTATGGGAGTTCATAGAGGTTGGATCGGGAGTTTGGGGTGGTTGCTGTGAAGAAAGGAACGACGCAGAGGAGAAGTAGCAGCAGCAGGTGAAGAAGAAGGAGAAGGGTTGCAGACGACACTACAGAAGTGTCGTTCTCAAGAACCCTAATCTGAAGAACACTCTTCAGTATCTACCAAAAATCAAATATGATAATTAGTGTTTGGTTGAACTGTCTATCAACCCCTTAATGGCAGTTATTAGATATTGAGAATCGGAAGAGTCTACAATTAGGCTAATGGGGGTGTACCAAGTTAGTGGGGGGGCATACCATCCCCAAGGAAAAACTAGTTTTCTCTTATATGATTTTGGACACCCCCCACTAATTTGGTACACTCCAATTAGCAATGTTGGAGTGCAGGAGTTAAGGAGGAGTTATGATGGGTTTAGGACTTGTTGCGCATTCCTTTGAATAGGCGTGAATAGCTAAGGGACGAGACGTTCCACCGAGTGCCTTAAATGACTATTAATGGCATCTTCTCTACAAAAGGAAATTAAACTGAGGATTTCCAAAATATACAAAAATCTTCCTAAAAGATCAGGCAAGGAAATTAAGAAAAACATAGATTATAGATAATAGGTGATCAAGGAGGAAACAATGCTAACATATATAATCATCCTTCTGCATCTTTTAACTTCGCCAAAAAAGTTACCAAGACTCTGTGTACTAGTGAGTTAGAGAATTTGAGGGATTTTCTGCAGCAAGAGATTTATAAGAGAAATCGTCAAATTGAGTACGAAAGAGTTCGTCAGGAAAATTCTCCACAATATGAACTATGGAAGAGGAAGAGAATTGCAAGAGATGTGAGGAAAGCTAAAAAAAAGAGAGGAGAGAGATGAGGGGAGAAGGAGAAGGAGAAGATTTGTTTGGAGAAAGACCCGCAGTGCAACCGAAAGTGATTCTGAAGAGAAAGAGAATGATTATGAGAGAAGTGGTGATCATGAGAGAAATTATGAGACAGAGAAACAAAGGAGGAAGAGAGAAAAGAAGCTGGAGGATGCATGGTATGAAAGATACTTAGCAGAAAAAGCAATCCCTCGGATTTTTGCAAGAACAGTGAATGAGAGACTGAATGTTGATTCTGATGGAGAAACAATTGATGGCCTTGATGAGAATGGTGAACCAGTTGAGGTTGGACATTTGGAGGAAGAGAATGAAGAAGATTAAGGAAGTGAAGATGTAGGTGATGGAGGTTATGGAAGTGCAACTAAAACATGCAGTCAGTAGTATAACAATGGGTACAACGATGATGAGATGGGCATCGACGACGACGACGACGACTATAGTGCAACTGAAAATTCAGGCAGTCAACATAGCAATGAGAACAACGGTGATGATTCTGAATAATCATCCCTGGAACATCAACAAGATTTCGATGGGAAAGCTTCGATTTTGTGAAATCGGACTAAGTGTTTCTTCGTGAAAATTCAAAGAAATCTTGTAGGTGTTTGCTGATCATTTTGCTCATATTACTGATTTTGCTCATATTGTTGAAGCTGCTGACAGGTTAGGTATTGGTTTTCTTGTGGTTATTTTGCTATCTCGGATGTTTTTCTTTTTTTTTTTTTGAACAAATGGGCTTGTTTTGATACTGTTATGCATATGGTAACTGCTAACAGTTTTAAGGTGTTAAGGTGTTTGCATGGGGTACTTGATTTTAGTATATGTGTATTTAAGGTGTTTGCAGGGGGAATCGAACAGTCTAGTTTTTCCTGGTATGAATAGTTAATCTCTCAGATGTTTGAAGGAATTACAAACTAGGTTTTTGGGTCATGTTTTGATGTTGATCTTATGAATGAGTTTGATTGTAATGGAACTACTTAGTAATTAGGGGTCTGATTAGTAATAGTGATGGTATTTGTAAATCTGGTTAATGAGTTCTATAATCCTAGTATAAGGTAAGGGAACATATTACGAATCTTAATTCTCTCGGCTTTTCATCTAAAGTGCAGAAACTGCTTCTCAAAACACACTACAATCTTGATTCACTAATGGTAACAATATCCTACACCCAAACACTATAACTGAGTCTAAGTTTATCAACAAAAGGTATAAAAAGCTGTAGATCATCTGTCAAAGCCGTAATAACTTGACTCAAGATTGAGTCATGTGAAACCTACATGATTCCACTGACCCACAAAACTAGCTACTTGGTGCTGGTGGAGGCATATACACATCTAATTATAATCTACAATGTATTCTGACCACTGATCCAAGAAACTACTTGGCAATGAATTCATAAAGAACTAGAATCTGACTAGGCAAAGGGAACAAATTATGAAAAATAGCTTCTCTTTGGTTTTCATTTAAATTGTTGAAACTGGTTGGGATTCTCATTAGAGATACTGCTTCAATAAAAAATTGATTGATTCACACATTTACAAATAAATGGAGATATCTTATAAAAAAATTGTGACATCCTACAAACAAGTAAAATACTATATCTGACTCAGTCTAATTATCAACTAAACCTATAAAGTATACTGAGATATTCTTAAAACATAATACAATGTACTGCAACATCCACAATTTCGTATACAAGTCTTCTTAATCACACTCAACAAACACAAAAACCATAAACCTAAAATCTACAATCACATATAAATCTAAAAGATATACATGTTCATAAACACCATCAGAAATTGCATCATTCAAATTCAAAACCAATAGTCTCTAACCTCCAATTTGTAAAATTATTAAACCCCCAAATGTTGAAAAACAATGATTCAGAGAAAAACCAATAAATGAAATACCTTAGATGATGATAACTTGATTTGCATTTCCAAGATTATGAATCAGTGTCAAAACTTCTATGAGAGATCGATTCAACTTAAATTTAGGGTTACATCGATGATTCACAGAAAAATTGACTGATTCGTGTTGTTAATGAAGTTCTCTGCAGATGCATCTTGATGTTTCCGAAGCTCAAATCGATGGAGTAAAATTGAAGGAGAGGAAAAGGGAAATGGCGGAAAAATATCTCAGGCTCTCAGTTGTTCTCGACATATTTATTCTCTTTTAATTTTCGCACAATTAAAAAAAAATGAAAAACTAATTTCAATTTGTTTTCTGATTTTCGGAAATTAAAATGAAGAGTAATAATGGGAAAAAAAAATTTGAGAAAAAAACCAGAATCGTTGGGAGGCTGGGTAGCCCTTGAGTGTGAGATGAAATTGGGAGTGATAGTAGTAATAGAGGCGCTAATAGTAGTAATGGAGGGTAACAATGTAACTTGGAAATTTAAGTTGAGGATAGGAAAGTAATTAACCACAACCCTCCCGAAACTCTGTAACATATACCAATTATTGAAACGATTATCCAAAGTTACAAAGTTACCAATATCGATACGACATTACTTAAAAAATATCTGTTACAAAATCGGGTGTTACAAATTCCCTGATTTCGTGTAGTGTTTTTGAGCATCTTAACTCCTCCTTGAATAACATTGTTAATGATGAAATAGAAGTTCTTAACCCTACGGAATTGAAGTCAAAATATGAAATTCTTAAAGCTGAGCATAGGAGTATGTTATCCGTTAGTAATGGATTTAGGCGTCGCTATTGTGATGCCAAGGAAAAGATTAAGATTTTGGAGGCAAAAAAGAACGCACTTATAACTAAGAAGGATGATGTTATTCTTAAGGGTGCACAAGTTTTAAAGAAGTTCCATGAGGTTCAACTCCAAATTTAGACGGAGAGAGATCAGGTTATTAGTGAGAAGGACGCCTTGCTTGCCCGCGAGAAGTTGATTTGCTTTCTTCTTCTTATTGGGAATGATGATGAGTTTGAATTGGCTGCTAAGGTAATTGATAATGCTAGGACTATTTTAGCTGCAAATGTTAGTTTAGAATCTGATCACGTTGAAGTGGTTAGAGCCATTATTTCTGAGAAAGAATGTTGCTTATAATTCTTCTATAATGGCTTCATCTTTACGCTACCTTTCAATTTTTACTGTTACACGATTTTAATCTCTTTATTTTCTTGTACAGACTCCGAGAAGAAGCATATAATGCACATGTCAAGAAGTACGCAGAGAAGCTTTGTGTTGATCATAAGATTCCTCTACCGGATTTCGACTTTACTGAAGTTTCTGCTAATGAAGAAGATTCTGAAATTTCTGATAGTTAAGTAGAGTATGAGGAGTATGAAGAAACTGAGAATGAAGATAGTAGTGATTCGAGGTTGAAGAAGAAGGTGAAGATGATATGGGCGGGAAATAGCCGCACTTTCTAAAGATCCTTTTCCCTTTTCTCCCTTCTCATCCTTTGTACGTTAGATGCTCCCTAACCTTTGGGATCTTTTCTTCAATGTATATTCCTAAGCTTTTAATGTAAATCCTTTTTTTGTCTTTACCTTTATGTTGATCCTGCACTTGATAGTGAATCAAAAGCAAAGTGTTGTTCTTTCCAACAGTTATAGTTAATCCAATGATAATAATATGTTGCATGAGTCTATCATATGAGGGCGAATAACATTTCATATTTAAATTTGTATTCTCATTCTTGCCTCTGTCAATCGCCTACATATGATTAAATTTTGCAATTCGTGTGTTACCAATTATACATGCCCTTATTATACGTGCGTCAATATTCGCGCTCATGAAGTTATAAGTTCTATATCATACCTGAATGTCCTCCCTTCTACTCTAACCTCTTCTTTGCATTTTCTCTGCATCGTAATCAGATTTTTCCTCAGCTATTCTGGTTCACTATTATCTTCGTATTTTAACATTTTTCTTTTCGTCTATTTTGTGGTGCGTTAATTTCTCCTCTATTTTTTCGTGCGTTTTTATTGGATATTTTTTCCCTGCAGAATGACGTTAGCAGAATTTAAGAGTCTATTTGTGTTTGTTATAATGTCTTATGGAGCCTCTCTAAGTAGAGGTCTTATTATGCCTCCCCTTGTTGATAGGTCTTCTGTTTGCCCCAAGGTATTCTTTTTGGTCGGGCGGCAAAATTATAGGCGGTCTTTACATTTTCATGCAATGACCCATTGATTTTGCCTTATCATCTTTCGTATTATTGCCTATATAGGATGTATTGACGCGCCAATACGACAGGCCTATACTCTCCCTTGAGTCATAGCCCCGTGATATTGACGTCTTTTGACACAATTCAGTTCCCTAATGGAGGGTGCCGCCCTTATATTCCCCTGACTGCCCCTTCAAGGAAGCTTACCCCTACCGGGTTAGGGTGGGCTTTTGCCATCAAGTTATGCCTATTGATACATGAAAATAATGCCCCTTAAAGGGCCCAGGGTCCCCCTAAGAAGGGAGGTAATCCTAATATAATACATGGGAACTTGGGAACTAAGAAGTGAGAAAATACCCATTAGGGAAGAAGGACAAGGAAGGAATTATAAATAAAGAGGAGGTTATATTAAGGAATGGCATTAGAAGTAATTAAGGAGGGTTAGGACATATGTCATAATGTCATAAAAGGAGGGGCTTTTGGGAAAGTCTATATAAGGAAGAACAAGGTACAATGGAAAGGAAACTCTCTCTCTTACTATTCCTAGAAAAGTGAGGTCACTTGGTGTTGCTAGGACATGTAGGAGCAGAACTGAATTCACCCCTCAACATTTGGCGACCGCACCCGGAGGCTCGTTCCTAGCTCACCATGACACACCTAGGAGGCGCTAGCTCAGGCGCAACAGAGAACCAACCTAACATCCTGCCACTTAACCCAGAAGGAGAGAGGGTAGGAATAGTATCAAACCCAATCACACAAGTAAGGAAACCAGATGCTTCACACGAGAAGAAAACCAACAGGAAGTCGCGAACTCGCCACCCGTACAACCTTCTATGAGAGATATGCGGGAGGAGCTAGAAGAGCATGTCCGTAGAGAATAAGAACTGAGGAAAAGTCTGAAAATCTCCAGTGTCGAACTAAACACCAAAGGAGCAACAGAATATACATAGGATAAATAATAAGAACTCATAGCAATGGCACAAGAGGCTATGTCCAAGTACTTAGAACCAAATTACAGAGTTATAAAGAAATACAACTATGACTTCATAGCTATCCCATACTCCTACGAACTTACGGAATACCAGTATCCTGAGGACTATACCTCGCCAAAGTTTAAAGCCAACAATGGTAAAGGAAACGCTCATGAACACCTTAGTCGATTTCTATCTACCATGAATGATTACGCCACTAACGGAAAGCATGAGGAATTCCCGAAGTCGCTAACAGATACAGCGTTTACCTGGTACGACAACCTAAAGTCGAAAGCATTGGCTCGTGGTCGACCATGTCTACCCTTTTCCTTAAAAAGTTCTATTCGGCAAAAAGAAAGGTTACAACTATAGACTTGAACAAATGCAACCAGCGCTTAGGTGAGGAGATAGGAAAACACATCACCAGGATCCGCCTTCTCACTTTGGATTGTAATGAGGACGTCATGGAAGAGGCGCTAGTGGAAATCTGTGTACGCGGAATGACTACGTCCTTCAAGAAGAGCCTGGTTATTTTCCGCTTCCCAACCTTCGTCGAGCTAGAAGAAGCGACGACAAGGATCGCCGACTGCGTCGAAGAGCACAACTCGGACTACGCCTGGTACAATACAGTCAACACTTTATCAACCGTACCTAAAAATATTCATACTATCAATAACCGAGAAGGATGGAGCACACAAGCGCTTCCTCCACCCTTACCTTGCAGCAAAGAACAAATCGTGGGTCTATTGGAATAATGGATAGCAAACAAAGAAACCAAACTGCCTCCGACAAAGATGGATCCTAGCGCCATTGAAGAAAATTGCCACTTCCACCGAAGGATACAACATCCAATGGTTGATTGCTACAATCTCCGGAAAATGTTATTGAAAAATATGGAGATAGGAGAGATCTAAATGAACAATCCCGAGACGGTAAGGCGATCCAACATCATGTTATGATACTCTCCCATGACCCAAGCGGAGATGTTTGGAGGCCTTGGGATGACAATGAGGAAGAGGCATGCAAAGTCGATATGGAGAACCTTGCATTCACTAATACAGACGGCGTGGCCAGTAAGTTTTCCCAAACGGTGCTAGCCCAACAACTCTTTGATTTCCTCGGCTTCAGCAAAAACCATATCAAGGAAGCGTCAAAGGCCATAGCAGATATCGCGGCAGGAAAACCCTATGATCCCCTCCCCAAAGAGGCGATTGTGTTTACAGAAAAAGACATCTGTTACCCAGGGTAACACCTCAGGCCCCTGTACTTAACGGTTCACATTAACAAACAACCACTAAAGATAACTTTCGTAGACGGAGGCGCGTCCGTGAAACTAATCCTCGTGCACACGCTAGATGTCATAGGAGTACCGGGGTCTGCAATCAGGATGCGGAGTACAACGTTAAAGGGGATCGGAGGTCACACCCAAACAACTATCGAAAATGTCAGCCTAGTCTTGAGAGTCGTCCATATCCGAGCACTTACACAATTTTACGTGCTAGAAGATGACACCACGTTTCATGTACTACTAGGAAGGGGATGGCTACTCAATCATAAGGTGGTGGCGTCAACGTACCACCAATGTAGGAGGCAAATAATATCGGATCCGTGCCACGCGTAACCCTTTCGAACTTGAGGAAGCATATACGGCGGACGCGGTCTTCTACAATGAAACAAAGGACATGGACGAAATACCTGAAGTACAACTTATACCCCGCTCCATAAATATGAAGAAGAAGGAAAAGCAGAGCCGACTAAGTCCGTGTTTAGTCCATCCAGGATGGAATTCCCCATTGAGAGGAAAAGGAAGCAAGAAGAGCAACCCAGATTCCAGCGCTTCTCTAAGCGAGAAAGAGGGCACGTGTACCGTTTATAGCAATTAGATTAGGGGGTACCCGCGGAAGTCCAAGACTCCGCTAGCGAGTCAATAGGCGAAGTGGAGACTCCCTCTGACGAACCCATGCATAGCTTAGCTGAGATACCTTACAACACGATTGATGACGAGGACCTACGGGATCAACTCATAGACGCGACCCCTAGAGCTGCAGAAGAACAAGCGCATGAAGACCACACAATGCACGGTATGGAGGAAATCAACATAGGGACGCAAGAAGACAAACGCCCCATCATGATAAGAAACAACCTGGATGAAGAAGAGGGAAAAGCGTTGATAGCGCTACTTAAAGATTATAAGGATGTCTTCGCCTTCGATTATGACGAGATTTCGGGTCTAGACAGCGATTTGGTGTCCCACAATCTTGGAGTTTCATCCGAGTTCAAGTTAGTAAAGCAGAGAGTTCCCTATAGCCACAACTCTTGCAATAAAGGAGGAAGTAGAACGGTTACTAAAGGCCAAGTTTATCAAGCCTATCCAGCACCAGACATGGTTGGATAACATCGTACTCGTGGTAAAGAAGAATGGGAAGATCAGTTGTTGCGTGGACTACAGAGACCTAAACCGGGCGTGCCCAAAGGATGACTTCCCACTGCCCAATATCAACATGATGCTAGATGCGATGGGAGGTAAGATCCAATTCTCCTTCATGGATGGCTTCAGCGGATACAATCAAATAAAGATGGATCCATCGGACGTAAATAAGACCGCTTTCCAAACCCCATATGGAAATTTCTACTATGTAGTAATGCCTTTCATTTTAAACAATGTTGGCGCCATATATCAACGCGCTATGACTTCCATATTCCACGAATTACTTCACCAAACGGTAGAGGTATACGTTGACTATATTGTGGTCAAGACGCAAGAGTCCGAGGATCACACCTCACACTTTAAAACAGCCTTTGAGAGATGCAAGAAGTTCAAACTTAAAATGAATCCCCTCAAATGTGCCTTCGGGGTGACATCATGAAAGTTCCTAGGCTTTGTGGTAACTAATAAAGGTATTCAAGTAGATCCAAACAAAGTTGAGGCGATCACAACCATGGCACCACCGGCAAACGCAAAAGAACTGCAAGCTTTCATAGAACGGATATCATACATATGGCGTTTCGTACCTGGTTTTGCGCAATTGGTGACTGTGTTTATTCCCCTACTCAAGAAAGATGTAACCTTCATGTGGGGAGAAGTGCAATGCGCGACTTTCGAGAAAGTGAAGCAATGCCTCATCAGCCCTAAGGTTCTCAGGCCACCGATAAGAGGAGTCCCCCTCTAACTCTATACGACGTTCACTAGTTCATCAATAGGCGCGTAGAACAAGATATGGGAGGGAATGAATTGTCACCCATCTATTACGTCAGTCAGGTCCTTCGAGACGCGGAATTTAGGTATTCGCGCGTAAAACAAGCATGCCTGGCCTTCAATGCGACACAAAAGCTACGCCCTTACCTCCTGACGCATGAGACCGTCGTGGTGGCGGCGGCGAATCCCATAACATACCTGGCGTCCAAACCTGTCCTAACAGGAAGAAACGCTCGATGGCTGCTATAGTTGTCAGAATTCGAGCTCATCAGCGACCAAACAGGGTAAGGGGACAGGCAATATCTGACCTAATAGCTATGTTCCCAGGAGAATGAGATGATGAGGTACACGAATACATACCTGGGGAGGTAGCGGTCGCAGATGTTGACAATCCTTGGACCATGTTCTTTGATGGATCGGCATATGGCACCGTCGGTGGAGCAAGAGTAGTGTTCGAAGCCCCACGAGGAGACTTACTTTCATATTCGTTCAAATTGGATTTCCCATGCAGCAATAATGTGTCCGAATATGAAGCACTAATCCTAGGGCTCATGAGGGCTAAGGAACTCAATTTAGGGACCATAGAAGTAAAGGGTGACTCAAAATTGGTGACGAACCAAGTAAACGGCGACTTCCACGTCAAAGAACCGCACCTGGCGCCCTATCGAGTAGAGGCTCAAAGCCTGATGAACCAGTCGGGTTCAACCTTAGATAATACGGGAAGAAGCGGAAACCGACATGCAGATGTTCTAACGACGCTAGCAAGCAAGATGCAACTAAATGATGAAGAGGAAGGAACGGTCACGGTGAAAAGAAAAGAGTTTCCCAGTACTTGGAAAAAAGACCTAGCCTTCGAAGAGGCGGATGATTGGAGGCGAGTAAATATCGAAGACCTAACCAGGATGGATGAGGATCGGGTAATGACCACTCAGTCCTTAAAGCAATTTGTGATGATCCAAGGGGCCCTGTATTATCGAGCCGTCGGAGGATCCCTCACAAGGTGTGTGAATAAAAGGGAAGCGGAAAGAATACTCCAAGAGCTGCATGCGGAGACATGTGGGCAAACCGGCGTGGTTCATCTTTACAGAAAACTTCAGAAATTGGGGATATATTGGCCAAGCATGTCGGCGCAAGTAGCAGCCCTCCAAGACAGGTGTGCTGATTGCCAAGCTCCACCACAACCCACATAAGTATGCACAGCTGAAGGAGCGTACTGGAGACAGCCTTACATAGACTTCATTCAACATGGCAAGCTACCCAACGAAATACAGGCGGCCTTAAAGATCCAAAAGAAGGGAGCACGTTTCTTCATGCACGAGGGCGTCCTTTATCGTAGAAGCTATAGTAATGTCGTGCTACGATGTTTGTATGACCAAGAAGTGATGGAAGTAATGACTCGGTCACATGATGTTGAACACCATGGAATGTGAAAGTTGTTCCTGCAGCTCTACGAAGGCGGATTCTATTGGCCAACCATGGAGAGCGATACTGCAGAGCACGTCCGGAAATTTTGAGCTCCCAGATGCACGAGACCCTGATTTGGGCGCCGCACACTCAATTACACAACATAGTAACTAGGGGTGGGACTTGGGTTGGGTCAACCCACCCAACCCATGCCCAACCCGAACATTGGGCGGACATGGGCAACGTATTTCAAAACTTTGGGCAAGCTCGGGCATAAATTTTATGAACCCGAGTTAAATTTGGGCAAGCATGGGCACAAATATTTCTAACCCAAACAACCCGCCCAACCCGAAGAACTATAAATAAGATATTTTTATAATTGGTATTATCATCTATTTAGAGAAATTTAAGATATTATCTTCAAATTTATTAATGAAAATATAAATTATATCTATCTCATTAATCATTTAATATGAAAAAAGTTTATATTATTGTAAATAATCTTCAGTTATTTGGAAATTTAAAATAAATGGAGCAACTAAATTTTATTATTACTAAATTTATTATTATCACATTGGAACTTGGGCCAACCCGAGAAACCTGTAGGAACCCGAGGAACATAACTTCAGGCGGACTTGGGCAACACCTCAATGGGTTCCACGGGTTCGATGGGCAATCTGGGAAAAGAATTCCTAGCTCGGGTCTGCCTCGGCCAAGACTTCGAACCCGCCCAACCAACCCAAGTCCCACCCCTAATAGTAACACCATGGCCATTCCATAGCCAATCAACCCGATGTCTTCAAAACGCCACAAATACTGAGTATGCATCAAAATGGGTCGAGGCGATACCACTCAAAGACTACGCTGGAGCAACTGTGGCTGCATTCATCAAAGAGCACATCATCTACAGGTTCGGCGCGCCTATGATAATTAGGGAAGATAATGCCAAGTCGTTCGTCAACATGGATGTAATAGATCTTCTCCGCCAATATAACACAAGATTGCATGCATCAACCCCCTACTACCCCCAGGGGAACGGGAAAGCAGAAGCAACAAATAAAACACTCATTCGAGTTCTGAGCAGGACGGTGCACAATCATCCTAGAGAATGGAACGAACACCTACCACTCGCATTATGGGCATACAGGATCTCAAAGCGCAGCTCCAAAGGAGCATCGCCCTATTCACAAGTGAAATGATGATTTTCTGATTACCCCATTGATCAAGCGAAAACCATTCAGGTCCGAGCACAGAAGTGGGTTCTGATCCAGGAGGGACTGATAACATGAAACCCTTACGTCCAAATTCGACTTTCAATCTAGCGAATTCTTTAACATTTTTCCAGCCGGGTTTAAGACCCATTATGAGAATGGGAATGGAAGATGAAGATTTAGTCAAGAAGATGATCAATGAAAAGATGATGAGGAAAAATAGTGGTCGAAAGTAAGAAAAAGCGAGAAGAAAGTAAAAGGAGAATATGAAATAGAAATTAAGGAAGAACAATCAATAATTGGACAGAAGAAGATGAACAACAGTAGAAGATGAAAGTTGCAGAGAAAGAAAAATAAAAGAAAAAAAATAAAAGGAGAGAAAGAAAGCGTATTGAAGTAAATAAAGGATTCTATTTCCTTTTCCCAAGATATCCTTCTTTACGGACTCATTAATGACAAGATAGATACGATCATACGAAGAGGCGGTTATGCAGACTCTCCAAGGGACGTGTCGAATGGTGAATGGTGAAGTTAACACGTGTGTACTACCATGCCGAGATCCCGGAAAAATGTTAGCTAAAAGGAATACGAAAAGATGAGTTGGTGCGGCAAAATAATAAACCAGGGTTTCTCGTACCGCTCTCTCCTTCTCTCTTGAAAGAACGATACGAGAAGAGGCAAAATGTGGGTGCAAAATACCGCATACCCATCAGTTATGCGAAACGATGCCTACAAGTAGCAAGCGAACACGAACGCGTACAACACATCCAGGATGACGAACCATATGACGTCACCTAGTCACAATAATAGTGTGAAGATCAACGCGGCAGTAAAGAAACCCTGCGGCAATGAAAAAGTCTACGTGACTTTGACGCGCTCCAGATCCGAAAATAGAGGCTTATTAGTTGTCCTCCACTATGTAAACTCCTATAAAAGGAACCAACCACCATTGTATGAGGGAGAGATCTTTTTGGTGAGATTAGATAAGATATTTAGGAGAAAGAAAGTTATTTGCTTCCCAAGTTAGGGTTTTCCCCTATCATCTTTATATTTATTCTAAGTTTTAATAAAAGATTTTGAGTATTTCATCGTGGTTTCTTAGATTACTTCATAGATTATCATTAGGGTGTGGTTGTAGGATTTCATGCAACTACAGGATAAGAAGCTTCAAGTTATGTGCAAGCCTTCATCTTGTAAACAAACTAGAATCCTAATTCTCAAAGTCTGTCTTAGCTGATTGCGTAACTTTCCCTGACAACTTCATTGTTAGTCAGGAAAAAAGCTTACCAAGCCGGGTCAATGTTAATATTGAGACTTCCCATCTAAACAGGGAAGCAAATTTGCTATAATCCAAACTAAATGAATTGAAAATGGTGATTAATCTTCTATATCCAGTAACTCGAACTCAGATGCTATTGGTTGGGATGGTTCTGACTCTTATTACCGGCTTAGACACATTCCATTCAACGAGTATTTCTTTGAAATCTGGATCAAACTGCTGAAAGAACATACCTCGCAAAGGGATGAATTGCTAATTTCAGTTTTCCTGGTATAATAAGCACCAACCATCCACTTCGCGATACTCCGAAGATCTAGAATCACTTTGAGGGGATTAAAATTAACTTAACAATTTCACGGTTACTAGTACTACTTCTACAAAAATCAACCTATTCTTTTGGACTGCATCCCTTAACAAAATTACCACTCAAGACTCTCTCCAAAGGAGCTTCAAACAACTTCAAACTTGCCAGTTGATGCCCACTTTGTCTGTCTGAGTGAATCCACTGAACATCTGCGGTTGAACTGTCCATTTTCTAGCAAGGTGTGGACGTAGATCCTCTCAAATTGTTATTTCCAGTGTGGGATTATTCATCTTTTAATAAGACGGGTAATATTATATATTAACGGGCCTGGATTCTTCCCAAGCCAGATTCTACGACGGGCTTATGAAGAAGATGGAGGAGGAGGTTATGGTGCGATGAGTATCAGCGCCGCTTGGAGTGGTTGTGCTCTAATGTGAGATCTTAGGTCAAAAGAAAAGGTAGTTTATACTCTATTCAGACTAGTCATAACATTGCCACCATATTCTCTGCAGTTCATAGAAGACAAAGAATGAGTTTGCTACGAGTAAAGTTCAAAAATCAAGATAGCGGCAGACTAATTACCGGATAAAATTCCTACAATTTGATGGGGACAGAGTATAACCACCACGGCCAGTACACGAGAAATCAATTCTTATTCCATTTAGTTTGCAGGACTATTGAAGTGGAAACACTCAGGCCAGCTCAGAATTAGAGATAAGTTGCAAGTACAGCAGCGAGTCCCTACTTTAATTTTGGTACAGACCTGTGTTTAGTGAATCCAACTGAAAGCATCTCCTTAGACACGGATTTGTTCTGAGCTCTGCGAATTGGTGTTGAAAAACCTTTAATTGCTCCAATTCTCATGAACCGCAACTTGAGCAGTCTTGTTATTCCTGCACCCTTCTTGATTTAAGAAAGTTTCGAGCGTTTTTGTGATGTTGGCTTGTATGGCAGCAAAATAGTTGGCTGTTACAGTAGCTGGGTTTGAGCTTTGACTGTTGCAGTAGTTGAGAATCTGCATGTTAATTGGTAAAAATCTCACTATATGGATGCACTGTTGACTATGTGGCTCTTTGAGCTTCCAGCTACACAGCAACCAAAATGGCATTCAAGAGCTGCTAACAGTTTCCTTGATGAAATCCTCTTAGCTATGATGCATCCAGCTGTACAAACCTGCACCAGCTGCAGAATCAGTTTAGAGAACATCTACTGAATCGGCGCACAGGTTCAAATATACAATTTGGGGCAACATAAATTTTAATAGAGGATATCATTATCAAAAATAACAAATCAGTTTCTAAATCAATAATGTGTTGCTGAAAGTTCATTAGAGAAATGAAACTTTTTCTTTCGGTAGATATGCCCTTCCCCATTAATCGGTGCCAAGGAAGAGCACTGGTTAAATGCAACAGATTAGATATGTTAACCAAGAACTTCAATATACAAAATACGAACGAAAAACATGAGCACAGTGCAGAGATGTACTACATGTCCAATAGAGTCAGACACATAGACAGCAAGAAAGACTTACCTATAGTAATCTGGATTCAGAACCATAGTTGCGGATTTGAGAAGACTGTAGTTTTCACCGTTTAAAGTTTGTCAGCAAAAGGCTTTATCGTTGAAGGCCAATGTCAACCCCAGCTGATCCATGTACCTAATCAAGCCAATAAAATGAGTTACAAACTAAGAGCGAAACTGTTGACGCTTGAGAGCAGCATAGAGATTATTATTGCTAATGTATGAGAAGCTATGAACAACAAAGGGTTTCATTTTCACACCAGAAGCTATGAACAAATGTATGAGAGAAGGTTGCGGAACAATGTGTAGGAACTCCTGATGTAAATGTAAAAAAATTTTGTGTGGTAGCCACGGTTTGGCAGCTTTGTAGGAATTAGTGAGTTCCAAAAGCTGTAAGATGAAGTAAAAAAACAGAGGTTACTTCAAAGAAGCAAACAGCATCATACATATTCAAAAATTAAGACAGAAATGGACCTCAGAGGCCTTAGTCTATATGTGTATTCATCAGACTCCGGATTTTCTGTTGACACAGAATATTCGGCTCATGCCTAATTGTAGTTATCAACACCCTAAAACACATACACAGGGCTTCAGGTCACAAAACCAAAAAGGATTTTTCAACTCTTGATCAAGTTTTAGAGAATCAACAATGCGGCTGTGCAAATTGTCACCAAGCCGTAAACACTGCCAATGGTCCCAACTGGCTCAGTTATACAAGCATTCTACCACTAAAACCAAGTGACAAACACTTGCAAATAATAGCTGGAGATCTAAAACAAAGAAGATGATGCAAACCAGAACAAAAAGGCCTATTTAGATGATATGACTGCCAATACGATACCACCACCAACATCTAAGACTTACAAATATGGCTCATTTAAAACAACACAAAGATGGCGCAGAACAACACAAAAAGTGAAATATTTTATGAAAACAAAAACTACCAAATGCAAATAGGAATACGAATATCAACTTGCGCTAACATCCTAGTTAACTCATTTAAAACAGCTACTACTTGGATTCCATGAGCAATTATTCTCTTTTCAAACTACCAAGTAGTAGCTGTTTTAAATGAGTTAACTAGCAATTATTCTCATTTGGTAGTTTTTGTTTTCATAAAATTCCTACTTGGATTCAATAACCCAATTATTCTCTTTGCGCTAACATCCTAGTTAACAAACATCCTCCTTCCTTGAATGATATTGCAAAACAAATCCATCAACACAGGTTCAGAACACAGAATCTTTGCATACCAAGGGAAGTAATTAATATCAATAACATGATAATGACCACCAACTCTTAAATCCCTCTAGGAGTGTAATTATACCTAGAGATACATGAGATCCTACGCGCAGTTCAATTATAACCAAAGGGATCACACAAGACTAGTAAGTCTAATAAATTTGTAAAGCAAATTTTGTATTCAATTTACAATATTCAGAGATGCATTAAGGGTGTATGTATGTATACCTAAAGGTGTATGCGAGCCAAATTGTAGCTTATCAATACCCTAAAACACATACACGGAGCATCAGGTCATGGAACCAAAAAGGATTCTTACGCCAGTCTATTTGCTGACGAAGTACTGATCACCTGACTTTAGAATATTTTATGAGGATGCTTTCCTCTTTCGTCAACATTTACACACTGCAGATGTAAATGTAAAAACAAAGTATCAAACGTTTTACACAACTTTTCCGAGACACTGGCAATTTTGCAACCAGTATATTGCCTCTCTCAGTTAGACACATCTAAACAGTCTTAGTAGACAAGTTCCTCTGTTAGCTAAAGATACCAGACAGCATGCGCTTCATTTTCAGATCGTGCTAATTATACGGTAAAAATCCTAAACAATAAGCCGGTCTAAAGTGTCCTTATAAGGTCAACAAATTTGGCAACTGACCGTTCTTGCTGTTATTCGTTGGTCAGCTGTTCAAATTTGTATTTATAATGATGATCATATTGCACATTCTAGAAAGAGAAGCTAACAACTTCAGCAGCAAAGAAATGGAAAGTTATTAATTTTATTTCCCAAGCATAAGAGAAACAGCTAATTTCACCAGCAAACATGTTGAAGCGAGAATGTCTAGGTGATCATATATTAACAGGATAAGGATACCGGAAAGTAAAACAATAACAATGAGATAACCATCATAAGTCTCCATTTCATTGCTATCTTCTAATCCAATTATATGTAATGAGAAGGTATACAACATCTCTGTGTTCTGTGTTTCAATTTATCAAGCACTTCCTAGGGTACGTGTTTACAATTAAATTCAAACTAGCTACATTAATGCATAGAGTCGGAGTAAAGAAGTAAGTCAAAAGAAACAAGTAAACAGCTTAAATTTAAATAAAAATCAATGAAAATGAGAAATAAGACTTACTGATCAGAGGAGAAGTCATTGAAACAATCTGCGAAAAATTTAGCCAGCTTGAAAGGAAACTGGAGGATGAGGCGAAATCACATATGTAATTCAAGTTGTCTCTATTGATGCAGAGCCAGAGACTTCATCACTCATGCAGCAAAATTTAGTCGTGGAGGAGAAGAAATCTCAAGGCTGAATTCTTATGGAGAGTAAGAAATCTCAGGTGCTTCTAACAGTTCTTGAGCTCCCGGAGCAACTTCTAGCACACTTTCGTCGAAATCAAAGCTGAATTTTCGAAGAGTTTGTTCCCAAGACTGATTTCCATTATGTAAGAAGTGGAACCTAATGGTGTGTTCTCCATTCAGCATGTACTCGTGGGCTGGGTTTGCTGGGGTTTCGAGACCTCCTCAACACTCTTAATAGTCGGATTGAAGTTGTACAGAAGATTCAACTTTGGCAGGTTAAGCAACAGGTTGCTCGGGTCTCAATACATTCTCAATGTCATGTTTGGAATACGGCTGTAATTATGGTGAAACTGGAAAGGAACACTGGATGAACCTGCAACAACAACAGCCACTCAGTACATGGTAGAAATGTTATTAATTTCAGGGTAATGGTATACAACTTCAACAACTGCATCGCACAAGAAAATGATTACCTCTAAATCACCATTGACACCCTTAAGACTATTTTTGGTAGTTTTTCTGAGGTTGGCAGTTGAGGAGGAAGTTTTTCTTCGACACACAAGCATAGTAGTAGGAGTATTGAAGATTTTTTAGCATGAACACTGAAGTAGAAATCATGGATTGCAGATCACCCATCGAAATAAAGTTCCCCTTAATGTGAGCACTGCATTCATCATGTTGCTAAAACAAATTACTAAACAGAATCCATAATATTAATATACAATAAATCACTATGCACTACAACAAAATCATAAATTCTCAACAACCCCGACTGCCACTGCTAGAATTAAACAAAACTGGAGAAATAATTCGATTTTTAAGCGAGTACGTGCTGTAACAGAAGAAGATGAAAAACCCCAATCCCCAATTCTTGATTTTGATTTTTAATAGTTTACTTAACACACCCTTTTTGCTTGTTTTCATTTTCATTTAGTTTATACTATTCCACTACACAAATTAATCATCAAATTTTCAAACATCCATTCCAACATTGGTTTCATAACAAAGATTCTTGGTACATTTCAGTTTTGATTACTAGAGTCAGCTCTATGTGGTTCCTAGACATTCATAGTTTCATACTAATACTAGAAAAAGAAAGAAGACCTCCATATGATTGGATTAGATTTCCAGTTTGCATCTTCGACTGTTCCCACTCTTCTCCACTTGTGCCAATTTAAGAAAAGGTCCATATTCCATCCAACATCTAAACGTTCCCATATAGTAAGTAACATTTAAGTAACCCTTAATGTAAAACTTGAATCAGAGACACATTCCTTGACAGTTGAAAATATTTCATTATCAAAACTCGGCCAATCAGAGACACATTCCCAAGAACACCTAAAAGACATGTTTTCATGTTTGTTTCTAAACCTATATGTCAAAAAAAAAACACAAATACTAGAAACATTATAAGTTCTAAACAAAGAAAGAACTTACAAATTCATCTGATGACAGGAATGCTGCTCTGATCTTGTACTTCCTGCACTTGTATTTCCAATTTCTTTGTCAACTTGTACACTCTTCTGCTCCCTAAGATCATGAGACAATCTCCGGCATTTGAATTATGTTGGTGTCTTTGAGTTAAGATTAGTAATTAAAACAGTAGACCCGATTGAACCTGTCAAAAACCCCATTTCCGATTCAGCTTATATACCTATTAACATCCAAATCAAACAATTTTCCCTACCTTCCTCTCTCTCCTAGGTATTTGAGACACATAACCCAAATTTCCATTGATTTAGTGTTGGTACTTAAGATAACGATGGTGGTGGTGGTGGTGGTGGTGTTGATAATGAAGAAGAAGAAGATGGTATTGGAAGATTGTAGTTATTCGCCGCCGTAAGTGGCACGACTGCCTGGTGTTGTTTTTTTCATGTAAGTGAGGAACCCTAGCTTTATAAGAGAAATAGACCAGGAGACGAGGCACGGCCGCACGGCATAAGCCCCACATTGGTTCTAGGCGCAGCATCAGCCCGTCCCACTAATTGAATTTGCTCGCAATGACCTAAATGAGTAATCCTAAGTTGTTAAACTCTTTAATTATTGTTGCTAAGACCTAAACATGGTATAAATTTAACCGCACACTAGAATCCAAAAACTCGTAATATTATCCTTGTATCTTAAAGTGTGAGTTATGAAAATGAGCGGTATTTTTTTTTTTGACTATAAGAAGTAAAGACCGAGTGAATCATAAAGAGAAAGAGATAACAAAAGAAGAAGAAAAATTCAAGAAAATACTTGATTTGCGCTCGGTATCCTTTTACTTTTTTTCCTTTTATTATTATCTTTTCAGTTTTTAGTTGCTTTTAATTCCAAGCGGCAAAATTTTAACTCCCAACGAATACAGCATGAAGGTTTTGATGTTTTAAGAACATTTTTGCACACTACTTCGTATGATGCAGCGTGTGAACAAGTTTAGCCCGAAATACTACTTTAATTTCATAGTAGATGCAAATTTGATCATTTTGAATACACTACTTTCCATAGCTTTTGATCTTAATGTTCCCAAATTATATTATTGTCAACAAATGGCTTACTAACTCAAAATATACGCCCCCCGCCCCCACCCCAAAAAAAAAAAAAAAAATCCACATCGTGGTCCAAAATTGACATTGTAACCCATGTCGTGTGAAAACACTCCATTTCTTGGTCAGGGCTAAGCCAGTTTATAGCATGGGTGTGCAATTACACGCCCTAACCAGTTTGGCAATCTTGAAAAAAAATTCTTCACAAAGAACCCAATTAACCGATACAAAAAAGTAAAAGGGCTATTTTGTGTTTCCTCCCTTCCCAAGATCGCTAATTAGCGTTTCCTCCCTAAATAAATCAAAATTAGTGTTTCCTCCCGACGTTAGGTTTTCCGTCCATCACCTAGTTAGCTGACTCAGCAGCAGTGCATAGGTGGCAAAGACAAAAATATTTATTCAAAAATGTCTCAACTACCCTCACTTCTTCATCGTCACTTCTATAGAAGCCGGTCGGCTCTTCGTCATATACCAGAGAAAGAACAGATAACGAACTTTTTTATTGAGTTTGGTCGGTCGTCATTTAAATGGAGAAATCAAACAAGCTTGAGTTGTAAAACAGAACCCTTTGAATCAAAATCCAAACTCCAATTTCCAACAAACCAAATTATTCATTCAATATTCTTTCTTTTTCAACCAAAAAAATCAACCCAAGTCTCTATTAATCAGTTGGATAACACCGTTGTTAGTTTCTCACCCAATATTGAATATCTCTTTCATTTCATTGGATGCTCTGAAAAACCAAGCATACGCCATTAATGACGTCGTTAATCTTATTTACATAATGCTGCAGATTGGGATTTCCGTCATCACCAAAACAAAAAAATTGTTCTATAAAATCTCATTGATTGTCAATCTCCAATCTATCCTTAGATCTAAATCTAAAAACCAGTTTCTGTTTGATCTAATTCATCCCAAAAATCAATTTATTAATCCATTAGATATCCTAAAAGGAATGATGTTAATGGGTTCAATCCAGATGGAATTTGGAGATGGTGTCGGGATGAAAATAATAAGACGTAGATAGGTGTTGCAGCTAAATTTGAAAGGCTTCTCTCTGAAGAGTTTTCTAGCGGGTGGAATCTTGTAGGATGATCTAGCCTCTATGGGCGACTTCGTACCTGCATTGTGGACAGAATTAATCCAGTATGACATTGAACATGTTGTTGTTTCGTTCTACATAAATGCATGAAAGTTCTTCCCCGGTTAGATCAATAGATCCAAATACATTGGAGGAAACCCTAACATGGTCAATGAAAAAAGGGCACAAACCTTTGCAATCTGCAGAAGAAGGAACGCCACCCAGATAAAAACGAGAATGACAAGTTCGTTCCAGTAAACATTCTCAAAGATAGTGACCTGGAACAGGTTTGATAACTAAATGAGTTGATCATTGTCGATCCTGAGAGGTGGAAATCATAATTCTGGAACATACCTTGACTTGTTTAGATGCATTTATATTCTTTAGAGAGTCAGTGCTAGGGAAATTTGGAATAGACTTTTGGTCCACTGCTTCATTACCAATACGCTCGTTCCCATGAAAAAACATCTTGATAAATGAAGAAATTAGAGCTGAAAGTTTTGTTCATTGAGTACCAGTGAACGAAAGAGCGATACTAACCACTGAATTTGTCTTCATCGGAGTGCCACAACTTGAACTGCTTAATACGGGTTTGTTGCCTGATTCTTCGCCACCAGTACCTTAACAGTAAGGGAAGGATAATTGTGCAACAACTTCAAAAGAAACGAGCGAAGAATACCCTCAGAGTTTATAAAGAAAAAGAATGGCCGCACAACTCACCATACTTCAAACACTTGACAACGTCCTGATGCATTACAAAGAGAAAGAGTTGGTGCTAGACGAAAAAATTACTAGATGAATAAGAAGAGTCTATCAGAACAAACATGCAAATGAGATGAGAAAAGAACAGGATAAATACCTTCTTCAATATGGTTTCCTTTTTCCATATTGGTATACCCTTTAAGATTGCCATGGTTAGTGGGCCTGCAAACAGTCAGTTGTCAAGTACCAAACAAGAAGCAACATATATTATGCTATTTCATGTAGGGTTTACCTATAACAAAAATAACTAGGAGAATTGTGACAATCCAGTCAGGAAAAACCAGGCGTAAAGAAACTCCTATACTGATCCCAAGCATGAGCATTGGCTGGATGAGAAGTGCCAAGTTGTAATATCCATAACTGGCATTTCAAGGGTTGGATGCCTTCGCTTGAGGTTGTAGTACACGGTTGCGGCTGCACCTGCCACCGTGCCTAACCAAATAACAAAACTCATGACTTCATCACTCGTATACACATTTTGAATATATAGATCGGATGGATGGTTTACGAGTAGTATTGATGTACATCTGCATTGGCATTCGAAGCAATAATAAATACTAGTCTTACATTTTGATATTGGAGCAGACGATTCATGATCAAATCCTATGATAAAGATAAGCATGGGAAAAAAAATTCCACCCCCGCCGCCTCCTCCTATACTCCCAAGTGCTCCTCCAAGGAACCCAATAATTGAACCAACAATAATCCGCCAACCAAATACAAATACCTGTAAAGCCAAACAAAGCACCATGCTCAAAATCACTTTTAAGTTAACAGAACTTGAAGAAGAAAAATAAATTTCCAAATGCCTTACTTCCATTACTGCACTCTAATAGTTCACCTATTTTTACTCAGGTCTAGGATGGGATATTAAAATGGAAATAATGCAGGTAATTATACAACTCTCTTTTTGGCCGGCAATAGGCACAGCCATTTGCTGGCATGTTTTAAAAAGACGGATCTTGGCATCCCATTCTGCTCATTATTAAACGTCATTTTCTTGTACCCAACCAAAATCAAGAACAAAAACAATCATGTAAACAATTTGCTTGTCTTTTATGTGCACTTTAATAACATGTGTAATGAGAGTGTGTGAGGTGAGCGTATGCTATGCACGTGATACATAGCACGGAAAATGGGTCATTTGTCCAAAAAAATTAAAACACGGTTCAAATGGACGAGTAAAAAATTTTATGGGTGAAATGGACAAAGAAAAAATAGCAAGGATGAATCCAGTTTCATCCTTGCTTAAACTTAAAAAATAGCAAGGATGAAACTGGATGCATCCTGTGTAAAATAAAAATAAGAAATAATATTTGAAAATGGACAGGATGAAACTAGTTACATCCGGCCTATTTTTAAATTTTTGTCCATTTAAACAGTATCTAAATCTAACTGTTCTTTTCACCCAGGAAATTTTGATTTTGGTCTTTTTAACCAATTTTGTGTACATAGTAACATAGGTAATCGTGATGTCTACATTGCTAACGGTTTAATCAATTTGATTGATAAGAAAAATTAGTTCTTACAGATATAGAGATGAGTTTATATATCTCTCTTCTCTCGACACTCTATACTTCTCACCTGCATAGCATACGCTCACCTCACACACTCTCATTACACATGTTATTACACTTTAATTCTTCTTTTTTTCCATCAAGAGAATGTCCACCGATGAAATGGGAAATGGGGGTAAATTGGCCGCCAATGATTACTATTTCCATTTACTCTCAACTAACAATCAAAAAATGTTAACTTAACTAACGATATTTTCAGTGGATTCCATATGAAAATGCTTACCTGCAAAAAAAAAAAGCAATCCAATTCGATGGAACATCAAATCTTTTTCACTTATTCACCTCATGGCAATTACCATGAAGTCGCCCTTGTGCGTTAAAAGGCTAGTAGGCTAGTAGCTTCATAAAGTAAAGCCTATTCGATGTGTCCAGATAGATTTGATTGTGGTTTGTGATGCTCCAAAAAGCATAAATAGTGGCATCCAGCATATTTGACTAATAATAACATTGTTATTCAAACATTTTTTGGACCATGCCAATGAAGTAGATATAGCCAAACATTTTTGGTCCCTACTGTACACGTTGGTTAAGTGTGTATCTTAATATGTCGTACACTGCATGGTGTTTAAACACGGAAAGTATAGATTCACCGGGTGTGTTTCACCGTGAATCACTCCGAGTGACACAATTGGAGTGGGTCCCACAGAGAATAAAAAACATCACCCTTATAATTCTCCTGTGGGTTCCAGGGGCTTTCTCTCACGAAGTGTGTTTTTGGTGAAACACACTAGTGTGTGTAGCAAAGCCGGTGTTTAAATGCCTATATCTCATGTTGTGCACTACATTTTTGGTGGAATGTCTTTTTCATCATGCCCTACACTACACTGTGTTTTAGAATGTGTACCTCATTAAAAAATCGGTTTCAAATGAGTGTACTACTAGCTAGCCTCGTAGGTGATATTTATATAATTAGAATGTGTTTTAGTATTTCGGCATGATATTTATTCGAGATCCTCGTAGGTGATATTGGGTATGTCGGCATGACATAGGCTCATATCTAAATCAATCATGCGGTCTCTATTTGGAATTTTGAATTCTATACTAAACTAAACAGGCAGTGATGCCAAGGAGCTAGCTCTATATACTGTATAAACTAATTAAAGCAATAATGCTTCTTATACTCCAAGAATTGTACACAAAAGTAATTCTTACGGCCTACGAGAGTTGATTTGTTTCCATGGTTCTAATTATGCCCCCATCTCTCCAACACTGATTCCCACATTGTCTTGTCTAAGTGCGGATAGAATAGGCTCGCCAAGATGATCGCTTAGTTAACTACGTGAATCCTACATAGCTGAGTAATTTCGACGGTAGGTTTTCACATCATATCTAATGGTAACACAAATTTTCGAGAAAAAGGCAGCCGTTGTGATTCGGACTTGGGAGTGATTTCATTTTTCTTCCATATCTTCAGTTGAACAAAATTTCTTACGATGACTTCAATTTGATAACACTACTAGTGATTGGATTCAATTCGGTGGATACGACCATTGCCTCGATATATGAAAAGTCGTGGGCTAGGTATGTGTGAATATTCATGCATGCATGCCTTTCCCATATTGAATACACTGATACATATGCATGGCCAGTACTAGTAGATAGCTAGAGAATCGCAAAAGACAGAGAATTTTAAAGGATGTCAAATAAACCATTCATGCCTTTTTCTGTGTATATGCGAGAGCAAAAAAATAAGGACCCTCAGAGCGCATGCGCAGCACTGAGCGATCAAGCAGAAAACTGATTACTATCCCTCAATATATCCGGTGAATAGAGGAAGACCAAAAAGCTAATTGATCAATAAGAAGAAAAGTACAGAAGTACAGCAATGTCATCTTCTTCAAAGAAAGATGTGTTGAGATTATTAGTCCCACATTGTGTGGGTTATCTTAGATCCTGCGGTTTATAATCCTTAGGGCCTCTCCACTCATCGCCAATTGGTTTTGAGTTGGATGCCCGTATTCTAACATGGTATCAGAGCAGGCTATTTGTGTCGAGTCAGTTGACCGCACCTTTACTCGCGTCACCCGATTTATTGTCCACGTGTTTGTAAGACCCGCCGAGGCTACACGTGAGGGGGCGTGTTGAGATTATTAGTCCCACATGGTTGGGTTATTTAAGATCCTGTGGTTTATAATCTATTAGGGCCTCTCCACTCATTGCCAATTGGTTTTGAGTTGGATGCCCGCATTCTAACAAGATGGTAATGAAAAAAGAGAGAGTTTGGTTGACAAAGTGTTATCTTGGTCTCTTGTTGATATTTTCAATCATGATCTTCACAAAGATAAGGTATACCGTATACTCAATGATCTCGCACGTACTTTTCAAAATTTTGAATCAAAAAATGAAATAAAAATTGACCGTTCATGTTCTTTATAAAACCATATTTAGAATCCTGATGTATCATGGCCAGTGTTCTCTTTTACTTACGTACATGTATGTTTGTGTTCATGGCCAAGAGGCCCAAGAAGTTACTCCATACATTTTTTTCCTTTACTAGGATTTATGTTCAGTTCAACTTTGACATTTTTGGCAGGTAAACAAAATCCCACAGACATTCTCATCAGTGAACCAATACTTGGATTGCTACCGCTATCCTCTCCTTGAAGAGATGCATGCTGATTTGTTGTCAAATATGATGAATTTGTGCAAGGCACCAAAATGCAAAATTCTTTCTGTTGAGAAACATAAAGATTATAAACCACCCAGTAACTTCATTTACATTATGTTATTATCGGGTGAAGATAGAAAATCTCACAAGAACGTATACAAGCCTCAGGCTTCTGATATAATTGCTTTCTCAGATGTGAGGCCTGGACATGTCAAGGACTTCGTTCGAGTGTCATATATTCCTGCTATGATTTTAGGTGTTGATGAGGAGATGCCTAATTATTTGGTAGAAGTTCTTACGTCTAAACCCATTTTCGTAGAAGATGAAAAAGGTGAAGAGAAGCTGATTAATGATCGCCTTTTTGCTGTATTTCTTATAAACATGACAACAAACCTTCGCATATGGAGGGCACTACATCCAAGTGGCGCCAGAAATGATAATATTATCAAGGAGGTTTTGCAGGCTAATTCCCAGGTCAGGTTTCACTAGTTTGTGACTCTACTTGCTTCTCATTGGTAGTTATTTGTGATAGTGTTTTGCCGTACATGGTCTATGCGCAGCTCTGTTAACGTCAAAAAGGCAATACTTTGAATCTTTACAATGGTGTTTGAATTTTTCTTACGGATAGTTTGACACCCTAATTCTGTTTTGGCAATTTGTTTACACAGGCTGAAGTTGACTGTAACATCTGTTCTCAAGAAGCTGAAATGGTTCTCAGCAAAGGCTTGCAGTCCTTCAATCTTAATGATTCTCAACTTGATGCAGTGTTACGTTCTATAGCAACAAGTTCATGTAGTCACAAAAATTCAGTCAAGCTTATTTGGGGGCCTCCTGGCACCGGGAAAACAAAGACAGTTGGTATACTTCTTTGGGCACTTCTAAAAATGAAATGTAAGGCACTTACATGCGCTCCAACTAACACTGCAGTTATGGAGGTAACTACACGGCTCATGAGTATTGTCAAGCAAACCTTAGAAAGTAGTAATTATGGGTTGGGCGACATAGTATTATTTGGGAATGGTAAAAGAATGAATATTGATAATCATGGCGACCTTCGAGATATTTTTCTTGATTATCGCATTTACAAACTGTGGGTTTGCTCCAACCCGCGCATTGGATGGGGATTTCAGTTAAAATCAATGATATGTTTGCTTGAAAAAGCATATCAGGAGTACAATCTACTAAAACGGTTTCACATGATAGAGAAAGACATGAGATTTTTGATAAAAGCTATCTGTTCTCAAATGCCTACCTCATTCATTTCTATCGAATTGGTAAACAAAATGTACACTGCCCTTGACTTGCTCAAGTTCTTTGGTACATTGCTAGAAAAGGGTTCTTTTTCCAGTCGAGAGCTCAGGAAAGTCTTTTCTGATTCAGGAATAATAGATTGCAGCAATAAAAACACCTCTGCATTGCTATTACGGAAGAGCAGAATTGAGTGCCTGGAAGTTTTGAGATCCCTTGAAGACTTCAAGTTCCCTAAGTTTCGTGGCGTAAAATCGATAAAAAAGTTTTGTTTGCAAAAGGCTTGCCTTATTTTCTGCACTGCTTCAAGCTCAGCCAAGCTAAGTGAGATTAAAGAATTGAAGTTGGTAATTATAGATGAAGCTGCCCAACTTAAAGAGTGTGAATCAGCAATTCCACTTCAACTAGCGGATGTCAGACATGCAATTCTCATAGGCGATGAACGACAATTGCCTGCCATGGTAAAAAGCAAGGTTTGTATTTCTCTTAATTTTCCACTCTTATTTTGAATATGAGTTTGTAAGACTACTTAATTATAACTTGGTGTTTCTATTCTTCATAATTAGATTTGCAAAAAGGCTGAATTTGGTAGAAGTCTCTTTGAGAGATTGGTGTCACTCGGACAGAATAAGCACCTCCTGAATATCCAGTACAGGATGCACCCTTCCATAAGTGTTTTCCCCAATGTTGAATTCTACAACAAACAAATATTAGATGCTCCGACTGTCAAAGAAAGAAGTTACACCAGAAATTTGCTTCAAGGGAGTGTACGGCTCTTTCTCGTTTATTGATGTTTCTTATGGGGAGGAATTCAATGATATGCACAGCTGTAAAAATCCGGTGGAAGTTGCAGTAATTTTAGCCATAATCGAAAACCTTTATGAAGGTAGTTGTTTTAAACTGTCTTCCGAAATTTTACATGCTTCAAATAACTAAATAGTAATTTTGGTTGTTCCTACATCTCTGCATGCAGCTTCAGTTGCAAACAATAATAAAGTCAGTGTTGGTGTTATATCCCCTTACAAAGTACAAGTGTTTGCGCTCATGGATAAACTTGGCAACAGATTTAAGGCACACAGTAACTTCTCAGTGAGTGTTGGATCTGTTGATGGGTTTCAAGGAGCCGAGGAAGATGTTATAATTATGTCTACTGTCAGGTCCAATGGCAACGGATCAGTGGGATTCCTCTCGAATCATCAAAGAACAAATGTTGCTCTAACAAGGGCCAGGTATGGCTTATATTATGAAGTAATTTGGTTTCATAATTCTGTATATTCAGTTTTTATTAAGGAGGCTTTGTGTCTTTCATTGTAGGTACTGCCTTTGGGTTGTGGGGAATGGACAAACTTTACTGAACAGTGATTCAGTGTGGAGGAAACTAGTGCAATCTGCAAAGGACAGAGAATGTTTCTTTAGAGTTGATGATGACAAGATGTTATCGAAAGCGGTTATAGACGCCTTGATTGAGCTTAACCAGGTTGAAGATTTACTCAAAAGGGATTCTTTACTCTTTAAAGGTGCAAAATGGCAGGTATACAATCTATATTTTTACTACATTTGTGATCTACTCCTATATAGCTCAAAATGTATTTATTAAATGACCTCTCTGCGCTTGTTCGACTGTAATAGGTTATCTTTGGTGATGGATTTTGGAGCTGTTTATCTGGAATAAAGAGTGTTGAAGTCCGCAAGAACTTAGTTTCATTGTTAATGAAGCTTTCAAGTGGATGGCGTCAACGTTCTCAAAGAGAAAAGAAGCTCAAAACAAATGATGGGGATGCTGCACAGCTCTTGCAGAGAAACCAGCTCAATGGGCGGCTAAATCTACTTTGGACTACAGATATTGTCAAGGACAAGTCGAATTACATCCAAGTGCTAAAAGTTTTGGATATACTACCGTCAGAGGAGATACCCAGACTTGCTAAAAGTCTAGGTTTCATTTTTCAGAGTTACACAGACCAAAAAAAGTGCCGCTGCAAGTACAAACGTCTTGAAGGGTACACTCAATGACATAATCCATGATTCTCCATTTGTATTCTGTCTTGTGAGGTATAATTGGTAAGAAAAAACATTTGTTTGATCAGATCAATTCTGATTTAATATTTTCTTTTTTGTAGGGTACTAGAAGTTCCAATGAGTTGGGAAATCAATCCTGATGATACTAATGGTCCTGGAACTAATTATGAAGACTTGTCAGCTGCACTGGCTTCACTAAATCTTGCCAAGGAACACATCTCAAACTCAAAGAGTCGTGGTTCCAGGTCAGTTTTCTACTAGTAATTAACCACAAAAAACTTATCACTTCTTATTTTTGTGCATACATTGAAACATATAGAGCTGAAAGTTATAAAATTGCCAACCATCCGTTGAATAGATTTTATTATTCTGCTCATCTCCCAAGGGCCTGAAAGTGAAAATAGGGGCATATGAGATGCTTAATTTCATTATGTTCCTGCAAGAGCACCAAGATACTTGTGTGGAACACTCCACAGCTTTTATGTTCATTTTCTCATCTATTTTTATCTTTTTCAGAACTTAATCAGCTCAAGAACTTTGAAGGTTTCTCTAATGTCTGGTGATATGCAGGGGTCAGAGTTCACGGGCGCCAAAGCCCAGGAGATTCAGGAATATATCTACATCAAAGCAGAAGTGGCACGTAGTTTAAGAAGGGATGATGAGTCAAAGTACTTGAAGGAATTTTTCCTGCAGTGTATTATTACTTACATTTCAGTCGTTCTAGACAAACCGTGCTTTTGGACATTTATAGGTATTTAGATAGATATTTCCAGCATTTCTTGTTTAAAGTAGGTAATTTCTAATTCGCGCAATGGTATTGTATTGGAATTTGGAAGAGAATGTACTTGCATTTTGGGTCCTCCAGTTGAGCTATGGTATGTTACCCAACAATTACCAATTACCAGTAAGATTTTTTTACACAACAATTGATGTGTTCGGATTACCAATCAGCATTTTCAGAAACAAAAGCAAAACAAAAAAACGAAAGATTACTTATTTGCTTTTACACTAATTAACTCATAACATGAGGAAATGTTCAAATTATCCTGAAAGATTCAGAACACTTGAGCCAGCTGTATAAATACACAGGAATTAACATATATTTTTGAGATAGAAAATGAAGAAGTACTGTAAGACAAGAAAGAATACTCAACATTTCTGTACACGAAATAGACGAAGAATGGAATACAAAACTTCACTTGATATTATGGTGAACCAAAAGAATTGTTTGAGCAGCATTTGTACAGTTCAGTCTAGTCGATTCACATTTGACCAGTGTCAAAAAGACCCCACTAGTTCAGTCTAGTCGATTCAATAATACTCACAGCAACAACATATTTTCTTCCATAAGATTCTTGTTCTCAGAGTTTCATAACTGTCTAAATCACCACCATTCACAATTATAGCCAGAGTAATACCACCAGTTTTCTCAATACTCAGCTTAACCAATTCTCAATTCAGATTTAACTTCCTAACTACAGTTCCTACATTAACACCACCAGTTCACTTCCAAATCCATACCCATATCAACTTCAGTTCAGATTATTCACCTTTAGAACACCACCAACCCAGTTGAGTTCCTGACATTTCAACAGCCTCAACTGCAACTCAACAAAACTACCAATCCTACACATTCAATACACATAAACCCCCCTTTACCTGGGTCTAATTCCTTCTTCATATCAGCCACAACAACTAGAGCTCTAATTCTAATTTGGGGAAGAACAGAAAACCTAATTTTCTCAAACCTTCATCAGAACTTAATTCCACTTATAACTTCCACACAAATCTTCAATTAACATAAAACCCATCCAGATAAACAACCAATTAATAAACAATTTCACACAAGACTGATTCAATTCAACGAAACCCTAATTTACCTTTCTCTTTACGATTGAGCACCAGAACAGCTCCACATCATCAATTCATCATCAACCCATTCAATCTTCATCTACCATCAACTCAATACACTGCTCAATTCCACAAGCCTCAAAACTAAATCTAAAAACCCTAATTCTGATTCTCTGTTTCACCTCTTCATTGAATACAAATCATCTATTATAATAAACATCACTAGTAACACTCATTGCTTGATTTGTATCGTCTTCCCTTGATTCTCAAACCCCATTTCATCACTCAAAACTCGAACAAAAGAAGAACAGGGGAAGAGAATGAGAAGAAGGAAGAAGAAAGAAGAACGAAGAAGAAAAGAAAGAATGAAAATCAGTAGAAATGGGATGGGATATATTTTAATACATTAGGTGTTGATTTCTAAAAACTCATTAGTTTTTTCCTAATCAACAACCCGTGTCCCGACACCCACCGTATAAAGGGTATGTTAGCCATTATGTAAATACACAGATAGTTTTGGTCAGCTATTTGTATTTGTTACAGAATGGGTCACATATATGGGAATCAATCATAGTTTTGGTCATTTCCACGAACCCCATCCTTCTAACATTTGTAGAGTTCAGTTTAGTCGATTAACATTTGACCAGTGTCAAAAAGACCCCACTGGATAACTGTTTGACATGAAGTATCAAGTATGGATGAATCGATTGTATGTCCATGTCAATCACATGATGGAGTCTCTTTGATTCATGAAAGCCACAAAAAACTCTATTCTTTCATTTACAAAACACCTATCTGTGCGCAGGGTTTTGGTATACTAGTTTTGGCTACATCAAGAATACTAAAATCCTGTATTAGACTGTGACAATCAGTGCCAAAGAATCGGGTAGATAGCTATAGTGTAAATGTATGTGGCTCCTATTGGGATGTTTCACAATTGCGAACATACAAAATACACAGATTGATAAATTGTACAAAAACAATGAGAACCAAGAAAGAAACGAACAACACCGGTACAAGATTTACGTGCTAGACAGTTTAATCTCCCTGTTACTGTTGAAAAATGAATAACACCGTAGTACACTGTACTAAACAAGCAAACACAAGTAACATAACATTACTTAGCTTTCCCTAATAAAATACCAGACTGAATGGTTTATCAGATAAAAAGCGTCATTGGCAACCAGCGCTATGCTAAAAAAAGAACAGAAACCAAGCTAAATTAATGATAGAGGAAGCTGCACAAATCTCGCATTTATTGGAGAACTATAATCCATCAACCACGGAAGACACAAGGAAGTGGAAGCATAGCTCGGATGGCGTGTTTACTGTTAAGTCATGTTATAAAGCTCTTCAAGGTGAACCAGGAGAGAGAACTTTTCCGGCTGGAGTGGTCTGGAAAGGTGAGGTACCATCCAAAGTGAGCTTCTTCGTTTGGTTGGTATACCACGATTCGATACTAACTAAAGATAATTTGCAGCGAAGAGGGAAAACTCTTGTTAATAGGTGCAGTATGTTCAAGCAAGAATTAGAATCAATTAACCATCTTTTTTTGCACTGCAAGGAGGCAATAAAAATATGGCAGACTTTCTACGGCAGCTTTGGGGTTTTTTGGGTGCAAGGTGAGGATGTAAAGATTCCACTCTTGTTTTACCATGTAAATATCGAACCATCAGTTCATGAGTCGATCAAATTTCATGGACATGTGGTAGGAAGTCCTAAAGTTGATTTTGTTCAAAGAGACAAGCGGCGAGGATTCCATCATATTTATGGGACAAGAAGTAGAAGTTGTTATTTGCTACAAACTCATGTACTCACAGCAAAAATCAAAATCATAAACGGCAGTTCCTTGACAAATCCAATCTTGAACAAAAATAAAACAATTTCACCACTTCGATATGAATTATGAAAATGTACGACCTTTATTCATCTTCTTCAGCCAAAACCTGAGCGGAATATCAGAGATTAAAATAAAAATCCAAGTGAAAGTAGCATCTACAAGGAGGTGAAACAAAAGAGCACTGAAACCGACCATGAGAAAGATAGATTAATGGTTTTCAATTTGGGGGAAGACAAACTTTGGAGGGGTGTGCGTGTCTGTAAACAGAGAGGTATCGTTGTAGTTTGAGCAAGACCATTTGAATTGTGAAGTTCCATTTGAGAAATATATGTGTTAGTGATTCTTCACCCTCATTACAGAGTTTTTATTTGGTTTCGATGTTACGGAGGATTGCTGCAACTCTCATACTTGTTGGGGGTATGGAGTGTGCAACTTTCCATATGAATATTTTGATTGAAGGTTTGCAGATTCAATATTACAGCTGCTCCAGTCTATATTATTAGTACAAGTACTATTAATAGATTATAAAAGAGACTTCACTGAAAACTTACATGTTGAATTCAGATTTCAATGTGCCCTATCGTCAGCATCTTGCCTAGGTATAGTTATTTTCTTATCAGCGAATTGACTGGTCATCTTAAAATGAGGGCCATTCATTTATACAATGGTTCATTTTCTGGTCGTGCTGGTTAGCGAATTGACTGAATTATTGGTATTCCATTCCATAGATATTGTTGGTGGTTCTCATTGAAGTCCAAAAATATCAAAACAATTGGCCAAAAGTAATCCAACCTAGTTGCAGAGTCTTAATCTGAATTAGTTTTTTTTCTTGAGGAAACCTCAATCAATTGTCTTCGGCTGTGGCCATTATATCTCTACTCAAATTCATTTCAATTAAGCTTGTCTTTAGGCTCAATAGCAGATGCAGTCATGCTATTGGGATCTCAAAGAAGCCCACTATATGAGGAAACAGCCCAAATCTTGAGCTTTGTAGCAATACTTTGAGTTATTGGGATCTGAAACCTCTAAGCATTTCTTAGACAAATCTTGAGCGTTGAACGATCCTAGATTGTGTTTCTCTGATCAAACAGACACAGAGACAAACGAGACCATATATGCTAATCTTTTTTTGAAGTCGAAATCTGGCTCATTGATTGTCTTAGTCACCCAATGACTAATCCTCATCAGAGCACATTCACTGAGAATACCAAAAGTGATTACATATGATAGCTTCAACTTGAACAAACCATGGAAACCATACATATAAACCTTGGAATCCCACAAAACTCGAAAAAAGAAAGAAAAATGAACTAACTGTTCAGAAAACAGCTCATTACTCATTAGACAATGAAGAAATTCAACTCATCTAACTGTACCAATAATCTAATTGACATATAAATAGCAGAAAGAACATCAAGTTGGGTAACAAAAGAACTCGACTAATTAAGAAAACAAAATGCATCAGGTTCTGCCATACTCCTGCATTATTCTTCGTTTTGTCTCAGTATCATTGTACGCACCAAAGCTTTTTATGTAGAGTTGTAAAGTACTTCGCCTATCACATTTCTTTGGTTGCCTTCCAGAAAAACTTCTCCGCATCCTAATTGGGAAGCCCAGTCAGAGCCTTATATGACCCTAATGCTCTGTATCATTTTGAGATGAGACATCCAGCAAGGAATCTTTTCGCACACAAGTAATGCCTGCACAGTTTTCATATTAGTATGCGTTTGCTTAAGTTACAATGAACAGAACAAATTAACTACTTGGAATGCGACTAATAGTTAATTCACCTCGAAAATATAGTTCAGGTTACACCGACAACAAATGCCAATATCATTTTCTTATCCATAGGCAAAAAAGACAACTTTTTACGTATATATTGGGGTGAAGATAAACCAAAGCATGACCAATAGGCAATAGCAGAACAAACTTCCCAAACATTGAAAGTATGGCAGAATACCAACCAGACTAGTTCGAAAAACAACTCTATACCTCTTGAGTGAAGGACGATTTTCTAAGACATGACAATTATGTTAGAAACTTAGAAGTCAGACTCGGAACCACCCATTCACGAACTTCAATTTACAATACAGGGAATCACAGATATCTCATAATGAAAAACAACCCAAGAGTAGATTAGGCTTTAAATTTATTCCAAACATACTCCAGTTCTCATCATTTATAAAAGAATCTAGACATATTAGGCTAGTGTTCTAATTACCTTTCAAAGTAATAAAAATCTTAATAAACTTCTTTGGATTCTGTCACTGAGAATAGTTTAAGGCGACTCAGTATGCAGGTTATTGGCTCCATAGTTTGCAGCTCTGGATGACCTTCAAATCTTGATTCTTCTTCTTCTTTATCTTTTCCTACTTGTTTATACATACATTCATGTAAATTTGATGACTCTAGGGTTTTAGTTAAATTAAAAATGTCTCGAAAAGAAAAGTACGACCTTATAATCTTAGATTTTTTCTATCCGCCTACTTCCAGCTAATCCCCGAGTAGCCCTTATAGTTTCCAGGCTCCACCCAGCTGTCTGGCACCCGCCCAACGACTTTTGCTACACAGAACGTATGTGACCCTATCATAGCTAAGCTGTACCAGCAGTGTGGTATTGTCTGATAACCCCCCTTCAACAAGAGCTAGCAGGAAAATCCAGAAAATTTTAAGATCTTTACGTTTCTCCTGTCAGTTTTATTTCTCGACATACTTGGTTATTATAGTTTAATAGTCTTTAAAACCAATAGCTTCAAAATTAATATTTTACAACTAGAATAATCAAACTATATCTGGTACCTTCTATTTTAAAACCAATAGCTTCAAAATTAATACAATAAATCTAAAGCCTAGCACCTATGAAATTAAAAGACTTAAAAATTAACCAGAATTAATCCCTTGACAGTGCAATACATTAAATTAACAAATTGTTAAGGCTATAACAGATTGTGAAGTGCAGATGCTTCAGGAAACAGATCTTCAAACTAGCCCAACACAATGAACAACAAGCCTATTTAGCTGCATGTAACCTCAGGTATATGGTGCAAAAGTACAAACAATTTTTGACAAGAAATTGATTTCTACCTATTTTCACCTAAAATTTCTTAAACCTGTTGTTCTATCAATTGTCTACTCTTTTACTGTTGGATTTTTCACTTTTAGCCCTTCTTACCCAGAATCCTGACTCCACTAGGATCACCAATGCTATTGCCTACCCTGATGATAAGACCCAGAATACGTGACGTGCTTTTGTGGAGTGATGTTAGGGAGCTTTATGATGAGACACCTACTTTCGAAAATGCTATTCATTGATGGAGAGACCCTCTTCTAGTGAATTTAGAATCACATGTATCAGTCAATACATAGTCCTAACTTTTTTAAGTGCATGTCCATTAGGTACATAACAACAAATGTATAGCCTAAATCATGTGCAAATGCCAAATACTAGTTAGCAAGCAGTGAAAAAGTGAAATGTTGTTACCTGAATATTATGACCAGGCAGAAAACAGTGATGATCATCGCATACATATTACTATTAGACAATGCAGCTTTTTCAGCTTTCATCTTCTTATGTGCTCTAATACGTTTTATTCTTGGTTCTTGCATGCTTCAACGTCACAAGCTCAAAGATTTCTCTAATCATTCTCTGGTCACTGGAAAGCAGCAACCAATGATGGACCTGCAATTGAAAATTAATCAATAAACAGAGAATACTGTACACATGTATTCAACATCCACTACTCCACTGCATTAACTAAAAGACCATACAACTTCTGTAACATACGCTTGAGATCACTCTGGAATAGACAATTGATTGCACTCAGCATAACGAAAAGACCTGCAAGGAAAACCCAAAGGCAGTAGTCACTTTCCTCTTCTGGAAAATAATACCCACTGAAATTTTCCAAAGCAAAAAAAAAGGCCAATAAACTAAAGTCAGAGTGAAACCTCGGCTCTAATGTCATACCCTCATAGGGTCGGGATCATGGCACACATGCTTTTGACAAAGTGTTTGAACAAGAAATCTCTCCCGTTCACAACATTTATTTAAGAGTTGAGATTTACTTAGATGTAAAGTAGATACAATGGTTATTTATTTAAGGGTTGAGATTTGATGGCCATGAAATAGGAAATAGGAAATAGGGAGTGAATCAATGTGACACCCGAAAGATCTAGCCCATAAACTAATTTAGGACACTGTACCAAAACCAATCAACCTGGTCTTGTCGGGGTTAATCTTCAACCAGAGATAGCTTGACTTTATCTCTACTTATTGATCACCAATAGATGCTAGTAGTAATGTAGCTAGAAAGCTAAAAGAAAGAAGTGCAGCTTTATATGGGCTTTGAGAGGAGAGATAAATACCCCATTTTGCATGTCGATGCTCCATGCATGTACCATCTCTGGAGCCTGCAACAAGGTGCACATGCTAAACTTAATTTCCCAGATCCAAACAAATAAAACGAAAAGAAACACCACCCATATGTAACATCAACTGATTAACATAAAAACCACAGATGACAATTCACTTTAATGATAACCGATCTAGTGTAATAATCAGTCCAAATTCCGAAGCAACTACATGGTCAAGCCTCTTTTTCCCATCCAATATCATCAATCACCCACTTACAAAGCTAGCACTCTATTTCACAAGCATGTCAGACGGTAACCAAGTCAAATCTACCGCATATACGAATTACAAACAAACTTTTATATCCTAATGCTCAAGTTTGCACTATTGACATCACTAAGTACACTCACCTAGACATGATCATAATAACATAACTCTTAAAAACTAGTGTCTTGAAAACTAACAGAACTAACAGCTAAAATTTCAAGTAAAAAATGTCCAAGAAATTAAATAATCTAAGAACACAACACAAATTTATACCGCATTTTCCCCTGCTCCAGCAACTGATTTATCCTATAGAATTTTCTAAAATCCCGAATTTTTGCCCTTAAATCAGATCACTATCTACAAATAAGTTCAAATCCATAATCTTAGAAGGACCATTTTCCACATCCTACCAAATTCTAATGCCAGATCTGCGTGTGGCAATTTATTCACTTGGTGTTCTGTGTCATTTCTAAGGTGACCAAAGTTGCCGAAGATTTTCTCAGGTAACTTCACAACATAGGCATGATCTTAGTATGAAGTTGAGAACAGTAAGTTTCTGACCTATCGATATTTAGACCTAGAACGATCAAACTATCTCTGACACCTTCTATTTTAAAACCAATAGCTTCAAAACTAATACAACGAATCTGAGCCTAGCACCTAGAAAATTAAAAAGACTTATAATTCAACAGAACTATCCCCTGATAGTGCACCTGTTTCAGCAACTGGTAATGCTTGACTTGACATTTCCAGCCTTAGGCGACTGGATGCTGGTAACGGAGTATCCATCACCCGCTTGGAGTCTCTATCTTCTCTTTAACTTCCTCACAGAAGTTATTAGATTTGCAGAAAGACGCTCTTAGGACTCTGATGCATCCGACAATGTACAAAACAATTGATGAGAAACAAACGAAATGAGAATATGAACAAAATAAGACAGAAACTATGGTAAAGGGAAGGATTTTCGCTACCATTAACAGATGGGCATCCTTAGTTCTGCATATGGCTTTCCACCCCTAGTCTGAGGAGAAGAAGACTGTGGAATGGTCATGGTATCCGAACAGGTAACTTGCTATGTGATGCTACCTCTGCTTCTGTTGATTTTCTGAAAACAACCACAGAAGAAAAAATATCAACCACTTAATAAGGCCATCAGCCTCTCTTGTGGACAACAAAATCTCATATTGCAGTTGATGCGTCAGGGGTATTGGATACATTCATGCTCACACAAAGGATATCACATTCATCTTGGCATAAAGACAAGCAACATTTTACTCGGAAAAGAACTCAGAGCAAATGTATCACCTTCACCATTTGAAGCAGACAAGATTGTTCTACTTCAAGTTTTTGCTAAATACAAGGTATAAACTAGGGCATCTTCATACTAGTGGTAGTAAACTAATAAGGGTTTTGAGAGACGTACGTGCTCTGTCCAAGAGGAGCACTAAGACCCACTGATCAAAACCTCTACCAGTTTTTTAGATTCTAGCTTTTGCAGTCTCTGTAAACCTCAAAGCATTCACTTTATTTTGGTACTTCACGCACTCTGATATCAGTGATTACACCAACAAGTACATCAATCTTCTTTTCCTAAAAAATCCAAATCAAACCCACATACAGAAAAAAAAAAAAAAAAAAAAAAAAATTCCCATTCTTTATGCACATGAAAAATTGAATTACGAGAGAATTCGGTTTTTAGATTTAAACCTTAGTAAGAAGCTTCAAGTAGATATCATCAGATTTTGGTGCCCTTTTGGAGTTTCTTGTTTTTTCCTCTGGTTATTAAATTGAAACCCTGGATAGATTAACCATTCCATTTGACAATGCAAACAACAGAATATATCTCCAAGAATCAGTGATCAGGTTCTGCACCAAAAAAAAAATCATTTGTAAAGCATTAGAACGTTAAGCCATAGCTAAGCTTGTCAAATCGGAGAGAGCTATAAAGCATAGAACTCAGCCACCCAGGATTCATGAACGACAAAGATTTATCTTTATTTTATTTTGAAATAGGTGATGACAAAGATTTATTTCCCTATTCAACAAACGTGGATTGACCACCAAAAGGCAATCACTAGATCTTTTAGGTTGTCATGCTGCTAACAGCTACCAGAGTTATGAGCACCATATGTGTCTAAAAGTGTTTCAATGAGAATTTCAACTCAATTGTCTACATACTACTATCCTTCCATATACGGCTGTATATGTACTACTGTGCTTGAACAGTATAAAGAACATATGCACAATACTTTATCCTACTTGACTGCATTCTTGTGTGATCGCTTTCGTGCAGTTGTATAGTTCCAGCATGAACTTGTGTCTCAGCAAATAAGAGATTACAAAACCATGAAATCATAACCATAGGAAGCATAATCTGTACCAAAGTTCTAAACGGCCATGCATTTGATAACCATTTCGGCAAAACAAGAAAAGTGGCATGTACAGGTAAAACTATGAGCTAGATTCATAAGGAGAGGTAGCAAGTAAACAGCAGGCAGAAAGACAATGTGCACAAGAACTTTAAATTCAGAGAATCTACAATGTACCCAATGTTCAACTCAGCAAATCATTCATTTCAGAAATAGCCCTCTGTAGTTTAACTAACCTTGTAATACCTTCATTAATGCAGGAGCTTCTTGCGCATACGGTTTCACAAACTTGTCCGGTAAGGACTTATCTGTCATTTTTCAAAGTGACCTCAGAGAAATTCTTCCCTCAGTTCTAAAATCCTCAATTGTGAGCCTATGGCTTTGACACTTAATCCTTGCCTTGTATATCATGCAGCTGGCTTAAGCCCAGCACATGCCAAAGCAAATGTGACCATCCAGGTTAACAAAATTCCTAACAGATCTGCAACAACATCAAAGATTTGAATTTTCACCGACACTAATCGGGTTTGGGCTAAATTATTTTTATGCCATCAAGAATCGGTCTTTATTGTGACCAACATAAACCGATTAAAGACATGGAAAAAATTTGAATTTTCACCGACACTAATCGGTTTATATAAAGACATATGTGATCTGATTCTAGCTTGAAAAAGACACATAAAAAACAACATTTCTAAGGTATGAAGAATCGGATTATAATGACCCCACACATAAACCGATTTTTTGATGGACCCTCAACAATCGGATTATGTGGACATATTGAGTAGACCGATTGTGGGCACGTGTTTTCGTAACAGAATTGTTGAGCATGCAAAAATTTGTTTTACGATACACATTATTATAATTAAAACTTTAAGTGCATTAAGCTTAAACCAGGATCATCCAAAATATAAACCTTAACCATCCAAAAGAGGGTTAAAAACTTAAAATTTAAACAACCAAGTCTTAAAACCTTAAACTTAAACTTATAAATCATGGAGCACCAGCATCAGGAGAAGCAACACCAGGAGCATTTGCAGCAACATCAACACCAGGAGCATTTGCAGCAGCAAGATCTTATGCTTCAGCAAGGGCTTGAACTTCAGTCATTTATTCAAACATATCTGCCAAAAATCAGTAGCGATCCCTTTCAGTTGAAATTGAATCCTTCCTTCTCCTGGAGAACCTGATGAGCTCTTCTAGTGCAAGCTTGTCTACCAATGCGAGTGCTTTCTCCAGGCGGGTCTCACGCCCATATGCAAACTTGTAAAGGCTTCATTCTGGCAGGGTTGTGGTGCCCCTGTGAATATCTTCATGGGTGAGCTCTCGAGAGTAAAATGCTAGGTGGGCGAAGTCCACAACTAATAATAATAATAAAAAAAAAAAAAAAAAAAAAAAAAAAAACTAGTTAAAATGTAATCCGATTGTAAACAACAAAACACACATGAATGTCAAACATTAGCATATGTTGTACATATATAAAAAACTGATTGTGAAATGGAATCTGAAGAGACAATTCTCAATCGGTACATTAACAAGCAAATAAAATCCGACTAAGGAAACACATAGTTCAAAAGAATTTCGTACCAAAAATCGGGTTATTCTAATGCATTTATAAACCGATTCTGGTGATGTCTTTTCATATTCCGTTTTAAGACCCATAATCGGTTTTTGTTAATCATCATATAAACCGATTACTCTGCATGCTCTTCATGGATGAAGAACAAAATCCAGAATAGGTTTATTCTATATGTTAACATAAACCGATTCTGGGTAAGATCAGAGATTTTGATTTTCAAAAATCGATTTTTTAAACATGTGAATGAATGAAGAAATGCGAATACTAGAATGGGTTGATGGAGATTTACCTTTTTCTTGGTTGGATCGAAGATCGTTGAAGAAGAGGATGAAATTTTTGTTTCAAATTATATTCTTACGTTACACCCTTGAAGAGTAGATGACCTTGTTGTGGTTATGACCTTTTGGTTGACCGTATCTTTTGAGCTTTGACAGTAAAGGGATTCCGTGTAGAGCCTCAGTCCCCAAGTGTGGCTTACATGTTTCTATCTTGTATGGTTGGTGGGTTGACCATGATAAAGATATCGCCGTCTTCCTTCCGTACTGGTGACTTTATAGTAATTGTTGCTATGGTGAAGCTCTGGCTGGTATCAAAAAATCGAGCGAGTAAACTGTCCACGACCACGAGCTTTTGGCGGTATGGATCAAAAGTTGGCCACGACTACAAACCCTGGCTGGTTGCGATCATGATCCTCGACAGGGGGAGTGTGGCGTCTACGACACGATACTTGGCGGGAAGGCGTGGCGGCTACGACACAAACTTGTGCAAGGTGGAGTGGCAGCTACAGGGGAAAATGTTGCGACTTCGAGAGCGAACGTTGAAGCAGAGCGACTTCTGGAGAAAAACGTTGAAGAGGCTCATTCCGAGTCGTGGCCATGTCGGAGGGGATGCTTCCGGTGCCGCTGGTGTTAGTGGTAGAGGATGTAATGCCATGGGAAGTGCCGACGCGCTTGCGGATGGTACATTGGTGTTGTCCATTCCCTTTTGGATCTCGTCCGATACGGCCACATACTCTATTCGCTTAGGATCTCTCCACGAAACTTTATTTTTAGGTTGCAAATTTGAGCTTATTATGTGACACAATCCTGGCCGCAAGAAGTCCCCAGTCGTCCTTTATTGTCTATGTAACATCTTTATGTCGATCCGTGAAAAGACAGAGGATCTCCAATCCCCGGGCGCAATTCTCCTGAATCTATCTTTTCTTGGACGATGTGTTTCAGAGCATTGCATTCAATGGTAGGATGATTGAAGAATATGTGGTAATGTAAATACTTGGGATTTTCTATTGTTCTTCAGTTGGTAGGCGCCTAACAGGAGGTAGTTTGATGGCATCGTCTTGAATCCATATTTCCAGGAGTTCGATTACTTTCTCGATCGGGAACGGGAAGTTTGGAGCAGCATATCCAGTTTCTTGTTGTTGCACTGGAACCTTAGTCGCGACCTTCCGTGGTGAAGCCATCCGATGCGCTGGTGCCACACATTTAGGTTGTTGTTCCGCTGCTTGAGTTTTTCTCTTTGTTCCTCATTAGCGATTTACTGGAGGTTGGATATTTTATTAGAAAGACGCTGTTTGTACCATAAGTAAAAATACCACTTGATGGGCCAAATTGATACTTGAATCGTGTTTTGATCCTCATCCAAGCCCACTAACCAGTCAACCAAGGCAGCCCACCAGTCTGCACAGACCGGTCAATGGTCAAAGACAGTCAACTATCAAAGTCAACGTCCGGTCAAGGTCAATGGTCAAAGTCAACGGTCGGTCAACAGTCAAAGTCAACCGTCGGTCAACTATCGAAGTCAGTCGCACCCCTAGCCAATTTTCAGTCTTGTAGCCAGCAATGCCGCTAACCAATTCCCAGCCAAAAACTCTTCCGCGCTGCCAACCAGTCTCCAACCATGCTGCCAGCCAGCTTCCATCCACACTGCCAGCCATGCCTGTCAACCATCAGGCCAGCCAGTTTTCTGCCCATGCAGCCAAACCAGTCTGTCAACCAGCATCCATCCACACTGTCAGCCATCAGTCCAGTTTGACAGCATGCAGAATCTATCATGCAGCATAAATGTGCAGTTTCATGCAGAAATCATCATGGAGGCATGCAATATTGATTCCAACAGTTTCATACATAAATCATCATAAAGGCATGCAGCATTGATTCCAGCAGTTTCATACATAAATCACCATGAAGGCATGCAGCATTTATTCCAGCAGTTTCATGCAGAAATCATGATGGAGGCATGAATGAGAGTTAATGTTATTTATGTTTATATTGAAATTAGATATGGAACTGTATAAATAGGAGCAGAAATTATATGAAAGAGGGGGAGCCAAGGGGAAGGGGAGATATACTGTAATACAATTATCAATAAAAAAACCACCCCCCAAGGGGATTCACCCGTGGACGTAGGCAACCATGCCGAACCACGTTAAACCTGTGTCTCTCTATTTGTTCTTCAATTCGTCTCCTAGCCCTAAATACTCACCAAATTATCAATTCATCGTGTTTCGTGCTCAAAAGTAATTTTGGGTACAAACATTGGCGCCGACTAAGGGGAATACTTCAAAATCATGTCCGTCAAAAAGCAGTTTGGACATCTTGAAATTCACTACTGCAGTCCAGTTGAACGTAACTACTGCAGTCCAGTCTGATCGCAATTGTTGCATTCCAGCTGATCGCAGCTGCTGCTGACCTTGTAATCGCATATACCGCAGTCAACTTGATCGCAACTGCTGTAATCCAGATTCGTTGTTCGAGATCTGCTAAAACTATTACCTTCGGAAACTACAAAAGCTGCATCATTGCAAAGACCGATGAAATCACCCCTAGGACGTTCGGTCCATGGTAAAAGATGGCGTAAAAACATCATCAAAATTGGTACTGGATATTCGATCCACAACATGGTTGGGTCCAGTTTTGATTACAGTCACTGCAGCAGCTGATCGCAGCTGCTGAATTCCAGTTAATCAAAGTTACTGCAGTCCAGTTGATCGCAACTGCTACAGTCCAGCTTAATAGTTAGAGGCCACCGAGACTGACTCATCGGGAAGTTCGCTAAGATTGCTGCCAGGATGTTCGATCCGCAGTATATTCAAGTCCAAAGTTGGAAAAATTTGCTTCCCAAATAACGTAGTATCTACGTGTTCGAGTTTGTAAAACGTCAAAATCACTACTGTCAGGACCGCAAGGCTGTCAAGTTTCCTACATCTCAAGGTGCTTGAATACCCCAGGGAAAACCTTCAGAAAAGCATCTCAGAAAGTTCCAGAAAGGGCCACAAAATGCAGCAAAACTACGGTGAAAGGTCCCCGTGAAACAGCAACAGACCCAGGAACCGTTGCTAAAAAAAAAAAAAAAAAATAGAAAATTGTTACACCAACCGTTGCAAGGCAATAAAATACAACAGTTCACAAAAATGTTACAAAAGCTCGAGGGGAAAGATGACAGTTCGTGAAAAGCGTGGCGAAACGTTCAAAAAAAAAAAAAAAAAAAAAAAAAAAAACCGACGACCAGTACGAGCGGCGGAGCGGCTGCCAGAGCCGGCGGCTTCCTCACCCACGTTAAATAGCCTTGCCCACTTCCGAACGTGTTGTTCACCCACCTTCAGTTGCCTCACCCACTTCTGGAGGTTTCGTTCACCCGCGTTACTCTTTGTCCACCCACTTCTATCAAGTTAGACCCCTGTTAGCAGTTCTGTTCACCTCGTTAATGACCTGTCACCTACTTCATATTTTTTGTTCACCCACGTCATCTGGCACATGGGGCATTCGGCCTAGTCAGCATGCTAGATCAGCAAAGTGAGGTCCAGTCACCACGCCACGGCAGCAAACCCTTGCCCAGTCCGCGTGCCATGTCATCAAGTGAGGTCAAGTCACCATGACACGTCAGCAAACCGGTCCAGTCAGCAAAGCGGGCTTAGTCGATTGGCCACGTCAGCAACAATTCTTGCCACGTAATCAATTACGCCTCGTCAGCGACAGTCATGTCCAGTCATCAGTGCCACGTCAGCCACGGCACGCATGCTTTTTGGAATCTTGTTTCGTCAATAACTTCTTCGTTTTAAGTCCGAATTGAGTGATTTTTGGCTCGTTGGAATCACCATTGAAATTTCTACAATATGGAGGAGAAAACTCTTGAGTTTGAAAAAATTATTTTCGGGGTTCCGAGCGGCACATCAACCACTATCAAGTGAAAACTACCCGTCATATTCAATGTTCGGGAATGCTATTGTGTCGAGTTTCTACCCACAACGCAAAGATCGTGAGTGCTGGTTGGAATCATAAACCTCAACACGCACATGTTCGGTGCTAGTTAAAACTGCTACAGTCCAGTTATACGAACTGCTGTAGCCTAGTTGTCCCTAGCAATGCTGCAGTCCAGTTGATCGAACTGCTGCAGTCCTTTTCCACATAACTACTACAGCCAGTTGATCGAACTACTGTAATCCAGTTTCACAAAGAACGATCGTTTGGTCGATTGATCGAACCGCCGCATGATCCTTTTTAATTCTCCCGATCCGGTTGGTCGAATCCGCTTTGTAGTCCGATTTTCCCCAAAATCGTTTCAATACTGATTTCCCCTATAATCGCTTCTTGATCAGTTTTGTGTATAATCACATAAAGATACTGGTGATCGAAGCTGCCGAAATACAGTTCCATGGCAACTATCTTCAATCCAGTTTGGACTTAACTGGTGCATTCCAGCCCCACAGACAAATCAATTTACTAAGTCGAGACGAGACGCTAAGGCAACTATACTAATCATTGTCATTTGGAAAACACCGACATAGCCATGGGCATCCCAATCACTTCGTAAGCAAAGTCGCAGTAACATTTTCAATAAGGTAAGTATACAATTTACATATTTTTGCATCTTTTCGTATATTCATGCATACTTTTGTTCAGTAAGACACAATTAATGTGGCAAGCATCTTCTCACGAGGGGATGCACACATTTCAATTCTGCGCGCATCTGGAATAGTGGGATTGACCCCCCGCGCGAATTCCAGATAGCAGACATATTCAAAATCCCATGCGCGAGCAAAATGCAGCAAGGCAGTGCACCCTTGTGCAAGCATTGAGCAGCATGACAATTACTATCTTCCGGGGGCGAGTTGCATATCACTTCAACATGACTGACCATCACTTGGGGGCGAGATATGTAACACCTCGTGGTCTAAAATTACTCTTTTGGGGCAAGCTGTGTAACACTTCATACGCTTGGGGGCAAGTTACATAGCACCTAATTGCAATTAAGCTCCTGAAAATCGAAACTTCAGGTAACCCAAACTTCTTAGTCCTCCAACGAGTTGTAGGATTAAGAGGGGGCGAGCGTACACCCTAATATTTTTACGCAATTTTTACAATCAGTAATGTTAAACTGCTATAATTATGTTGATTGAATTATTATACTCCAGTTCAAAAGCAAGCTGGCACTGACTCGGTTGGACGCGACCAATGCAAATCAGTTTTTTGCCTATGAATTATGTACTCGGTTGACGCAATCGATGCGATGCCCGGTTGCACTCAGTTGGACGCAACTCGATGTTGTCTAGTTTTATTTGTAACGGTTACACCTAGGTTTATCGAACTGTTTAAATCCATTCCCTCAGCAGCTGCTGAAGCCCAGCTGATTGAAGCTGCTGCAGTCCGTCTCAGTTTGTACTCCTATAGTCCAGCTGATGATAAAATTTCTCGCGCAATGCTCGATCTTTGTTGCGAGACCAGGTGATCGAAGCTTCGCGATCCAGCTCTGTTCGCAACTCCGTAGTCAGCTGATCGCGAATGCAATGCTGTTTTGCCGTCGGTCCTGCGATCCAGTGATCGCAGCTCTTTGCAATGCTCGATGCTGCTGCGGACAGTGATCGAAGCTTTGCGGTCCCGGCTCTGTTCGCAACTCCTGATCCAGGCGATCGCGGCCTCTTTGTAGTGCGGTTTTGCTCATCGCTCCTGTGACCAGTGATCGAAGGCTGGCTGCAGGTGCAGCTTTGTTCGCAACTCCTGCAGTCCGGTGATCGCAGCTGCTGCAGTGCGGTTTTGCTCGTCACTCCCTGCAGATCCAGTGATCGCCCTTCGGCCGAAGGCGTTTTGCTCGTCACTCCTGCGATCCCGGCCGATCGCAGCTGCTGCCGCAGTGCGCTTTGCTTGTCCCTCCTGCAGTCCAGCTGATCGTAGCTGCTGTAGTGCAGTTTTGCTCGTCGCTCCCTGCAGATCTAGCTGATCGCAGCTCTGCTGCAATGCTCGATCTTTGCTGGCAGACCGGTGATCGAAGCTGCTGCCGGTCTAGCTCGTTCGCAACTCCTGCGCGATCCAGGTGATCGCATTCTTGCAATGCGATGTTGCTCGTCACTCCTGCAGATCCGGTGACGCAGCTGTGGTGATGCGATTTTGCTCGTCACTCCTGATCCAAAATTGATCATAGTTGCTGCACCAGCCTTCATTCAATGTTGTTACTGCTCATTTCCAACATCACTCTGCTCCATTATCAAGCTTCCGTTGCATCACTTCAGTCTTGTTTTTACAGCACTTAGAAGCATTGGGTTCCTCATATAAGTATTCATCATCTATATTTGGATCATAAAAATCATCACCTTGAGTTTGAGTTTGTGTAAAATCATTCTCATAATCTAAGAAATCAGCCATTTGGGAATCATTGTTGTAGTTGATGTGTATTTTCCTAGGTTTTTTTTTGGTGAAGATTGACCCTCCTCATCCATTGAATCAAAATACAAGCTTTTTTTCTCACTTTCCTCTTCTCCCTAAAAAAAAAAACCTCGTTTGATTGGGGCCCATGGATATTAATTGGGGGCCTCCCACTGGAGGACAAAAAAGGTCACCCAACCCTAATTTGGGTCACCCCTTAGGAATTTTTTTAAATACCTAAACTGCCCCTGAATGATTAGTATTAAAATTTAATAAAGTTAATTTAATTAGTGTGGTTAGATTATGTTAGATTAAAATCATATTTTAGAATCTTTTTTTTTTTTTTTTTTTTTTTTTTTTTTTTGTGTGAGTTGAGAAGAAGAAGAGGAGGTTTTAGAGGAAAACTTGGGGTTTTTAGAAATGAGTAATTCAAGTAGGGGAAATGATGTTGGAGAAGGTTCAAGTAACAAAGATGATTGTGTTGATGGTAAGATTATCTTAAATTCTCCCATGGATTGGATATATGTCACAACACGAGAAAGAGTCGTCAATGTCGAGGGATGTATACCCCAACGACTCTATAAAGTCGTCAATGTATTGACACCAAAAATGACGACTCAAACCTGCAACTTTTCCAGGTTATGAAAAATCGTCAGGGTAATATGATATACCCTGACGACTCTTAGCTTGGGTCACAAAGACTCGTTATTTTGTGTGTCTATACCAAGAGGATTCTGAAAATTTTTGGGACAGAGAGGCTGTTTTTTTTTCACATGGGGTCGTTGACGTTTAAAAAAGGGTCGTCCATAGAGGATCGTCATAGGTTTCTATATTATGTTAACGACTCTAATCTAGGGTAAAAAATATGAAAACCAGAAATATGGTCCTTATCTTGATCATCATATACCCTAACGATTTTTTATGGTCTCTACATGCTTATGAAAAATCATTGGGGTTTAGGATTGTCGAATTGACGACCCTTTTACTGTAACTGAAAATTTTCGGGTGAAGAATTTTTCTTTTTTTCTTGGAGTCGTTAATGGAGGAGAAGAGAAGAGTCGAGAGGGTGAGAGGGGAGGGAGTGATCTTGTTGTTTAGAACTAGAAATGAATTGGGGCTTAGGATTAAGGGTTAATAGGTTTTTAAGATTTATTTTTAGTGAAGGGTAAAATAGTATTTTCATAATCGATTTAATACGCCTCTGAAAAATTTGGGGTGCAAATAAAATGTCAAGGCCCCAATCAAATGAGGAAAAAAAAACCTAACTTTTTTTTTCTTCCTCAAAAATTTTCATCTACTCAAACATATATAACTAAATTATCTTAATCACTAATCACTAATTATTACTCACTAATCAGAATTATTATAACTAATCATTAATTAACAATAATTCTAAAAGGGCAGATTTGCCATTACACAAAATATTTGGCTAAGGGGTTATTGAATTTCATATTTACATCGCTATTTTGTCTTCATTCAGTATGCCTAGAAGATTTATGTATGCCCTAAAACAGGCTGTGAAGATCCGATTTGTATCCTAAAAGGCCTGCATACTTGTACCTACAGGCCCAGTACATTTTGGAGTGAATCCCGCTCTGTAATTTTCTGGGTCCTAACTAAATTACTATTACTTTTACAGTTGCGAATATTACTTTTTACTTGAAAACTATTTACAATTACTGGCACTGCAAGTTGTTGTGGAGTTTGCATAATCTAAACTTTGGCAAAGCAAGTTGGCATCGGGAACTTACACAAAAGTGTGACTGATAAGTGGTTTTTTTCCAAAACTATGACCAAAATGAAATTTGTTCCAAAAGTGTGACCATGACCGGTCAACGGACAAGTATGCCCCGGTCTTTTCTGTAAATACCAGATTTTGTCCTAAAAGTACGCTTCATATGTAGACATCCGATTTTTTTATTATTTTTTTTTCTTTTTTATAATATTATGGTAAGTTTATTTTTTACTGCGACCCCACCATTTTTTTTACCGGTGCCACGTGGATGTGTAGTGAGGATATGTAGACATCCATTAGCTAGGCTTAATATGAGGTTTGATATGTGTACACACCCATATTTCTTTCTTCTACACCTCGAGCACTAATCATAATTAACAAAAAGATTAATCACAATAACAAAAAGATTAATTATAATTACAGAAGATTATACAGTATTGTATAAGAATTATAAGATTATACAGAATTATACGGGATTAAAGAAGAATTATTAGGCTAATAGTGACATTAATTAGCCTTGATGTCCAGATCGTTGATTAGGCCGACCGAGCGAAGCGAGGGAGGACTTTATATATGGTGACTTTGTGTCAATGTGAAGCGTGACATTTTTTTCCAATTAGACACAAAAGATTGGATTTGGTTCAACGATGAAAGGACGACACACCGCCCCTCTAAATCAAAATTTTCTTTTTTTCATTTAGATATTTTCGTAAATAAACTCAAGAGGAAGGGCACTAAGGTATTAGACATTTTCGTAAATAAACCAAAGAGGAAGGGCAGTAAGATATTAGACATTTTCGTAAATAAACCAAAAAAGAAGTGCAACTAGATATAAGAGCCAAATTTTATTATAATTCCTTATGTATCCTATTTCTTTAAGGGTATAATTGACAACCAAACTTTAATATAACATATCTAAAAATCCGTGCCTTGAAATTTTACAAATTTTATCTCGTTGGAAAGGTTTTAAAAAAATCTACGCAATGAGTATAAACAACAATATTAAATTGAGAATTTTTACGAAAAATTTGGAAAAATATTTACTCCCTCCGTCCATTTTTAAGAGTCCGCTTTGACTTTGTCAAGATATTAAGGAAATCTTATAAAATGTCATGACTATCCCTTGACTAGCCTATTTAATATTACGTTATTACTAAAATTAAAATTATTAGTGTTACAAATTCTAATTTGGATAGTATTATTGTTTTAGGAAATATTGTAAAGAAATAAAAACAAACTTATACTCCAAAATTTAAGAATTTTTTATTTCCTCCATTTGATTTTGATTTCCTGCACTAAAACTTTGGAGCCTTTGGAATTTTTATTTGAGAGGGAAAAAAATTGAAATTGTAGATTATTTCCTCTTTAGATATACTCTACCATGAATTTGAGATTTTGTCATAAATTTTTTTGATTCTTTGCCATGTATATAGCCATGTTAAACCGTACCCATAATCAATTACTCCTTCTACCCATAAATGTTTTATTTAAAAAAGGAATGAAAATTAATATAAAAAAATATTTAATGGATTTTTTCCTTATATTATGGTGATGATATTTATGATTTTGAATTAAGTTTATATTAAAAATGATTTTATAATTATAAAAAAGAAAGGGTATATTTGATAGTTTAAGGGAAATGTATGTCTATAAACAGAGCGGACAGATAAAAATGGACAGACCAAAGTAGAAATTAGGACAGATAAAAATGGACAGAGGGAGTATCATTTTAAGCACAATTTTGAAAATAAAATGGAGATCCATTTTGCAAACTTCCACAAAAGGATACATAATACTTTATGTAACCATATTTTGGTTTTATGCATCAACTAATTTTCTTTTGCAACTAATAAAACGATGTACTCTCTCCGTTTCAAGAAAAATGATATTTTCACTTTAGCCATAAATTTTTTTTTACAGTCCAATTGCAGGAGTGTTTCCTTTTTTCTTCGATCGGCCTTCCCACCGTCGCAGCGGTCATCTAGTTTATATTGTCTCTTCACTTCTGTTTTGTTATTTTGTTCATCTTCTACTCTCTCTCGCTAGTGTCAATCATATTCATGGGAGAAAACCAGAGAGTTTTATTTCTAGAGTGAAACAAGAGAGCGGGTTTTGTATTTTCTTCTCTTTATTGTTGTGTTAGCCTGGAAAAGAAGCATTCAAACCATTGTAGATCCAAACAATGTCATGAATATTCAATCCAATTCATGATTAGGTTTTTATTTCTCTGTCTTACTACCTAGGGTTCGATTGAAATGAAGATTGAACTTTGGGGTTGAGTTTAATTGAGGATTTATTGTTGCAAAATTTCTTAAAGCTCATCTCCAGAAACTTGACCTAGCTTTCAGTTCACAATTCCGATCGCAAGTTTCAGATTCAATATATGTGCATCTTAATCTCAATTACCCATCAAATCAATTTGAATTTTATCTACTTTCAATTTTCGATCTCATGTGTGGTTGTATCTGTTCTTGACTGGTTATTTTAGATTCAATCTAAAGATTAAAATTTCAATCTTATTTCTTTCTTTTTTTTTGATCGGCAAATTTCAATCTTATTTATATGCGGCAACAAAGGTGCGAGTTGTAAATTAGTTATTGCTTTTTCAATTTTGTTTTTCTACATTTGGGATATGATTATTATTGCTTTTACAAATTTCCTGGCTCAGTGATTTCTAATTTTAACAGGTCAGTGGATGCGCCACCCGTTGCTTAAACAAGGAAATCACTACAGATGTTTTGTAAAGAAAAACGCACTCAAAAGAGAGAAAAAATTATTCTCTGGATATCCTTTTTCTGTTGTTGTTTGGAAAAACATTCATGGATGGCACAACAATCTAATGCGCATCTGATTGATTTTGTATCACCAGCAATGGGTCATAGTCAGGTATGTACTAATCAAGTTTTGCTCTCTTGGTTGAATGGTATTTGAATGGTATTTAAATGCTCATATGACTTAATTCTTTCCTTCGTTTCACGAATGGTTATTAATTGGTTATGGGTGAGGCGGGTTGCTACGGCACCAAAATGAATTTGTTTTAGTTGATCCCATCTGTGATTTACTAATTAGCTTTACCACTTACAGCATCTGCTATTTTCCAGTTTTGGAGAGTGAATTCCAGTTCCTTATTAACTTGACTTCTGTTCAATTCCCAAGTTTAGTTGATCCCACCTTTGTCTAGTTGGACCTTACTGGATTATTGCTGATATAGAAATTGTAGAGAAATAGGACTTCTTTGGTGAGTTAACTACTTGTGTTACTTCCGAAGAATTATGATTCTGTTTATTAATTAGAACATTATTCAATTTGATGGATGAGGCTACGAGCTCATTTTACCTAGGACTGCTGTTAGTTTAACTTCTATAGAGAACATTAACCGCTATTGGGAAGGAGAAAAGTGCATCATCTATACTGTATTAATACTTCCATGAACCTCTAGGATATTGTATTTTGAGTTATTTTAATCCAGATTTTTTTTTCTGAAACATATATCCAGATCTTTCGATGCTACTGAAATATATTTTTACTTTTTTAGGTACTCTATACTGTAGTTAAGGAATTAGCAAGTACTGAGTTTTTAAAGTGGTGTTTATTGGTTTGCAAATAGCTTGTGCATTTGTGCTAGATCTGGTTAATATATGGCATACATGTGTAAAGTATTGTATCGGGTGTGCCGTTATTCCTCTTGCATCTATCTGCCTCTTTTCATTGCTTGTTCAGTTGCCAAGAATACTAACACAGCCATCAGTTTTGGTCTAATGTGTTATTTCTCATTAATTGCAGATAATCGCATTTATTAATTTCTGTACTGGTGCAAGAAGACGAAAAAGGGAAATCAGAGGATACCGTGAAAAAGAAAAAGGAAATTCCTTCTGCATTGATTGTTATCTTTGAGAGCATCAAGTCCTCGGAAGATGTAATTGATGTAAAAGAAGTCAGTTGTAAGTTCATGTATCCATACTTCAGATTCTTCCTCAGTTTGTTATCAATGGTTCCTAACTTTAGGAGTCTTACTAAAGCAGAAGCTATTACAACTCGCAGAATGAGCGCGCAATATGTGACCTTGGAGTGTCAGTTATCAAATTCCAATGCCCGTCCCCAAAGCAGGCTACACTGCCAGAGTCTGCAAAATTAGCTCCATTACCTGCAGCACTTAACAAACCATGCGAGAAGAAACTGGAGGCTAAATATCTGGTAAAAATTTATACCTTGCATTAGATCTGCAATTTTGTGTTGAAGTATCAGGTCCCAAATCAAGTGCTATGTAGATGTTCAATCTCAATACTCATCCTTGTTTTTTGGTTATTTCTTGAAAAGAAATTAAACATTTCTTGTTGGGATGTAGGTTTCACCTTATAGTTCCCTGAACTCTAGATGATTTTTGCTGCTAAAAATGTGAAAATCTTACAGATGAGGTCTTCTTTCTTAGAAATCTCAAATCTCTAAGTTGTGTATTAGCAAAATCTTAGGCCAGCAAGTTTAGATATTTGTGATCTTCTGCCAGTAAATTATGTTTATGTTGAGATTCATCGGTAGTTTAATCACTAGTTAAGAAAACCTACCAGTACCAACATTCTGATCACTGAAAAAAAAAAAGACGCCTCGCCGAGGGATCTCTCTATCTTCTACTGGACCTTCCCAGTCTATAAGCAGATCAGGGATGCAAGCTGAATTACCTGCTCCAGGAATCGGTATTCTTGAGTTTCCAAGTCGATTTCTAGCTAATTAAATAGTGGTGTAACATTTTGATTAATCTTGCTTGGGGTGTTGCACAGATCATAACAAGCAGATAAACGCTGATGGAGGCTCTATTAACACCCAAGAAGATGCGTGGATTGCACACAAGGCTGAAACAGGAGCAGTGTATTATTATAATGCTGTCACAAAAGAATCCACATATGAGAAGCCTGTAGGTTTTAAGGGGGAGGTACATAAAAGGATTTGTTTGTGTTAATTGTACGGATTGGTCTAAATGTGCACAATCATACTTAACTGCTTAGGTATTTTCTTATACAAAAAGTTGTTTTATTAATTCAAAATTGTACCCTGTTCATTTTTTATGTCCAGAACCTTTGTCCATTCAGTAGAACTTACTCCTTTTGGGTCCAATTTTCCAGCCTAATAAAGTGACAGTTCAGCCAACTCATGTTTCATGGTAAGTAAACATTCTCTCGCATTAGTCTTCGAAAATAACTTTGTGAGAAAAATAGTCTTTTCCGGCTTTTTGATTCTGGTAAGATCACTATTTTCATTTTTGATATTGATATTGCCATGCCTTCTCCATGAAATTTGTTTTTGCGCTCACATGTTATGAAATATCTTTGACTTTAATCATGTTTTTTTTTGTAACATTTTCATGTTCTGATGCACTCGGGGAAAAATTGCCCAGTACTGACTGGGCGTCAGTAACCACAGATGATGGAAAGAAGTACTACTATAACAGTATAACCAAGGTTTGCTCGTTTACTTGTGAAACAATATGATTCCATTTTATCAATAATTTCCCTACCTAGTCTAAGTTTAAATATATATTGTATAACTGGCATGCAGTTTCCATTCTGAAATGCATGGATTAAGTCATCGTAAACACATATTTTATTTAGACAAAGATGGGAATTACCCTCGACCAATGACTTACATCAATGGTTTGATTCGTTCCATCTTCCTTACTCTCTTATTTTCCATGTTTCTGTTTTATACTATGGAATCTCCACGAATCTGCACATCCTTTTCTTTTTGAGGAGCTACCTTAATCTTATAATAAACTTCTTGGGGAGCCTACTGCAATCTGCTACTCAATCTCAGGGACCACGAAAGGAATGTGTTATTATTTTTACAGCTCCTGTCTTCCATTCATATGCTGAAAAAATTGTTTTCTAAACCCATTTGCTATATTTGACATTGTGCATAATATCTGCACAAATCTACTTATGTATATTTTGCTGCATAGTTTTGGTTTTAAGCAGAGATTATGTATGCGATACTGAGTTCACTTTTTACCTTTTAATTCCAGGTTTTGTTGGTGCTTGCCGTGTTTGTGGCGTTATTCCAAGCTGCTAAGAGAAAGGCCAGTCTCTTTATAGTTGAAGGTAAATAGTCCCTTAAGCCCCTTAAACCTTCGTCCATCAAGCACTTCATATGGAGGCTCATAATTTACTGCTGAATGCTCATTACCAACGGTTTCAGTATAACATGCAAAGCCTTCGTCCATCAAGCACTTCATATGGAGGAGCATATACAACTTCCCTATCACAGCTAGTTTCCTCTGCGGTTGATCAAGCTGCTACTGATTCTATGTTTGTTTTTGGTAATGAGGGACAATATTCATCTGAACTTGTAGTTTGGACCACCAAATCTTTGGTTAAAGCTGGGGAGAAGAAGATGGGAACCGATGAAAAGACTTTCAACCACATTTTCTGTATAGCAAGTAGGGCACATTTGGTTGTTGTTAGTGTCGCGTATGAAATATATATAGCTCACTTATATGTGTATATATTATGTGGTGTTTATGAGATTGCATCCTTCTGTTCAAAAAAAAAAATCAGATTACATCCCCTTTGTTTCCTTTTTGTTCACATTTTGGTTTTGGGTGCAGTCACTTATTGGTGCTTCTGTAGTCTAAACTAGATTTCGAACCCCATGCCCTGTGATATCGCAGGTGGATCCCTACCGATCAGGTTGGAGGAGTTTTGTAGTCGCACATTTTTTTGTTTCTTTTTCATCCTTTTGGAAAAGTTAACCAAGTATAAAGAAGTTGAACAACCATGTTGAGTAATGAGATGAAATGTGCATGTGCACAAGTGTTGTTCAAACAGCCAATTTACCTGCATATGGGTATGCAGTTTAATTTGGTCATGTGCACAAGTGTTGAACAGCCAATTTAGCTGCATATGTGTTCGCAGTCTAATTTGGTCATGTGCACAGGTGCTGTTCAGACAGCCAATTTACCCGCAGAGGATAAGCACTTAGTATTTTGGCAGAGGATAAGCAGAAAGGGAATGGCCAAAGAACTTAGTATTTTGGCAGAGGATAAGCAGAAAGGGAATGGCAGAATTACTAACCAACAACAGCAGAAGCATCAGAAATACGGTCAGCAACCCCTGCAGCACCACCAACATCAGCATCATCAAGTTGGAACGAAGAAAGGAAATGCCTCAATTCTGGGTACGTCGTACTTCTTTAGTTTTGATGTATCTCTAATTTCCTTTGTAATGGATGGATGTTTGAGGTATCCTGATCATGTGAATAAAATGTGAAATGCATGCTAATGATCATTGTGAAATGCTTTTCTTTGTACTGGCAAGAAAGATTCACATGATATGTTACTGAACATATGATATGATAACAGGTTTTTGCTGTATTTAAGATAAGGCGACTTATGTACTCAACTTCGGCATCGCTCTTATTCCTTGTTTATGTTGTTTCCAACTTAGCTTTGTTCACTTATGATAGATTAATGCTTGCAAAGGTTTCTACTGTGATTATTTCACTCACAACAAGAAATATAAGCCAAAGATGTGAACTGAAAATTGGACAGGCTGGTAAGCGACTCACCTGTTACTCCTTAAGCTAGATTTCGTATTGTGTTTCTGCTCTTGCCACCTATTTAAGAATTCAGAAGTTCATCATTAAGTATTAACTTATGAGGATCTCTTCTGTTTATAGGTTTACAGGATTTATAAAAATTGGTGGATCCTTCATGAACTATTATATTGTAAGGTTATGCCATAGTTGCATTTTTTATTCAAGTGTAGTTATAGTTCATAAGGTGTTAAGTTTCATCTTTAACTGATTTTTTTTTGATTTTATGCTTCAGTTTCACGGAGGAGCAAATTTTGGGAGGGCAGCAGGTGGTCCTTTCATAGCATTATGACTATGATGCCCTAATTGTGAATATGGTATGTTAATCAGAGGCTTTGTTTATTCATTAAAGTGCTTACCTGAACAGTCGTTCAAAAATTCTATAGTTGCATTTGATACTAGGTTCATGTAATTAGACTAGAAACTTATTTACTTTTACAATGGTTTGTGCTTTTGGTAAAACATTGGCAGGACTAGAAATCACTGACAATCCAAGTTACATGTTCTTTGGGACTCTGCATAAACTACTTTAGTATGAGGAAAAAGTCGTCGGTTTGTTCCATACCAGGGAACCAAGACAACGGGAACAAAGGAAGGACTTTACTTTTTGTCGATCCCAGTCGATTGCGAATTTCTGCATCCACAAGTAAAAACAGAAACTAAAACGATTATAAACATTCTAGGAAATCAAATCTTTGTTGTATTCTCTTTTTGGTTTTATCGGCTGTGAGAATAATTTGTTTTTGCTATGCTTTTTTATATTTGGTGTTACAGATTTCTTACAAATTGCTTTCTTGTGAATTTTTTTCAGTGAATGGGACCAACCTCCACTTGAAATGGAACTTGCTGTATCTGTTCATGTCAAGGTAATAATTGAAGATTACTTGGTTATGGATTACCCATTCTATCAGATTTTTTTTTTTTTTTGCGCTGAAAATAGATTGATAGAGCTAATATGATAAATATGTGTTGTATATTGTTGCTTTCAAATGTTATTACTGTGTGAAACTGCAAAATTATGAGAAGTATGCATTCTGTCTATTGCAGGTATCTTATTCATCGGGGTTCCTTGACATGTTCAAGTATGCCAACTGTAAAGGTGCACAGTTCAACATACCAGATTTGTCTATCGCCTTCTTAGACATGTCTTGTAGAGAAATCAGGTTGATTAGTGGGATTGAGTGCAATGAAACCTGGAATGAATTTGTATTTTTTTTGTGGTTCTTTTTAAGTGCTTGTAATATGTTTTTTTTGGTAAAGGTGCACAGTTCAACATGCCAGATTTGTCCATTGCCTTCTTAGACATGTCTTGTAGAGAAATCAGGTTGATTAGTAAGATTGAGTGCAATGAAACCTGTTTTTTTGGCAAATGATGATATATACCAGGCATATGAATGTCACTACATTGTAGTTCCACAAACAAGAATGTACAACTTTGCAGTTTCATGATATATGAAAATGATGAACTGACAATTTCAGGTCACCCAAACCTGGGAAGTAAGATATACACAGGTACAAAAAAAAGGAACCGTAATATGTCCCAGTTGTGTAGGAGTCGACAGCCACCAACTTAGATTTCCAACTAACATTATTCGGAGGGCTAGTCAGACAAAACCTGCACAAAGAATGAATGCCTAGATTTCCAAGATAACATTTCTAATAGGCCTACAACCAACTTAGATTTCCAATAGATAAAATTTTATACCCTTTATTTAAGTCACCTTTTCTGGAGGAAGATCTATGCCTTCCAAGAGAAAGGATAATGGCACCTGCTTCTTGTAGGATCTCGTCGAGATGAGTTAACCCTAGCTACCAAACCAAGTAGAAATGGATTTTTAAGAAAATTGATCTCCTAAGCAACCATTGAGCAAGAAATCAAATCCATCCAAAAAAATATGAAGTGAAAAGCCATTGATAAAAATGAGTAACAGAAACAGTTACATGAATGTTTATTCCACTAAAATGTAACTAGCGACAGGTATCCTAACAACATCTAGTGGGTATGTAAATGTAACATTTAGTGACTGGTATCCTGAGTCCCTGACAACCTAGCTAAAGCCCCAAAAGACAGACGCAACATAACAGAATTCTGGTGCTCTTCACGGACCAGTCTCTTGAGTGCCTCATATATGTGAAACTCCAAACCAGCATAAGGGGTTCCAACAAGTGTAGGACCTGTTAACGAAGAAATATCGTTATTCACTTGCCATTTCACATCATTAACACCCTATGCTTGTTATTGGTTAAGGCAACAAGGAGGTATTGAAACCCTAGTGTCTCCTAATCCATTGAAGAGTAATAATTGTGACACTTGTAAACTGCTGCTCCTTGTGGCTATATGAAGTTCAAGTGTCAGCAATGAAGGATCAAATGTATAAGTATCTAGTCTGGTAGGAACCACTAACTAAGCATACACACTCAGGTACGCTGTATATGTCCTCACAACAGAAAACAAGATAGAAAAAGGTTTACCTGGCAACCAAGAACTCGAGAAAGGAGCTGTTGTAAAGCTGGCAAGTGCTCAAGCAATTTGATTGTATCCAAATCCCTAGTTCTCTGCAGACATCAACCAAAAGTTACATATACTTCTAGTGTCCACAGTGACGCAGTCGGCATTTACATATTACGAGCCCATTCTTAACTAATCAGTACCAGAGGCCCTCCAGGGAAATCAAACATAAGGATAACTAATTTAGGCTATTGCTGAGCAGTTATAAGGTATGCCAATTCTGATTATTAGCAATAATTTAACAACTTAACAACAGAAAAGGTACAATGACAGTAGAGAAGTATGGGACTAGAGACTATATTGTATAGATAACTTACCGGAGGATAAGTTTTGACGTCATACTTCAACACACAGAAACATTCAAGCCTCTCTTCCAAGTACAACGCGTAGGTGTGTACCCAAGCAGAATAATCCCAGGCTAAAAATGAGATTAAAACGTCAGAGGTAAGATCTGACGTGCTAATATGGTAGAACTTCAAATTAGGCTCCTCTATAAATAGGCTCGTTACCAGGGCACTGAGAGAAACCACGTCAGTGAATTGGGAGAGGGATTTTGTACTTTTGAGTGACGAGCTAATGCATTTATGTCATGGAGATGATGTGTTGCTCACCGAACCGAAGATTGTTCAGATCTTTAGATCTTGACCTTGAGCTGTTCAGGAATATCCAACATAATAATAATGGTACGAACATGATCATCTACTGAAAGAAACCTTGAATGGTAGGAACTAAACTACAGGGCTGTTAGTGTTGAATAAATTTTACCTGTCAAAGGGTTTACGACCAGAGAGAAGCTCCAACATAACGACTCCAAAACTGTAAACATCACTCTTTTAAGGTATATTGGCTAGACATAGCAACTTCGGGTGCACTATATCCAGAACCAAAAACAAAACTAGCATCCTTTCAAAAATTATAAAGTAACCGGATTACTTACAATTTCACGAGACCACTTAACCATATGGGCATTCAACAATGAAATGTATCGAGGCATCGGTTTTAAAACTTGCTTATATACCCACAAAGACAACAACAAAAGAAGGTCATCAATATTTGTTATACAAAATACAGATACCATAAAGATCCAAGAAAAAGTGAATACCAGAGCAACTTAGTAACTTACATGTGTAGTGTTTCTGTCAAACAACTACAAGATCATGAGATTTTATAACACCAGATGCTTCCCCGTGTTCCAGTGCAACTTTCAGAACTGTTTCATTTGAGCAGCTTATGGAGTCGGCCTGCAGAAATTAGGAGGTGACTAAAAACATTCTAGTCATGATGAAAAACACCAAGCATGTGAAGTTAATGCTAGATATGCGGAACTGAATTAATGTCATAAGCAAAATACAAAATACTTATTGGATGTCGAGGATCAGCAAGCATACAAAAAAGATTTCTCACTATCATAGATTGCCTTGCCTGCTCATTTCAACACCAAAAGGTACATATGACATCAGTGAAAATTTCAATTGGTAATATAACAGTGCACATAGAAGTAACATAGTGCCCTTGCTTGGAGTATTACTGGAAAAAAAAGCAATAGAAAAACAGGAAATTGATACTATAACAAATGTGTGTCACCAGATCCTGGTTGAGTATGAAATGTCTCGTCCTCATTTGAACTTTTCAATCTCAAAATGCAGGTGTATGTCTCTGGCAACAATTACCAAAATTAACTTCCCAATATTATTGACAACAAAAGAGGCTGCCATGAACTGATTTATTAAAAGGCTTACTCATTTAATACGCCCTAAAATGAAGAGTTTTTAGCACCAATTTTTCCTTGACGAAAAGATGAAGTGAGTCTTCACTTGCTAAAGCAACTGAAGTCTTGTATAACACTAAAATTAAGATTTACCCTTCAAATGACAAACATATACGGCTATATCTACTCTCCTTAGTTCTACTTCTCTATTTCAAGTTTCAACATCATGGAGACACACTATTGGCAATTCTCCAATACAATAAGTACATTCAGAATACAGACCTGTAACTTGTAAGGAGAAATCTACTAGCATTCCGAGCTCCTGGTTATTGTCAAAGCTCTGAGTATCGAGAGCAACCCTCCATACATCACAGATCACTATCTTTCCACACAACAATGTCAACAATAGGTCCCTGTCACTGTAGCTCTGAACTTAATGTGGAATACATATTAAATGGTAGATTCAACTTTGAACTGATAGGATAATCACTCACATTGGCTTGTTTACGAAGATAATCAACTCTATCTTGAAGGTCTTCATAAGTTCCTTTTAAGTTCTGAAATTTGTTTCCAGCTCAAGTATCAAATGAAAATTTTGTAATCTTCAGCAATATTGGTTCCAACACTCAAGTAGTTGACATCAACGACATTTTCTCCCATATCCTCTGGTTATGAAACAAACAACAAAAAAGATCAATACAATCAATTCAAGAATTTAATAATAGGATTGAAAGGAAACTAAATAGTTCAAAATAACAGTTAAGACACATAAAAACCCTAGTCAAATGCTGACCTTCGTGGATTGTCCTGACGATATGGGTTCTGGCATGAGATCTTCATAAATGATTCCTCCTGGATGGGCATTAAGGACACCAGTACTCCTGTAAATAGAAAAACAGAAAGATCAAGACTGTAATTCAATTTAGCTTGGATAATGCTCATTAGTCACTATAGAGCAGGTTAAATGTAGTTAGCTTGCCATATGTATTTCGATAACAATATCCACAGTCGTATGGTGGGAAATCTAGCTTGGATACTGCTTATTAGCCGTTATTGAGCGGTTATAAGAAACTTCTTGTGGTTCAGTGTAGTTCGGAGACTTACCAGGTGCCAACCAATCTTTGGAGGAAGTACTTGGCAGTGGTGCAAGCCGAAGGATAATCCTAAGATTCATTGATTCATCGTACACCATATAAGATCCTGAGACAGAAAAACCAAAATAACAAGGTTAACATTGCACTTTAGCAGCGAACATGAAACTACACGAACAAGGTTAACATTGCACTTTAGCAGTTCCTTTAAAGGTCTTCACATCGGCTAGTCCACAGTAAAATATTCTGCGAACATGAAATTACGCAAAGTTCTGAAATATGTTTCCAGTTCCAGAGTAGTTCTTCCTCATTTAGGCTCTTTACGACTAAGAAGATATTGTAACTTGTAGGCATCTCATCTGTATAACAATGACCTCAGCTGTTTAGCGACATTTTTAACAAAACCCCCTCATTGATGAAAAAGCATCAATCTCATAAGTATATCCAACAAATTTCAAACCCTAAAAATTATTAACCAGTAAGGCCTCTTCCTATGCACATGCCAAAACATGGTATTTGGCATATATGCACCCACTATGGGTATGCCAAACTGCCAAACTCATATGCCAATATGTTATTTCTGGCATATAGGCATACACGGCGAGTTTCAATGGCGATAGAGTCTTCATCGCTCGATGGTCAAAATGTCGTTCGATGGTCATTAAATCGACAGCGACAGTCAAGCTGTCGCTCGATACTTTGATAATCGCTCATCAGATCTTCATCCAACGGCTAATATTTCCCCCCTCTATAAATACCTAATTTTAATCTCATTTCAACTCACACCAGAATTTCTTAATCTCTTAAGAATTTCTCAATCTCTCTAGAATTTCTTAATCTCCAATTCTTTTCATCACTCTTCCAGTTCCTTAGAGAGCATGGCTGATAATATGAATCCGGCTGAGTGCATGGCAAACCACTGTATTATCCAAAATCGAAGAGCCGCTTGTCGTGCAATTGTAGGCAGTGAAACTAGGAGAAGTCAAATTAGGAGATGTCAAGTGAGGAGAAACCTAAAATTCAAAGCTGCAGAAGATGAATGTATTTGCGGGAATTATATTGATTTGACAATGGAGCCCAGTATTTGATCACCAACTATTGTGGGAAAGGATTTTTTTAAATTTCAAGAACAAACAATGAACCTACGCGGTCGTAGTGTTTGATTTGGTTCGACGCCCAGTATAATTAAGCGGGAAGTTACTAGGTATGTTGCTTTACTTCAGCGAGAAGGTCCAACCTTGAGAAGTGGTGAAACCACGGTGGAATTTCAGGAAAGGTGTCGTGTGGAATATCGCCGCATCTACGGGCAAAAATTCCATTTTGAAAGTTGTTTCGAGGTTTTAAGATATTTGCCCCAATATTGTCCAACATTTGTGTTGTAATTTCAATATTTGTAATTAATATTAATTTTGTGTTTTAAGTTTAAATATTTGTAATACTTTTAATGTTTAAGAATATAATTAATATTAATTTTCAACAATATTAAATCAAATTTTCAAATTCATTAAACTTCACAAAATTAAAAACTTCAATATAATTAAAATAGTCATTTTACAAGACATAAAACTAGACAATAATTGGAAAGACTCTAAAAAAAAAAAAATTTGGAACAATGTTCTTCATCTTGTTCATCTTCTTCATTTCACTAAACTTCCAATCAATGCGCTCATGAACGGAGTCTCCTTTGTTTATCTTCTTCTTTGGCTTCAAATTTGTTTTGCCTTGATTTTCCTTGCCTTTAACCTTTCTTGGCCTTCTCTTGGTTGCGGTTTTGACTTGGTTGATATCCAAAACTTGGAGACTTCTTTGCTTCTTACTTATTTCTTTGAATCTATCACATATCTTCTCAACGGCACCTTCAAGTACTACTCCGAGAAAAATCAAGTTGTGTTGCCGAATCAAGTTGGGTTAATTGTGCCATTTGGATCAAATAGAAGAAATAAATTAGATTGAGAAAAGAGAAATAGATCGAGAAGAAGAGAAATTTTTTGTGTAAAAAATTTGAGGTAAGTTGAGTTTGAAAGTTACCTATTTATAGCGATGAAGAAATAGCCGTTACCGCTAGAGTGAATATCGCCAGCGATATTGACAATATCGCCAGCGATATTGACAATATCGTCAGCGATAAAGACTTTATCGCTGGCGATATTGTTAATATCGCTCGCTAGGGAGTCGATCGCTCAGCGGTTTCCCCATAGTGGCGCAAATGGTTTGGCATGCCAGGTGGCATGCCAAACACCATTTTTTTGGCATGTGCATAGGAAGAGGCCTAATAGGCAATAACAAAACTAACAATTTCAATTATCAATAACAATCCTAAAATGGTTGATTTCATTTTTCCATCTGTAAATGCCTTCTCCACCAGACTCAAAAAATAATTACAAACCCTTTTCGTCAACTAAAAGCGAAAATAACAAAAAGCATGACATTAAACAACACCCAAATTGTATGTTTCACCAATCAAACTTAAATCATGTCATAATAAGAGAAATCAAACACATACCCATTCTTTAAAACACCATGAATCAACTAAACAAACGCATAAAATTGCAAAATCTAGAGTGATTTGTTGATTCAGTAATTTGATCAGAGAGAAATAACAAATAAGGAACCAGGTTAGAGTTTATACTTAATCTTCAAGTATTTTTGCACAGGGATGGATCTTCTCCCGCGATTTTCAAAGATAAGACTATAAATTAAATTTCTAGGGTTTACAAATCAAATTCAAACTGTAGAAGCTTTTGATAACAAGAGGTTTTGGTACCTGAGATTGGCCATCTTTTGGGAGTTTTGCTTCTTATGCGAGATTAAGGATTAAAACTCTATTGAAAGAGTGAGAGATTTCTGGGTTATTTGATCGGCAGAGCCAACTAGTTCGGGTAATGAGAGAACTTGATCTGAAATAGTTTCTGGATATTGAATACTGTGAGAGAATTTGTATTGAAATGGAGTGGTTTTGTATTCGTATTGTGTATTGAATTAGTGGAGTACTAATCCGTATATTGGGGTGTATTGAATTAGTGGAAATATACGGATTAGTATTTATCTTAATCCCTGGCAATATGTGGACATCAAGGGTCAAAGGGTATCTTAGCCATTAGTTAAAGTTAGTCACACTTTTAGAAGATATTGGGAATCAGTCACACTTTTGGAAGAAAGTCACTTATCAGTCACACTTTTGTGTATTTCCTCGTTGGCATCAGCAAACAAGAATGCAAACTTTACCTTCTGTCGACCAATCAATGTATCCAATGTAATGGCAAACGACTTTACAAATTTTGTGGGATATACCAGATGCCATTTTCATTTCGTGTACATCCTAGCTAATTTGCTATATACGATCAATTAAGCTAGAGCTTTGGGAAGAAATTGCAAATGCAACTGAGAGGCTAACAGCCTAGAACCACAATCAATCTCCACTGATGCAGTATGTGGGAATAGAGTGTCTTGAATCACCCTGAACAAAGTTCTGCTTGGTCTACGAATTCGTCAACTAACAGACGAAGCAATAACTCTTGTCAGTCCCGAAGATTTTCAGGAAGTCAAATGAGCATAGGTTTAACATACGAAGCAAAATACATTCTCAAGTTTGAGATCTTGAATTAAGATCATTACACTCAATCGCTTATCTGGTTCATACCAAATTTACATTACAGCCATATACATTAACTAAATCTTTGTTAACCTCTGCATCCAAAGTACCAAAAGAAAGGAAAATGAACATAAACTACCCGAACAAGGAAAAACGCCTACAAATAGTAAGAAAACTGCGATAGAGACCTGCATTACCGATAGCAAGAAAACTGCCACCTGAGTTCTTTTCATTTGCCTATGATTCTTATCTTCACGAACTACCTGCATCGAGTGCATAATTGATGAGAACTTGATAGAATAGAGTGAAAAATAGACGAATTTGTACAGAAAATAATAGTTTCAACTCTTCTACTATTTTGTTCTGCAGACTGATAGTCGCCAGACTAAAGTTGAAAACATTCATATCTACACACAATTGGTATAAATAAGCTTCAAACCACAACCTACTGAGTTAGGGAACAAATGTATAACTGAGAACTTCACTAATATCACATTTGAAACTGCTAATCTAAGATAAGGTGGAGATAATAACAAACTGAACACTATTTCATTCATATGATTAAGTTGGAACCTACTTTTAAATTGAGTTGGAACGTACTGCACAGACTAAAGTAGAACAATAGCGAGAACATGGTCACCATCAAATATTGATGGCATGAATACAAGCTATACAGCAAACGAAATTGCATATTGCTTAAGTTGTAAACCTACTTATAACTGGTTACGTAAGAAGTTTGTTCCAAAGGATCTACATTTTTTTCTGTGCCAGAAAATGTAAAGTTTGAGAAACTAAGAAAAACAGCTATAGCATACGCATTTTAAGGTAGTGGCATAAAGAAATATAAATGTTTAAAGCTCACATTGGGTTGGGAAAATTTATAAGATACTACCTCCGTTCCACTTTAGATGATGTTTTAGGAGTTTTCACGCAGATTAAGAAATGGAGGGAGAAATTAAGATTTTCCAACTATACCCATAAGAAAAGTCTTCAAACATTAATTGCTATTAGTGCCATTTAAAAATAAACTTATAGTTCCAAGACAAAATGTTAGGGTATTATTGGCAGTTTTGTGGGAAAATATGAAAACTTTCAAGTATTATGGAACAAGAAAATAACCCTAAAACATCATCCAAAATGGAACGGAGGGAGTATGTGATATAAGTTGAATAAGTGCAAAAAAGATACCTGTGGATTCTTCTATTTCTGGTATCCCAACATAAGTACCAGAATTAAGCGGTACAAGGCTCTCCACATAGACAAAGGTAGTAGCATAGACCGAATCCCGCTTAGCATGAACCTTGAGATTTATGGATGTTCCATTTATGTCATGCAAATCCAGATGATAATCAACATCAGTGTCATATCCTAATAGCACCTGTCCATTCAACTGTCTAGGGAATTGAATCAATTGGTACAGTTGGCACTTCCTTAAACTCCTTAGTTACTGGGTTCCAAATGACAACACAATTCTCACCACCAGGACTTCCACAAATCAAGCCATTACAAGTTCCGCAAAATTGAATTCCCGAAGCTTTATATCTCGAAGGATAATTTATATGAACCGGGTTACTCAATGTAGACAATGATGGATCATAAGATTCATAACCTAAAGTGTAGGTATCCATATCTTCATCAAAACCAAAGAGAGCAGAAAAGAGACCATTATTACACTGAATTTATTCATTTCTTTTGCATGATTCAAGTGTTTTTTCACAAATTTGGGTCTTTCAATAACTTGCACCAGGCTTTGGATACACACCTGAATCGTAAAATCGACTTCACAGGCAACCTAAAAATGATGTTGAATATGATATCCCGATCTCGCAGTTTCACCCTTCCTGCAAATAAAATATCTCAAGTTAGACACTCATTGCTGAAACATACTAATATATGAAGTTTGGCCTCAAAATTTCCTAGTTTGACCTCAAAATCCGTAATTCATCAATCAATTCATCAAAATTAAATGAACCCATGATTCAAAACAGAAACAACCAAGGGTTCCAACCCCAAAATTCAAATGAAACCCCATGATTTTTGTAGCTTTAAATCTCAATAAAGAAACAAGTGATTTAGGAGGCGTCTCGTGGGGACAGTGTCTTGAGTACTGAATTATTCTTAACGAATTTGTATGCATTTGTCAACCAACAAGAAGAAGCAACCAGAGATTTTTCAGGAACCCGAATGAGCATAAGTATCGATTCATGCAAACCGCTTATAACATATGAATCAAAATACATTGTCAAGTTTGAAATAAGCTTTACAGTCAATTGCTTACTTGGTTCATGCCCCAAATTCACATTCCATCAACACACTAACTAAATGTTTGCAAACCTCTTCCAAACTACCAAAAGAAAATAAAAAATTATATGCTACCCGAAGAAGAAAAAACACTTTATTTCAAAAAAAAAAAAAGAAGAAAAAACACTAATTCTTTCAATACGATAGAGACCTGCATTACCAGTAATTAGTACGAAGATTGCCAAGTGACATCTCACATCTGGGCTCTTCATTTGCCTCGATTAGAATCTTCATAAGCTACCTGCATAGGGTGCACAAATGCTGAGAACTTGGTAGAATATAGAATGACAAAACAGGACAGATTTCTAAGAAAAGTAACAGTTTAAACGCTGCCTGAAGATTGATCTAACACTATTTTGTTCTGCAGACTGATAGTCGGGCCAGACTAAATACACATCTACATACGAATGGTATAAATAAGCTTCAAACAATGACTTGAACCACAACATACTGTGCTGGGTAACAAATATTTAACTGATCTTCCCTAATGTCAAATTTTAAAATGCTAATTTAAGAGAAGGTGGAAAGAAAAGTTTAAGTTGGAACCTACTTTTAAGTTGATTATATAGGCAAGAAGTTTGCCCCTAAAGATGCACAACTTTTTTGTAGTGGAAAGAAAAGTTTAAGATCCTAAACAAAACAGCAATAATGTAATGAAATAATAAGAAAATCTTTGTAAATGTATAATATGCTCAAGTACCCCCACACACTCATAGAGTTAGGCAAAGTTATAAGATAGTTTGTGACAAAAGATTCTGAATGTATAAGTTACTCACATCATCAACGCTTTCTTCTTTCTGTACTCCATAAACTCTTCTAGTTCTACATCATTGGGGTCTTCTTCTTCTTCTTTGTAACCATTCATGACATTACCAATGCTCATGCCAGAAACCCTACGCTTTTCTGTAATCTCATTAGCACGCATTTTCCACCAGTTCAACTGAATAGCATGCATCTTTGATATGTCCATAATCATATGCCGATCTTCTTGTGCACGAATTTCAAAGTTGAGTTTTCTTGTTTCCAAATTGAGTTTTTTTATATCCAAATTAACTCTTCTTGTTTCCAAATCCAGTTTTCTTCTTTTAAGATCCAATATTTCAAAACTCTTTTGGGTACTTGTTTCCTTAGCTCCATTAACTGATTTGGGACTCGCAGGAAATTCTTTTGCGATTTCTTCCTCCTTCCCCTCTTCTTCATCATCTCTGAGTCATCATCATCTTTGGAGTCTCCTCCTTCTTCTCCGCCAACATGAGCACTTGAACTAATGCCATGAAGATCTATTGTTCTTGCGCTATCTGCATGGAGTGCAGAAAGGAAGGATTTGTATGTAAGAAGATAATAGTTTTTGATTCCAAGGAAAAATATGATGTATGGAAGCTGGATCTGCATGGTTTGGCATGTTTCAGGAGCTGTTCACGCCATAAAGAGCATCTTTGAAGGACGGAGACGCAGATTTCAGTACATTATTTTACAAATCCCAATAAATTTGTTGAACGAAAACTTTGAACTGATTCTGTTAGTCGCTTCAGCATGGAGATAAAGCCTGGCTGAAGGAAATAACTTTGCGAAGCCCAGAAGTATTACATGTTACTTATAACAGGTATGCGGCTTTTATTTTTGCAAAGATAATATAAAATCATACTTTAAAAGATAATCAACTCCCTTTTTGAGTTCGATTTAGCGAAGTATAACTATGGGATAAAAATCATAAAAGTTGTTCAGGTCCCTAATTCATGAGATTACTTATTTGATGGGAAAGTTTATTTGCAATTATTTTACTACTATATCCGGTATTACCCACTTATTCATACGTATCACTAACACCTGCTTAATGGGTTGAAGTGGAGATGTACTGAGAATGATTTGTTATGAAGCATGAATGCATGATGTGCTTATCATTTATGCCACTTAGAAGTTAGAACATTTAGATAGAAAATCACGTCACTCTAAAACGTTAGTTTCATTTTATCTCGGAGATCATTGCTTTAGTATTATGTCCTACAGATGGCTGTCAGTGAGATGTAACTGTTGGCCCTTCATTTTTGTTTTTATTTGGTGTGAAATATTCGTTGGTTGCGAGGCTGATGAATGAAAGGATTTACAACCATCTAAAGTGAAAAAAGGGTCATGATTCTGTGTTAAAGAGTACGACTTGTGTGAGTTGTGTAACTATTTGGCATCTTAGTCTTCCGCGTAGCACAAAAGAATCCAATAATAGATGACCTGCTAATTGCCTTATGTGTCAGGGATGTTTATCATTGTTGGCAGAAGCAGCAGTTCTGCCAAGAGCTTACTAAGCTCTCGCAAATCCTAATGATATCTCCCTTTCTCTTTGTTCATGTTTCAGAAGATTAGTTAACAAACCTACACTCAAAATGATTTTCTGTCTGTTTGTTTGATTCTTTCTATTATCTTAAATGAACAGGGAAGTAGATGCTGTACAGTTTTCAGATGCTATCTGGGCCCGAGTTTCTTCCGTACATTTAGCTGCAGGTGAGATCTTTGATTACCGTTGTTAGCGGATTTATGCTGTTTTTTATGCTCCGTTATTCAATACATTATTAAGCTTTGAACTACCCTGACCTTAATATGGCTCAGAAGTGTTATTTTAATTTTTTAAACCCAAGAAAATCTAAAAGAGAAAAGTTAAACACTAAGGATACTTTCTATTTCATTTTGTTTTAAAGACAAAAAATTATAACTCTACTAGTGGTTACAAGTAGCTCTGCTGTTTTATTAATATAGGAGAACTTATGATGTGGATCACCATCACATTAATTGTACGATGTTCCATTATTTAAGAACATAAATGATGAATTATAGTGTCCATGATTTTCTGTCTTTGTTAACTTGTGCACCTTAAGTTGTCCCAGTAATTTATCTCGTTACCAGTTATTCTTGTATGTTTTCCAAAGGTTACTTTTAAACCATGGCTGATGAATATGTGAATGGCCAAAATATATCTGCTTCTTTTCTGTTTCTTTTGAGTTTACGGAGTACAACTTCTCCATTGTGTTATTGCGAGGGACAGTTTGAAAGTATATTTGACTCCTTGCCTATACCTGGACCAGGAAAACGCCGTAAGGGATGTCTATCCACTTTCCTTGTTCGACTTTCACGGATACCTGTCAGCGTTCAGTGCATGGTTTCTCAAATAGTCAAATTTGCAAGTCTCATCGAGCCCCTGGGTGTTTCCCTTTATTCTTCTACATCTGCACCCTAGGCTCATATTCTGCACTCTTGGCTCCTTTTCAGTTTTGTCGCTGTCTCCTTCATCTGTTCATCCTTCTATAATGAGATCTCCTTCCAAGCTGGTTCAACACAGTTCATCCTTCTATAATGAGATCTTCTTGCAAGCTGGCTCGACACAGAAGTTTCACCATGTAATTGGTTAGTATAAGATGCGTCGGTTCCAAATTCATGAGGTTGATTTGTCGAGCACTACAGCTTCCATTTCCAAGCCACCTTGGGGAACTCAGATAACTGAAGCGTCTTAATGTCAGCTACTGTTCCCTTGCAAGCCCTCTTCCTGCAAATATTTGGAATTTGGAGAATTTAGAGTATCTAGACTTGGGTGGTAACAAATTGTTGGGACTCTACCTCCATCTTTGTCTAACCATAAAAATGCTCAGAGAACTAATACTTGATTAGAATAGCTTCACTGGCAGCTTGCACGGTTTGAGAACTTGGAAAAGTCATTTAACTGACACGACAACTCATTTTCTGGGAATCTTCAGAATTTGGTGTTGGTAGACCTGAGCATGAACCTCTTCTCCAGGAATATGCCTCCAAGCATGGGAAATCTTACAAGGCTTTTATACTTGGATGTTAGTTTTAACAAATTCACTGCAGTAATTCCTCAAGAGCATGGAAATTTGTTACAACTCAGATTGTGGAACTTACTGGAAGGACCCATACCTTTGGAAATAAGAAGAATGTCTGTCCTACAATCTCTGATACTGGGGAACAATAATCTTCTTGGAGAACTACCGACAACCATAGGACGTTTGAGAGAACTTCAGGTGCTTGTTCTGGAGAATTGTCAACTTATGGGGGCACTTTCAACTGAACTTTCCTACTTGAGAAACTTGACATTATTCAATAGTCCAGAACAGTTTTGAACGAGAAATTCTTTCCAGTTTTTGTGAATTGTCCTATCTAATTTACCTTGTAACAGCAAATTGAGGGATGAGTGGAAGAATTCCGGGGAAATTGGGAAACTGCAAGAAGTTAAAGATTTTCAATCTGTCTTTCAACTTCGTTTCTGGGACTTTACCAGAGGTTATGGAGCTTGAATCGCTCAGATCATTTGTGCTTGATTCTAACCGTTAATCAGGATCAATTCCCAGTTGGATTTCAAATTGGGCAGAAGTGAACTCAATAATGCTGAGCAGGAACCAGTTTAATGAGTCTTTGTCACTGCTACATCTACCGTACTGACTAGATTTGACGCCACTTCAGACCAGATTTCTGGTGAGACTCAGAAGAAATATGACATGAAGCTCAGAGGCAGTATTCAGAATATTTTCAGGAAATATTTGGCCTGCACATATTTGCAGTTGATTGGGAACAAACTCTTTGGTGAAATACCAGGTCATCTATGTGAGCTTCAGCTGGTTACATTGGAATCATCACACAATAAACTTTTTGGCAGACTTCCTGGGTGAACTTTGGAAATCACAGACTCTTGTGGAGATCTCTTTCAGAAACAATTTTCTTGTGGGTCACTCAATCACCACCCACTTGAGTGGAAAGTCTCATTCCCAAGATGTTTCTGAGCTCTGATTCCTCTGTGGTCAAGCTGCTCTCCCCAACAGCTGTGATAAGCAACCTCAACGCAAGATGGGAGTACAACCCGGAGATTGCACTGGTTTCAAAATTACTTGTCACTACATTTTATTATTCGCTACTAGTAACATTGTTGTGAGGCAAAGAGTCGTCGTGCATTAAAAGTGACGGTATTTTATTTCAAAATGGAGCAAGTCAAATTATGGTATGAGTCGCTTTTAGAGAAATTACTTGGGTGAAGGTGAAAATGGGCTTCTGATGTTGCTGGTTGTTTCTTTGTATGCATCAAATTCATTTTGAACGGAAAAGTATTGCTATGTGAAATGAACTGTATCTTTCCATTTAGCCAGGATACAAACTAAGCTTGTGTTTAGTCATTTAAATGTTGGCATTCTGAAGTCACTAGTCCTAGTTGTAACGTATCAGTAGAATCTCTAGCGATAAGAGGGGTTCCAGAAATCTTGGATGAAATTCTTAGATTAGATTAGAAACTTGGTAGATTTCTGCTCAGGGGTTGCACTTTCTTGTGCCAGTTGATGGTTTTCCTGAATATCCAAAGTTCTTTACACAGCTAAGAATAGGATTGCCATTAAAATCAGAAAACATACACAGCTGTTGATTTGTACATCAAGGACTTGTCAAAAATTAGCTCAAATTCATTACCTAGCTCACTGCTTAAATGGAAGCCTAATTTAGAGATAAATGTAACCAGTTAAAACACTACAGTTCTATCCAATACACTGTTGATAGTACTAGATGACTGCTACAGCAGTGGTGGGCCGACATGAAATGTCTGAAAGACACATATCCAACTAAAATAACAAAAAATAACCGTGTCTACTAAAATCGAGAATTGTCTTACTTTTCAGATAACTAAAAGTAAATAAGTTAACAGTTTTATGGTTGGAGATGAATATTTTTCACCCCTTAACTTAAGGGAATTTTGGTTTTACATCCATCAAATAAAGGTTACATGTAGGATTCACGCCAAGTTCTCATTGGAGATACAAACATGGTAGGATACGCGATGGACAAAAGTGACCCCTTTTCTTGTGGTGGGCGCAGGAGTTGTTTACTCAAGATTTATTTCCGGGATTCTACGCGTCAATGTAGGATCACTGTTTATTATTAAGTACTCAATATAACTAGTACGACCGTTGCCACGGTGGGAGGGGCCGACCGAAGAAGAATATGAAGATGGAGTTTGTCCACGACTACTTTCGTCCCATTTCAGAAAAGGTAATACTTTCACCTCGTTTCAGAAAAAGTGATATTTTCGCCCGTTTAGGAGAAAGTAATACTTTCTCCCGTTTGAAAAACTGATACTTTCACCCCGTTTCGGGAAAAGTGATATTTTCTCCCGTTTCGGAAAAAGTGATTCTTTCGCCCCGTTTCGGAAAAAGTGATACTTTCTCCCCGTTTTGAAAAAGTGATACCTTCGCCCCATTTCAGAAAAAGTGATACTTCTTCTGAAATGGGGCGAAGGTATCATTTTTTCCGAAACGGAAAAAAGTATCACTTTTCCCGAAACAGAACGAAAGTATCCCTTTTCCCGAAACGGGATGTGATAGTATCATTTTTCCTGAAACGGGATGTGAAAGTATTATTTTTTCTAAAACGAAAAATTAGTCGGTCCATAAGCCAGAATATGGTTGCATGATGTGTTATGCATCCTTTGTGGTGATTTGCATAATGGCTATGCATTCAATTTTCGAGAATTGTGCCTAGGGCTGCACAAGGTACGGGACGGTACGTGTTTTTGCCTAGCTCAGTACTTGTACCTCCCTATGGTCGGTACTTGTATCTTGTACTTGTACCTGTACTTGTGCAGTACGGGACGGGATGGGACATGTACCTGTTCAACTCGATACGGGAACGGGACGGGACCGGTTCTTTACCTGTAGCATATGTAAAACTATAAAAAAAAAAAAAAAAAAAAAAAAAATCATAAAGTTCTAAGTTCAACCACTTCAACTGTTAAGACCTGAATCCATACTTCATACGCATAAGTTTAAAATGCATGTGGCATTTGACCTGAATACATATCTTCAAAGTTCTAAGTTCAATAACTTCAACTGTTTAACACTTAAGTAGAAAAAATAGAAAGCAAATCAAAAACAGCACTTCGGCAGTTCGGCTTTGGAACATGACCACTTCCATAGGTTTGCTTCAAGAAGAAACGAACTCCATCTCCAAGCATCAAGCATCCAATACCTCTGAATGAGTTTTTGCAACCAGCTTTGACAAATCCCTATAAATGGTCATACGACTCGGGACTTTGAATCTAGGCTCCAACACTTGCATTAAGGCCATAAACCCTTCACCTTCAACCATTCTGAATGGCACCTCATCAAGAATGATAAACATAGCAAGAGCCCTTCTACACCTTTCCTGACTGTAATTAGATGCATCACCAGCAGTAGTTCTAGCTTCAGTTGGATCTCCTTGTGCAGCTTGCTGAGCATCAGCAGAAGGTGCAGGTACAGATATAGGGTGAATAGAGGAACCAACTTCAGTTGCATCTTGACTTTGAGTTGCATTTGCATCCATCTGAAATGAAAAAAAGGGACAGAGGTAGTTATGTTATGCGACACAGATTTAGTTGGTCAATCGAACTATATGTGACAGAGGTACACATGGACATAGTAAGGCACAAAAAAGGGATGAGAGCTCAACTGATATGCAACAACACAAATGAAATGGATTGAATTCCTACTAAATTAAACCCTAAACTGTAATATCATGAATCAAATGATATCATTCTTTCTATAAACTTCTTCATTGTATCTTCCATTTACAAAAAAACGGTACTACACCTACCTAATTGAACCACAAATTCCTGAAAAATGCTACATCAAATATAATGAAATTTTACAATGAATCGAACATGGGTTGGCTCAATATATCACAATTAAAAAGATACAACCAAAATAATCTCACAACTAAGTTTAAGCATTTGTAACATCAAATTTTGACAAAGATTTCATTGATTTCTCATAACCAATCGATTTAAAAATTCAAAGCTAAAACTTGAGGACTTCTTACGAACACATGGCTATCATAATCCAAATTCTCATTCAATTAAAGAACCCTAATCCCATAACAAGACAAAAGCAGAAACCCTAACTATTATTACATGTTGCAGACTTGCAGTAAATAGAAAACGAATCGATGATTAGAACTTAGAAGATGGTGATGATGAATCAATGATTAGAACTTAGAAGATGGACTGGTGCATCGACAATGGCCTCTTGTCTTCTCTTCTCTGAGAGGAAAATGAAAACATAAGGCCGAGCCGCTGAGAGAGGGAACAAGAAATGAGGAGAATACAATGGAGAAAGGGTATAACCCCTACTATCAACGACTAGGATTTAACCCTAATTTCAACGGATAGAGATCCTCGGTACTACGGGACGGGACAGGACGTGACGGGACGGGAATAGCATAGAACCGCTACTCGTACCTCCCTATGGCACGGTACCAGTTTTCGTACTTGTACCTGTCCCATCTGACCAGGGTTCCGGGACGGTACCGGTACGGTTCTTGCGGTTCCGGGACGGTTCCATGGGACGAGACGGTTCCTGTGCAGCCCTAATTGTGCCTAAAATGATAGTATCATTTTTCTTGAAACAGATGGAGTACATCGTTTTATTAGTTGCAATGAAAAATTAGTTGATGCATAAACCAATATTTTGCTACATAAAGTATTATGTATCCTTTGTGATGGTTTGCATAATGGATATACATTTAATTTTCTAAAATTGTGCCTAAAATGATATATATATCTCTGAATTTTTCGCAAAAACTTTAAATTTAATATTGTTGTTTGTACTTGTTGCGTAGAGTTTTTTATAACCTTTCTAACGAGATAAAATTTGTAAAATTCCAATGCACGGATTTTTAGATATGTTATATTAAAGTTTGTTTTCCAATTATACCCCTGAAAAGATAGGATACACAAGGAGTTATAGTAATTGGACTAAAAGTGAGGGACATTTTTGGTTTTTCGGCCCTAACCATTTCCAATCTTTTTGTGGTAATTGATCACTTAGATTTTACAAAAAATGACCATGTAAAGGACCTCCCTCGCTTCACTCGGTCGGCCCAATAAAATGATGATCTATAGTTTAGATGAGTAATTAGTGTATATAGAGTTTTACACGACAACATATGAATAAAAATTAAATATTGGTTGGGATTAGTATATATGAGCTCAACGACTCGATGTCATGGATTTGCAACCTAGAATTCATTTTGGTGAAAAAACATACGAACCATAACTTAATGTTTTCTGTATACGATATTAATTTTCACAGTAAATATGTGGCTCGACCCATTGAAATTGTAAGTACACTAATTTATCTCCATTGCCACGTGCGCTAACAGGGTCCACGTGGATGACATCACTCACGAGGATGACACATAGGGGCATCCGTGGCACTCGAATAACGTGCCATCTGTCGAGACCAACGGTCGGAAATAAAGGGCACCCAAGATAGATGAGTCCCGTAGAGCACCCAAGGATGGCCTTAACCCATCACGAGGTAAGACGTAATCAACGGTCAGAGGTAGTCCAACTGACATGGACATGACAAGAGGACTGACACCACCGGCGTGGGTGGGACGCTCCAACCACCCGCATTTAATGTAGCTCGGAGAATACGTGTCGAACGACCCACCGATGGAAACAAGGGTGGTCGGCGTGATGAATCGGGATATAGTCGAAGCCGCGGAGTGACATAGAAGTCCGCGGACCACGCCCATGAGGATAATATTCAAGCCGCGTACAATGCCAGAACACAAGAAGATAAGATCTCAACAGCTCATTGTCAGTAGGACCCACCAAGTTTAGCTATAAATATGTATCCCCCTCCCACTGAGGAGAGGATCGAAAAAGAGAAAGGAGAGAGAATAGGGAGAAGTAAGTGAGTTTTAGCTCATATGTTCGATGATCACAAGATCTTGTGATCATCTTTGTAACCATTTATTTTATAATGTATCCCCTTAGACCCGTGGACGTAGGCTTTAGTGCTGAACCACGTATATCGTTGTCTCTTTCACCTTTTGCACCGTTAGTTTCATTCATATACTCGTATTCCCGATCTATCTGGATCCCCGGAAGATGATAATGAGATCATGACAAACTAGAGGGGTTTGGAATCTATGATTTATCTTCTGTCTATGCTTATTCCATGCTCCTCATATCTCAGTGCATGTATTCAACTTATGTAAAGATTGTTTGTGATCACGTGGAAGCCAAACCCGACTCGCGTGTTCACAGAAATGTATCTCCGGATACATTTCTCTTGGGAGGCCAGCCCTATCTAAAGAAATGTATATCTACTCTTAAGGCCGTCTCTGCTTGAACATGTTTCCTGATTATTTTTGCGCTTGTACATTTGTGGGATTAATTGATTTGTGTATATGGCTTGTGTAGACCATTTCTCAGAAAATGAGTGAACTCTCCACCGTACTTTGCAATGTTGACTTGCTATGTTGCATTGTTGCTATAAGGTCAAATGTAGTGAAAATGTTGACTTTGTAATGTTGACTTTGCAATGTTGACTTGCTATGTTGAGTGAACCCTGAACCCTGTTTAATTTCCTTAGGTAGCAGCGTAGTACGGCCATTTGCATTGTAAATAGATAGAAAAACCTTTGATGCTTTTCTCTTCATTTTTTCTCCGCTTCCCATACAATTTCGACCTTTTTCTTCTCTTCTCCTCCTATTTTTATGTTTCTCTCAGTTGATCATCCTTGAAAACCACAAGGTCCACAACCAATTAGTTCATGTGATTACATCTAAAATAAAAGGAAAAAAAAAACCCTGATGTTTACCAAAATAAATTGATGGATGCACTCGTCTGATTAGCTTAATTTGATGGATCTAAAAAAGCTTAATTTGAAAGTTTGATTAGGGGTTTTGAAGAATTCTATTAAATTTGTTCACTTGAAGATGACACATATTTGAAGAATTCTTCTGAAGAAGGTTGTTGAACACTACCCCATATATCAATACATCTGGTTTCTTCCATTAAACTTGTCACTTTATATTCTAACAAGTTCAGTAAACCCGCGCAATTGCGCGGGCTAGTTTATTGTTACCCTGACTTTGTATATCTTACACTTCTAAGTAGTTTCTTTTCAGAATTTTTCCTAATCGAAAATATATATTGTGAATTAAATGGAGGATCTGATCAAGATTTGTTATCCACATTAAGATGACTAATGGGAACCAACTGAAGGATTAAAAAGGAGTGCAAAAAGACATCAAAAAACAGTTGTGCCACATTCAGTAAAGAGTCTAAAGACAACATTAATTTGAAGCTAAAATCTTTTTAAAGAGCATACTTGCTTGGTTATGAAGTTTTCCATCAGGAAGGGATCCGTACACCTTGCTCGATCACAAACTGGTGTGAAAAATCTAAAAAGAACATACAAAATGAATTAGGATGTAATCATCATAAGAGTCTGCGAGTAACGCAAATCTTCGCATAAACAAATTAAGAAACAAATTTTCTACCATTTAACCACCTTCGGTCCATTTTCTGCCATACGCCGTAGGGTATTAAGTTCCCTAATTCTTCTTCAACTGTTGCTAATACATACGACACATAAGAGTGCTCATGAATTGTTCTGAACATCAGAAAGAGTTATCGAACAAATTAGAAAGTAAAATATCTGCGAGGGAGTAACGGATTTAATTGAGTACAATGAATTAAAACAAAATAAATGACTTTCTTCTTCTTATTTTTTTCCACATACCTGTAATGGAGTATTAATCATTGTAGTAGTGGCAGAAGCAACAACAATGAGCTTTACAACAGCATCAGCAACATCATCTGATCAGATCATGGTTCTTGCTTCAACAGATGCTGGCCAATATTTAACACCCATTACAGGAACTTCAATCCCTTCTTTATATGCAAACATGCAATGTTCCTTTTTGCCATTTTATAATGCTTGACCTGGAAAAATTCCCAAAGAACAGAAGAATTCAATGTTATAAGATTTTCATACCCTTGTTAAATGGTAAAAGCTCATAAGCCGTAGCAAAGCAAAGAAAAAAAGTCTTCATTATAGATTGAAACTTATTTTCATTTTCAAAGAGTTCTAGCCTTATCAATTGTAGCTTCCGTTTCGAAGGAGATTTCCACGAACCTATTTAACAAAGAAAGATACCGCCTCAATTTTATTCTTTAATCCTTCCTCTGGCCAGAGCTTCCGCTGCAGAATACGACATTTTCATCCAAAATCAAGTTAAAAAAAACAGTAAAATATCTACTTAGAAAAAGAAGAATCCATAAAAAAAAAATCCATCCTGTATCGTTTAGGTTGTTCATATATTATGTTCGGCCTTTGGGCAGTGATGTGAACTTCATTTCTTGAACATATATAGCCTGCATATCTCCTTGTACAGGATGATGTTGGAATTATTTCTTGTTGTTCCTGGATTTGCAAAACAGGTGGTTTGAAATTTTTACCATCCTGGCTTGGCAGCCTCTGCCCTCCATCCTCGCCACGAACTGGACTACTAAACACATCAAAGGTCCTGGTAAGTAGGAGAATTGGAAATTTAGTGTCAGCAGCAATTATCTAGATACCATTGGAGCGAGAGAATCCAAAGAACAATGGACGAAAAGGCCACAAATCCACTTCAGATTGGTGTGGGTTTTGGAACTCTAATTTTCTTATACGATTTGCCTTCAATGGATACTTCCCATACAGATTCGACTGCATCTTTTGAATTTCATTTAGTTTCTGTTTCTTTTACTTTTTATTGGCTCTTCCTCATTTCATGTCTTGCGCTTTCCAAATATAAGAACACCAAAATACTTGAATATGGATGCAGCAACAAATTAGAAAGGTTTGAATATCAGTATGCAACCATAAATTAATTGTAAGTCAGGGTGGTATATCTATGCACAATTTTTTCGTGGTTCTAAGAATTCTTGATCTTGTTGGCCTAAGATATTTATTCCTTGAATCAATATTATAAAAAGAAGTGGTGTTTGTGTAGACTGATAAATCCAACCATTGATTTCGTCATCTGACGGCGGGGATCGTGAGTTGGGCGAGGGATATTTTCGTGCGTCGGATCCCTTGGTTTCCTGATATTGTTAGGGGCCGTTATTAATAATAACTTGATTTCCCTTATATGACTCGGTTAGCTACTGCGGACCAACATCAATAGCTAACTACGGACCAACATCAATAACCAGGTGAATTTCCTATTATAGAACTCTAAAACAGCCTTTTGTTCGAAGTATAAACCGGACGTCCGTCCAACACATAATTCTTTTTTTGATTGAACACCTAATCTTAGATACAAAGGGAAATAACAAGTGGCCGTAATATCTTTCCTTAATTAGCTTGGTGTTCCGTTTTGGAAAGATTGGTGTCACCTCTCTTCTACTGGATATCTATTCGGACGCACCCAAGCGATGACCAACCAGAAAAATACCCCTTCTATTTTTGTTGCTCGCTGATTAACACCTAGCTAAATATTTATATCCAACATCATGGACCGTGAAAACAAAACAAGTTGGAATTGGTCCTTTCTTTTTCTTCACCCAATAGTGGTACACCCCTGGGTGGACGCATGGCATAAGCCTACTCAATTATAATTCATCTCACCTGATGAATTTGTCCAGAGTCTTTTGACCAAAATAAAATAAAAATAAAATAAGAGGCCACAGTTACCAAAATAAAATAAGAGGCCACAGTGTAAGTCTCGGCTAATTTGATCCGACTAATAAAACACTAGGACACGCTTAAGAGGTCACGGCCAGGGCTGTAAGCTCCGGCTAATTTGACCCGACCAATAAAACATTAGGGCATGCTTGAGAGGCCACGGCCGGGGCTGTAAGCCCCGGCTAATTTGACCCGACTAACGAAAAATTAGGGCATGCTTGAGAGTCACGGTCGGGGTTGTAAGCCCCGGCTAATTTGACACGTCCAAATATTGCCGACCAAAAGAAAAACAAATATTAATCTGAAGACCCTATAGATTTTACTTAATCATGGCTAATTTTAATGTGGATATTATATTGCCTTTAAATTTTCTAATCCACGGCCGAGGCCGTAGGCCCCGGCCCCATCCGTCTATTATGACCCGACTAATTAAACACACTACTGTGACCCGACTAACTAACAAGCTATAATATGATACGACCAACTAAATATCGGGATCGTTCTGGTATGACCGAAATGCTCCCGACTATAATATACGGACTAAAATTGTATGGGAAGATAGGCGGAATAAAATATGAGAAGATACTTACCGATCGACCAAACAATAAACAAAATTCTAAAAGGTTGAGCCCCGGCCGTAGGCCGGGGTGATACCTAGTCACTTAATATAAATAGTTTTGTCATTAATGTCATGTGATAGAATGCATCTCACCATGAATATGTTTCCATCTCTTGTCATCGTAACTGAAAATCGCCAACATTAAGCGTGAATTGGAACAATTTTTTACACCTTTCGTCTTCCTCCTTAATCACGTTTTTTTATTTATTAAGTATTCAGTGGTTATGCAACCGTAAAGATGGTGGAAATGTTGAAGTTAGAGAAAAACAAAAATCCGAAAACGAAATTGTATTTTCAAAGTCGCGCGATAAAAAAAATAAAAAAAATAAAAATAAAATCCCACTGAAGGAAGACTTGAACTTGAAGGTATTATTGCCGACTTACATAAGAGATGTTGTGCTGCAAGATTTTCACATCCTGAAAACCTAAGGAACATAAGCAATACGCTCATGAGCAGCCACAGGGTTGACAGGTATAGGAAATGGTGAACACGTACCTATCATTCAGGAGTAGAAGTATTGTCGTTGTTCTTGTTTTCATCAAACATTTAATGTCCACATGAAGTTCTACACAAACAACCATAGTTACCAACCAATTTCAGTCGGAAAACTACAAATTTTTTTGAGAGTATCTTGCAGATATGAAGATATTTGACTCCTTCCGAGAAGATTGCAAAAAAAAAAAAAAACACGGAAGAGGGGTTTGCGTGTTATGTAAATTGTAATCGGCGTAATAATCAAGAAATACAACTGAACAGTTGTGTCGGTACGTAAGGCCTCCTGATGTGTACGGAAAGCTATCTTTTGGTAAAAATGTCGAAACAAAAGACGTGTCTATTATGCTAGGTAACAATTTTGGCAAAACCAACAGACACGTCTCTTCTATTATATGGCATGACAGCTAGGCATTTTTCAATAAGAAAATGGGTCATTTGTCCAAAAAAATTTAAAACACGGTTCAAATGGACGAGTAAAAAAAAGTACGGGTGAAATGGACACAAAAAAAATAGTAAGGAAGAAACTGGATGCATCCTGTGTAAAATAAAAATAAGAAAAAAATATTTGGAAATGGACAGGATGAAACCTGTTTTACATCTTGCCTATTTTTAAATTTTTGTCCATTTAAACAAAAAAGATATCTTTTTAATTTTTGGCTATTTAAACAGTATCAAAACCTAAGTGTCTTTTTCACCCAGGAATTGTTGATTTTGGTCTTTTTGACCAATTTTATATTTTTCAATTGGCTTTCCTGAATTTCTATGTTACATGTGGCACTCTATTATTGTTCTATTTCGTGAAGATGAATATGGTGCCGCCACATCAGCATAAACATTCTCCTTTATAATATGGAGAGATGGATAAAGTAGAGAGTAGTAATAGTAAAATTTCAGTTGTTGTTGCTGTTTCTGGAAATGGTCTTCATGGAGTGAGTGCTCTTGTAATGTAATTATTATTCAATAGAAATGATTTGTGAATGCTTTAGTTATTAGTAAACCCATTTTGAAACTAATTTTTGATGTAATAGATTCATCAACCATTGCTGAGTCAGGTCAGTGAGTTGGCTGCATTAGCCCGACTCACAACACCATCTTCTTTCTTGTTTCTCTGTTATTTTATTTTATTTTTTTGATCAAATGATTAACTCTGTTGTGACTGTATTTAAATTCTGAGGTTCAATTGGTTGAATCTAAGAATTGAAATAGTATTACAAAAAGAAGAGTGAGGGGCATCCCACCAAAGGCAAAACTCGAATCTGTTGCACTCCCCATTCAGCTTAAATATCGTCAAATGTAATTTTATTTCCTGCAGCAGCTTCCGGCTTTTCCTAGCTAGGCTAGCACGTCATAGAATTTTTAGAAATTCGTTCCTCCAACATCAAAGCACACTGGCATTTAATTCTTAATTGTGAAGGATGTACCATCGACTTCTTGTCCATCCTAATCAAGAGCTCTGTGGGAACACCAGTGGTGTGATCCTCTGGAATGTCCACCTGAACGATGGATTTGCAAGTTCGGAAATGCTTTTTTAGGAAGATTCGGATCTGGTCAACTCCCGAACAAGTATCAAAACCTTGGACACACATGGCTTCAGGAACAATGCAACCTAACTGCCTGCTTTGCAGCTTCTCCATTTTGCAAACTCAACATGAGCAAATCTCCCGAAAGTTCCATACTAGTCACAAGAGAAACGCACTTTAGCAATATCCTCAACATTTTAAAAGAAGTCAATCACATAAGATTCATCAACGGTAAGTGGTGCATTCTTGAGACAAAGTGTTCTTGATGCCCCAGTGCATTTCTCTTTATGGTAAAGTTCAACACAACTGCCCAATAACTCTACCCCATTTAGCCTTTCTGCCTTCTTTGCAGCTTCTTCAGTTACAAACTCAATATGGCGGAATAAAAAAAAGAGTTAATAAACAAAATAAAAATTAATAATGCGCCCACCGTGGGGCTCGAACCCACGACCACAAGGTTAAGAGCCTTGCGCTCTACCAACTGAGCTAGACGGGCATGTTGCGCACTAACATTTTTTAACACAAACTCAGACAGGAGTGTGCTTACATCAGAAAGAGGCACTTCAATGATAGTCACCCATGGAAATAGCTATGATATAGTTTGCAAATAGCTATAACCATAATGCAAACAAGAAATGCCAAAACTTTTACTGCTAAAGATGAATCACGAAACAGATATTAGATGCTCATGACTGAAAAAGTAATCACAAATGAAGGAGCTGAAAGTCAGGCAACTAAATCAACCATCTCAGTGAGTATGAGTTGGTTGGGAAGATATATGATTTGTTTTGCTGCAGAAATCTACAGAAAGACAACAGATTTAGATAATATTAACTACACGATCAATTACAGCATTCTGCTAACGACAAACTTCTATTGTGCATATCCTAATAACTAGAATTTATTGTTCTAATATCAACTTTCCAACGTTCCTTAAGCCATGCATACGTACTCCATTCAATGGAAACATTTTTCTCTACGATTCTTTGGTACACATGCTTAAACCACATTAAACAGAAACTTGGCTCCTAATGTCTCAAATCACTTTCATATAAGACAGAGGTCTGAGTCCTTTCGTATAAGTGAGAGGACGTATGGTTCCTAAGTACAAGGTTTTTCAACCAACTCACTTCAGAAGAATGGACATTCAAACATTGTCGAACAACAAAAAATTGCCCGTACACAGGATTGAACTGCCAGGCAAAGTTATTGCCTTGCAGAGCAGACAGAATTTTCTTCCACTATAATCAATGCACAGTCATTCGGCTCGTGCCAAATATTCAAACAACAAAAAAATCTGGACTTCAGTTTACAAGACTGACACCAAGCAACATTATTGCCTTGCAGAGCAGCCAGAATTTTCTTCCACAATAACCCGGGCATTTGGCTCGTGCTGCAATCATTCAAACGACAAAAAATTGCCCTCACGCAGGATTCAACTGCGGACCTTCAGTTTACAAGACTGACGCTCTACCACTGAGCTATAAGGGCAACCGATCGCACCCTAAGCGAGAATTATACCACTAGACCAAATGCCCTGTTCTTGGATAAAGCCACTAGACCACTGAGCTATAGGAACTATCTTTCTAATGAAGCCACTATTACTCCATTGTGAAGGGATCAGCTGTATCACCCCAAGAAAAAAAAATTATTAACCACAAACATCAAGCTAATTACATTCCACTACCTAGATTTTCGTTTAACTTCCTAAGTGTTCACTGACTCTATCTTCACCATTTATTAGGTACGAATACTCTTGGCAGATAAAATCTCAGCCTGCTGAAATTATAGGAACTAACAAACACTCTGCCAAGTATTCATCTTCAAAGAAACAATAAATAAACACACAACTAACAACTAAGAAAGGTTCGGATAGTATATGTTATGGGGATGTTCGTCAGACAACACAGGTAAAAGTTTAAACTGTAGCAAGATAAAGAAGAGAGTACTAACAACAATGAGTTCCCACTCACGATTCCTATTCATTCGAAGAGTGAAAAAATAACCAGACAACTTCATTGGTGTATGTTGCACCAAGAAGAGAATAACATTCTTTGCAGTGTTTCTCTGAATGAATAATGACAGTAACAAATTCATGAAATTGATAGCAGAACTAGGCATTCATTTTGATACTTCCACATATTCCAGATATAATTTAAGTTAAACTTGGTCATGAAGTAAACATTTGATGGCAAGAAAGTATGAGAAGAAACAAAAATTTTACCTGACTCATTTGACCAATAATGGTGATGGGCCCCTTAAACAAAAGAATTGCATACGCAAATCAGTTGCCTCACATGTCCATCGCCGTGTTTTCAGACATCTCTCTCAGAATAGATACAAGATAGCGATCCTGTCAAATCAGCTGAGAAAATTGAACTCGCCAAACAAAGAAACAGAACCCTAATTTCGTGCTAGAAAAACTTAAAACAAAATTTTCGATATTAGTCCCAAAATGTACCTTCACGAGCATGGGGATGGCTTCTGATCGAATCTTGGAGCGATAACTCAGGACCCAATTTTCACAAGCTCAAAGAGAGAGGGGGAGGAGGAATTTTGAAGATTAATTTTCTAAGAGCTTCTCCAACGGTGGTTGTGTGTCTTTCCCATGTGGCAACATAAACTAGACATCCTCCTTCCTATTTGGCGTTCAATTCTCCAAAAAGTTAGGCAGAAATAAAATTGATCTCCAACGGTAAAAAGTACCCTCCTCCCGGCTTAACATTAAGCTTTTATTAGATTTTTTAAGTACCCTCCTCCTCTTTCCCATGACTATACCCAAACTGTGTGCTTTGTCGGAATTATGCATCAGATGTTATTTATTAATCATATTTCTCTTGAGCATACTTTTGATTACGATTATAATTCCTACTGAAATTAATTGCAAATCCTACAAACTACAATTGTTCAAGAGCTTGATTTTGCAGATTTATATTTGGGTTGTAGTTCGTATTTTGTAATGCTATGAATTATCATGGAGATACATATTAATTGCAGATAAGTTCTAAGCCTCCATTAATATATGTTGCGTACTATACTAATCGTGAATCTTGTAATGAAATATCACTAAAATGTTAGTTACAGGATTGATTTCATCTAGAATTTTTCATCAAAAGTGTTGAAAAATTAATATTATTATTGATTAAAACATGATTGATCTATATTAGTTGTATGATTCCATAATTTTGATTTTGATTAACTAACCTTCTACTCGATGGCTTTTCACGAGAAGACAAATCTCGTTAAAAAAATGGAAGAACAAAAATAATTGTAGCTGTAGTTTTAGTTTGTAATTAAAATTGTTATAAATAGGCAAAATTATTATTTATTTACAAAAATCTTTGACTAGGATGGGTAGACATCCTCTATGTGAACCTCTAGAACAAGAGGTTGAGCAAGAGGATGTCTTCATAAAACTATGCCATGTCATCTACATGTTGATCATAGAGGTTAGGGTTGGAGAAAGATTTTAGGAATTTTGGATGTGTATCCTACGTGTACGAAGACTTTTTTTCTCACACACATACCGTTGGAGAAGCTCTAAATGCCGGGTTTTTCCTAGTGGAGAGAAAAGTGGGACTGGAGGCTTGTAAAAAAAACAAAAGAAAAGCGGTATGGAGACCACAACAAAAGGACCCCTTTTGAAGATTAATTTTCTAAATGCTGGGTTGCAGGGATGCTGCATTTTTTGAGTCGTGTCTGCATCCGACGCGCGTCGAACACTGGACGCGCGTCGGACGCTGACACGATGCGTGTCCAACGCATTCATGTTCTCGTTCCACTAGCGTCCGGTTTGTACGCACTGATGACCTGGTTTAACGCGTTTTTGTTCTCTCATTTTCATTTAAACTTATTTCTTTCTTTATACTATTATTAATGAAACACACTTTAGTCGGTGGTGATAAAAAAAGAAACGCACAATTGGGGATATCAAAACTAATTGGGGGATATGAATTACTTCCCCCAACCAAAGGTGTCTGTTAAGGGGTGTTTTTTGGGGCGAAAATACTAAAACACCCTTTGATTAATTAAAAAACATTATGAAAAGACTGTTATACCCTCCCCACAAAAAAAAACTTAAAATCAAAACCAAACACAAAATCATTTATCCTCCATTTGAGTACCGGCATACTCGTGTGTTAGGGTTAGGTTTTGAATTTTTTTTCTTCTTCTTCTTCATCGGTTCTTCATCGACGATTAATCGTTAAATCAAAATTTTCTTCATCGATTAACCTACCCGAATCATAACCATGCCTCCACTAAAGAAACCAAGCGCCAAATCGAACTCAAAATCGATTGCTCAACAAAAACAGGCAGAAAGACTTGCTAAGATTGCTCAAGAGCAAGAACACGAAGAACAAGAGTTATCACATATACCAGCTGCAAATATTCCTGCAAGGGATCCTCAGTATGGGGTACACCATATACTAAGGTGTCGCAAGTACACTTGGTGGAAGTGTAATTTAGGTCGTGGCTCCATAAAAGAAGATGGAGAGATCACCAGGTTCGATCAATGCTCACCTAGAAAGGAAGTAGATGATTAAGGCACAACCTTATTTGTATCATTAATGAAATCATCTCATTTGATTGTCTTTGACTATGTCCATGAATCAATACTGGAGGACGCTCCGAAGTTTTAAAAGATTCTAGAGAACAATGAAATCCTGACGGATTATTAGAATGCATATGAGTCAATGGAAGGATCATGCGTTCACAATGATGATATAATTCATAAATAGCTTCTCCAGAAGTAGAGCACAATGAGATCGAACCATGATTTATTTTGATTAATTTCAAATAAATAGCATATTATACAATCCAGGTAGAACTTGGTTCTTTGACAAATATGCAGGTATTTGGTGTGGTAGTGCTAACCAACCAAGTGTAAAGCATATTGGACATACATGATTAATTTATCACAAATCATAATGAGAAGAAAACACTCTTCAAGTATAAAGACTCACCTTGTGGCGCGAGGTTTCTCAGAAATGCATGGAATTTTTTTCTTGTAATGAACGTTATAGCGTTCCGCTACTTAGTTAGCTTGGTAATTTCAAAAGGACTTGAAATGCAGCATATGTATGTGGTTGTTACGTATCTCTGAAAGATCAAGAGATAGAAGATATTTACAGAAGTACTTGATAGCCTTTTGTTTCCCAAATCAAGTGACTCTAAACCACAGAGTGCGTTTACATTTAGATATAACGCTCACTTATAGATTGAAGCAATCAGGCGGATGTGGTATACCCGTCTAAGTGACTATTTGATTTGGAGGGGCTATACAAGTAAGTTATTTTCATTGCGTATTCACAAGAAAGTTCCTGATTTGGAATTGTACCTATCTATGTCGATGGTAAATATTTAATGGGTACTCTTGATGTAATAAGAGACCTTAAAAGCTATTTGAAATCCGAATTTGAGATGAAAAATCTTGGGAATGCTCGACCGATTACTGAGCTTGTGGTATATTATTCCACCAGTTTGCATATGTCTAAATTTGTCAGGAAATTTCACAAAGACATGCATCCTGATAGCACTCCCACGATTAGTCGATGTTCAAATGTAAGTAAGTGACCATTTCGTCTAAAGGAATATGACGAAGATGTATTAGGAGATGAAATTCTCATATCTAAGTACAATATACGCTTTATTGTACTTAGTATAGTAATATACTCGATTAAATTTTACATCCTCGGGGAACTTGTTAGCTAGATATATCTCGGCGCCAACACAACGTCATTGGAATGGTACAATGAATGTAATCGTGTACTTAAAGGTAACCATTGACATGAGTTTGTTTTATCCCTACAAAGACATAAAAAGGAATGCCAAAGGAACTGCAATCCAAAGGTTGTTGATTATGAAGGAACAATAATCTTTTTTCCAACGAAAGTAATCAGGGGGAGATATGGTAGACTATTTTCTAAGTTATTGCCGATATTCAGTTTTGAAAAGTATATGACTAAAGGAAATGTCTAGAACAACTCTGAAAGTAATCAGGGGGAGATGCCTACATCAGAGGGAGGATCCAAGGATATGATGTCAACATTATTTACTTTGAAATTGAAGCTGTATTGTAGTCTTTTTCCCTTCGATTGAGAATAGTTTTTCCCAAAGGGTTTTGTTACTCTACAAAGTTTTTAGCGAGACAACACTAAAAACATCAAGTATGTTGAACGTTGAAGACATAAAGATCGCGTTGATATTATTGAAAATATCTGAATCGAAGAAATGAAACGCGATAGTCTGTTAAGCAACGTAAATTCCAGAATCAACAACAAGGTCTTATAAGCATTCAAGTCACCAAAGTAAAGTGTGATAAACTCCTTTTGACTGCATTAGACAAATGAAAATTGTCTAACATCAGGGGGAGCATCTAATGGTGTGTTGAACTATTTTCCTTCACCGAGGTTGCTTTTTCCCACAGGGTTTTGTTACTCGGAAAGGTTTTTAATGAGACAACAACAAACACCGGGAATGTAATTTCCAAACTAAGGCTATTGTCTTTCCCATGAGGATTTTATTCCTTAAAAGTTGTGAAGAAACTAACCAACTTCAACAGAGCAAAATGATCATCTGCAACGGATCACCTTTACTTGTATTAGTCACGTTGTACTCTTTTCCCTTCGTTTAGGTTTTGTCCCACTGGCCTTTCCTTGTCAAGGTTTTAATGAGACAACATATTCAAGTCCAACTATGTTCTAAGTTTTCTTAATATTGTACTCTTTTCTTTAGTTCAGGTTTTGTCCCTCTGGGTTTTTCCTGACGAAGTTTTAACGAGGTAATTAACTTAGTCTCGGTGGTATTTAAAGATCGTATTCTTTTGTTGATGGTGGTTTTTAAACAAGGGTAAAATCGTAAAACCCCATGACCTAGTGTTACCCGCAACACATTAACTAAGAGCATTTAATTCAGGTGTAAATAATTAATAGGGGTATTTTTTCAAAATACCAGATTAGGGTTTTCGACCACGAGAACCCTAATTCCAAAACCAAGCCGCACACTGCACACCATGGCAACAATGCCAAACTAAGCCGCACACTGTGCACCATGGCAACAATGCCAAACCAAGCCGCACTGCTGCGCACCATGGCAACAATGCCAAACCAAGCCGCACACGCTGCGCACCATGGCAACAATGCCAAACTAAGCCGCACATGCGCACCATGGCAACAATGCCAAACCAAGTCGCACCTGGTAGCTCCATGGCAACAATGCCAAACCAAGCGCACCACACAGCGCTCCATGGCAACAATGCCAAACCAAGCCGCACACCGCGCACCATGGCAACAATGCCAAACCAAGCGCACCTGCGCGCCCCGCAACCATGCCAAACCAAGTCGCACACTGCGCACCATGGCAACCATGCCAAACCAAGCCGCACACTGCGCACCATGGCAACAATGCCAAACCAAGCCGCACACTGCGCGCCATGGCAACAATGCCAAACCAAGCCGCACCCTGCGCGCCACTGCAACAACGCCAAAACCAAGCCGCACACTGCGCACCATGGCAGCGACGCCAAAACCAAACTACCTATCTATCGCACTCATTGGCAACCATGCCAAACTAAGCCGCTATGCCATTGGCGCATGCCAAATATAGCGCCTAGGCTTGCAAAACGTGCAACTAGGTCAACATGGCCGTACGTGCCATTGGCACATGCCAACGCGTACCACAAGCCATATTTCCAAGCCGCTATGCCATTGGCGCATGCCAAATATAGCGCCCTAGGCTTGCAAAACGTGCAACTAGGTCAACATGGCCGTACGTGCCATTGGCACATGCAAGCGCGTACCACGAGCCATATTCCCAAGCCGCTATGCCATTAGCGCATCTTAGGATATAGCGCCCTAGGCTTACGAACCATACAACCTAGGCCAAGTCGGTCACGCATGCCATTGGCACATGCCAACATGCTCATTTGGTAGCTTTTCTTACCAAGCCCACGGCCCTAACGGCCACGCATGCCATTGGCACATGCCAACATGCTCGCTGGTAGCTTTTGTTACCAAGGCTACGGCTTTAACTGACGCCACGCATGCCATTGGCACATGCGAACATGCTGTTGGTAGCTTTTCTTACCAAGGCTACGACCCTAACGGCCGCACATGCCAAACACACACAGCTGGTAGCCTAACTTGCAAACCGTGCATCCTACCACCAAGGCATTCCGCACATGCCATTGGCACATGCCAAACACACACGCTGGTAACCTAACTTGCAAACCGTGCAACCTACCACCAAGGCATTCGCACATGCCATTGGCACATGCCAAACACACACGCTGGTAGCCTAACTTGCAAATGTGCAACCTACCACCAAGGCATTCCGCACGTGCCAATGGCACATGCCACACACGCCACTGATGGTAACCTAACTTGCAAACCGTGCAACCTACCACCAAGGCATTCCGCACATGCCGCACATGCCACTAGCAGCTCTGGCATTGCCACTTACACTCAACGTACAACCTACCACCAAGGCATTCCGCACATGCCATTGGCACATGCCACGCACGCCACTAGCAGCTCTGGCATTGCCACTTGCGCTCAAAGTACAACCCGCAACAAGGGCATTCCGCACATGCCACACGCGCCACTAGTAGCGCCACTTGCACTCAAGGTGCAACCAACGAGATATCAACACAAACTAACTACCCGAATTCGCCAAACTAACTACCCGAATACACCCATTACCGCTAGGAATCTAGTTTATGAAGATAAAGTTAAACTAACGGCTAACCCGCGGACTTTTGGGCCTCGGATTACCTCTCATGTCCTTTGTGCAGATTATTACAATGGAAAGTAACAAAGATACTGGGAAGACAAAGATAACTCCAAGAGATACTCCAAGGGCCACACCAGCAGTAACAAGGAGCAGACAAAAGGGCGAAGGACGCATAGCCGCGGATAACCTGCAGACCGGGGCGGAAAGCACGTGGCTCTTGGATGCGGGAAACATCGCAATGGAGGCAAAGAGAGCTGCAGCCGCAAGAGCTGCTGCACCAAGCAAGGGGTTTTCTCAAGTGGTTGCCTCCAAAGTAACAGCTGCAACCCGGCCAGCCGAGCCTCAGGAGGCTATAGCCGAATCAGTGATCCAGAACCATCCCTACGGAATGCCGCCGAACAATGAACAAGACGAACAACTACCGGCAGGATCCAACGGAATAATCGAGCCGGGCGTGCCATTGATAGACGAAATCAATACCACGATCCCCGAGGGACAAGCTCAACTACAGGAAGGAATCCCCAATCAAGCATCGAACCAAACAGCGCAAATATTGGCACAACTGGAGGAGCTACAGCGGAATCAACTAACGTACGCGGATGCGGTGGCCCTGTTAGCTCAAGAAAACCAACAGCTAAGAGAAAGGATCCTCCGAAGCTCCGAACTAGCGAATCAGCAAGACGAAGCCAACTCAGCAGTACAGAACAGGGACCGAGGAACGATCTTCGGAAACATCCCTGAAACAACTAACCGGAGAAGGATACCCCAAAGAAATGCGCGGAATAGTGGAAGGTCTGACCCAGACTACCGACCAGAAGCTCCAGATTACTATGACAAGGATGGAAGGCTATGGGCGCCCCAGAAATAGAAAAACCAGAGCCAAATAATATCCTAGAGCCAGTGAACCCACGGCAATGGGAGGTCTTCGTTGATGGCTCCAAAAATAGAGAGGGCGCGGGGATAGGCATCGTCATCACCACACCCACAGGGGACAGAATCGTGCACGCATTCAGATTGGAATTCGAAGGCCATACCAATAACATCGTCGAATATGAAGGGGTGATCCACGCTCTCCGCTTGATAATTGAATTAGGGATACAAGAAGTGCGGGTGACAAGCGACTCACAACTGATCATACGGCAAATAGGCTACGAATACAATGTGTACGACGAAACACTAATGGCATACATGGCTCTAGTGCAAACATTAGCCTCCCAAGTACCAAAAATCAGTTTCCGACATCTGCGCAGAAAGGAACTTAGACATGCGGACGCTCTGGCATATATATCGTCCATGCTTAAAAACGAGGATGTCAAAGCAATCAAGGTAACAAGAGTGTACGAACCATCCATCAAACTCCCAGAAACATGCACGGCTAACCAACGCAAACTCGAGGAGAAAGACATCTCGACGAGGATGTCGGAGAATACATATTCGACGATTTCCGACGAGGATATTACACGGCAAGCGGAGGAAGACGACGATTATAGTCGGGAGGCAGATTGGAGATCGAAATACACTCTTTCCTCAAAGACGGAAACTCCCCAAGACACCAAACAAAGCTAGGAAGGTGCGGTCAAGAGCCGGGATGTACGAACTAAGAGACCAAGCCTTATACCGAAAATCATTCCTCGGACCACTGTCCGCTGCCTATCCCGATCGAGAGGGGCATGTCGTTTTAAAAGATATACACGAGAGGAGATGCGAGGGAATCACAGTGGAATGAGATCCCTAGCAGATAAGGCCAAGACGCAGGGCTATTACTGGCCAACCATGATCCAAGATGCAGCCAGAATGGCGAAGAGATGCGAAGAATGTCAAAGATTTGGTAAACGAATCCACGCCCCAGCTACAAAGTTGAACTCGGTCGATAGTCCTTGGCCCTTCGGGAAATGGGGTATCGACATAGTAGGCCCACTCGTATCAGGAACGGGGAAAAGAAGATTCCTAATAGTGGCAACGGATTATTTCAACAAATGGGTAGAAGCAAAGGCCTTTGGCAAGAATTCGGGATTCGGACGTCTTCACTTTTATTTTTCAAAACATCATCTGCAGGTTTGGCATCCCCTTGAGAGATAGTCTCCGATAATGATAAACAGCTACAAGGAAAGAATATTGACTTGCTGTTGACACCTTCAAGATTCGAAAAACAAGTCCACCCCCATATACCCACAAAGCAACGGACAAGCGAAGCCACAAACAAAACTTTGGCATTCATTCTTAAAAAACAGCTAGATGAGTACAAGGACGATGGTGTGAGCAGACTGCATAATGTTCTATGGGCATATAGGACGACTCGAAGATCGGCCTAGGAGAATCCCCATTTCTACTCACCTACGGAGTGAGGCAGTCATCCTGCGGAAATTCTACTTCCAACTACAAAGACGAAGCCTGGGAAAAGAATCTCACCACGGACATGATGTTGGAAAGGCTCGACGACCTCGAAGAAAGAAGAGAAGCGCAGCGCAAAGAATGGAAAACTACCAACGCAGGTTGGCCAGAGAATATAACAAGAAAGTGAAATTTAGGAATTTTGTAGAAGGGCAGTATGTGTTGAGGACTATTCCCCAATACCAGCGAGAAAAAAAGTGGGGAAAATTAGCACCAACTTGGGGAGGACCCTACATAATACACGACATCGCAGGAAATGGCTCTTACTATCTGCGTAATATGAAAGGGGAAATCCTCATGCATCCGTGGAATGCCAAATACCTCAAACCATACTATCCATAATCAATCACCTGCGTGCGCATTTCAGAAGAAGAAAATGGACCTGCTAATCCACATGTTTCTATCTCTGACAAAGGAGTAACGCGCCTTAATATTTCAATCAATACCAAGTTTTCATTTTCAAATATCATATCCCGTTCATTACCCACGCACATTTCAATTTATTCAAAACCCACAACCTACATACAACACATCATATGAACCACATGTATATACTACTTACACAATGTACATTGAAAACCATGTCACATCATAATAAAATATCGATGCAATTGTTACCCCGTGGATGTAGGCCTTAAGGCCGAACCACGTAAATTGTTGTACAATTACTATTATTAGGAATTGACGCTATACTTAACAAGAGGGCTATCCTGCACAAAGCATGAATCACACCCACTACGATATAGCGGGCAATATCCCGTGCAAAACACACACACGCAATATATCGGAGCATACACATGCGATCTCTCAGAACTCCTCCGTAAATGTCTATAAGTGTATGACCAGGAGGCGACTTCTTACAGAATGAGATATCCGTGCAATATTACAAGCCGCGAACATTAATGGAGTATATCTTTAAACGTCGGGGAGACCCCCACCGTCCGGTGATCCTCGGCCAAGGAGTTAGCTGGACGGGGTGCAAGGTCACAAGACGATTCCGGGGATACCAACCTACGGAGTTGCACGAACAATACACTTTATCAAACTCAAAGATTGATATCCGCGGGTTACAATAACTACGGAATTTTCCATTATAGTTAAAAATGATAGACATAAGTTCAACAAAATTCAATATCAGATTTAAACACCAAAGTTTGATCTAATACATGCAGTTGATTACAAGCCCAGCAAGCAAAATAACAAAAACGCCAAAAAAGGATAAGCAACCGAGATCAATCCCTAGCATACTAACTACGGTTTACTGAGCAGGAGTGTTATCTGCAGGTTTATCCTTCAGCGATGAAGGAACGCTACCACCCGAGGAGGGCCCAGAAGAACTTGATGGGAGTGCGGGTACGGGACGCCGAGTATAATTCTTGGTTAACCCATGGTTTTTCTTAAGGTCCAGCTCAATCTCACCAAGAATCTTATTAATCTCTTCGGCCAGTTGTTTGCGGGCCATTAGACCTATGGCTACGCTCCTCATCTCAGCCTGATTTAAGGAAGTACAAAGCTGGTCTATCCTTTGATTAGCTTGCTTCGAGCGTTTCGTCTGAGACGAGGCCAGGCCGCGATGGTAGCTAACTTGACCCTCCGTTGAACTACCTTAGCACGAGCTTGGCAAACTTTCCATCTGCTGGCTTTAAGCTGTACTTGGAGCTCTGCGAACAATAAAAGAAAGACAGTGAGTTATGACAGATACAATTCAAAGCACACTCGATGACGAAGACGTATACCTTCACAATGATCAACCGCGGAATCCCTCGCTTCTGCAGCATAATCATATTCATTTGACAACTTATCATAATCTACCTGAAGCAGATTATGAGCATACTGACTTGCGCTCAGGTCATTTCGAAGCATCGAGCCCGAATGACGATGTCGATTAACCTCATCATTCTTCAATTCCAATCCCTTGTTGAGACGATACATAGTCACCTCTAAGTCTCTCTCACGTTCAACCTGACGAGCCACATCAGCTCGAGACGCGGACAGAGCACTACTGAGAGCACTACATTCTGCCCTAGCATCGTCTCTCTCTTTGGCTAAACGCTGCATATAAGTCCGCACATCCGAGGGATGCGAAGACCGCGCTTGCCGCAGCTCGCCTTCCAGAACATTAAGTCTAATTTCTAAGGAAGAAATCTGCCCGCGGGCTTGCTCAAGATTGTCCCGCGTCCATAAAAGGGCCCCGTTAAACAAGTGGCGGTCATGGTTATTTCGATTTTGCAAATCTACCAAGCAATATTTTTTCTTACGCCATTCTTCGGCCATCGCGTTATGAATATCCGCGCGGGCATTCCATTTAACCGACTCACTCTTGAGTTTTTCAACTAACTCGACAATGCGCCCCTTTTGACGAGTCCTCTCACTCCGAAGCCACAACAATTAAGGGACTCCACCCAGAGAGAAGATGAAACACGGCGGGAGGAGGGAAGAAAAGAAAACTTCGAGAATAAATAAGGAGCAGGAAACTACCAAAGAAAGAGGGCGCAGACCTGAAATGGATGAGGAATTTTCCTCAGCAACAGCTAACTTGGCCTTAACCAGAGCCAACTCAGAACGTAGCTGAGCCTCTTCCGTGCCCTGCTGCTCCTTACGTTTAAGCAAACTCTTTAGCTCGGTTATTTCTTCATCCTTAGCGGATACCGCAGCCTCGACACTTGAAAGCGTCTCTTCACAATGTCGAAGCTTCCCCTCTAGCTTCAGAGATTTGGCCCTAAAGAGCCGGTAAAGTTGGTGGTTACAATACTCACTTCTCATCATCTATCAGCAAAATGAGGGAAGTTAGCTCACATCACATTCGAAAGAAGTCAGGGATAAAAAGAACAGGACAAACCTCCAATAACCGTTCTTTGGGGGTAAGCTGTATTGATACCCATCAGCAATAGCCATCATGTCAGCAACGGTAGGGGGAGGATCCACTACAAGATCAAGCCCGCTGGCTACGAGATTTTTACCCCATCCTCGATCTACCGCCTCCTCAGGGGTTAACTCCATGGACCTCCGAGTAAAAGCATCCGAACTCTTTTCCCCTTCAATCACGGGGGCAGGATGAGGAACTACCAGCAAGTTTTTCTTTCGCAGCCACGCCAAAACAGCATCATCGCCATCCGCAGCTAAGGATTGCGAGAAATCATCTAAGGGGGAGTCCGAGGTATTCCCACCATGAGCAGCACCAACATTACCTTGCACCAAGGCCCCACCAACAGTGGAGGAGGTACCAGCAAAACCCTCGGAGGGCACTACCAAAACCCCAGCATCAGACCTGCCAGATGGGTCACCAACGCAGCTATCCTCGAGAACACTCCAATCATCACCAGCTGGAAGTAGAGTGAAGTCCGAAACAAGCCCCATAACCGTGGACATGTCAAATGACTGTTCCCCAGACAAAACCTTACCAAACGAGAACTCATAACAACCACCCCCATCCTTGTCACCACTACTAAGAACAAGTCCCTTACCTTTATCTATAACATTCACACTGGACTGAGTAACCCCCCCGGCATGATTTCCACCACCACCAATAGACAAGTTACCACCACCAATACCACCAACATCCGAATCACCTTTAACCCCACCAGTGGCGGTGGCCGGGTCGCCTTGACCACCACCAGTGGCCGAATCACCTTGGCCACCCCCAATGGTCGGGTCACCTTGACCACCACCAGTGGCCGAATCACCTTGACCACCACCAATGGTCGGGTCACCTTGACCACCACCAATAGTCGGATCACCCTGACCATCACCAATAGTCGGATCACCCTGACCACCACCAGTGGCCGGATCATCACCTCCACCGTCAACTGCCCGATCACCGTCACCTTCTTGAACAGGCGGAGAAGTCTCAATTCGCTCTTCCCTATCGGAAGAGTCATCATCACCACACACGGGACTATTTACATCCTCGAAATGAGAGGAACCCTCGGTGGGAGAATTCGATGATTGCTTGGGATTAATCTTCTTACCTCTACACACCTACAACACATAATGATAAAAGCACCGTTGGCATCACCTTTCCTTGGCATAATTAACATTATTTAAGAAAACGTAGGGGCACACATATGAAGAAAACAAACAACGCACCTTAACAACATCAGTATTCCGCGGAGGAACAGTAGCATCAGGGACATCTTCATCTTCTGCATCATCAACATCACGGCTATAAACAAAATCCATACCAGCAAAACTCATCCGCCAGGGGCAGTAATGCGCGTAACGAGCGGGAGAAGCTTCGCGAGGAAGACTGTCAGCAGTTGGCTGCCAACCACGGGGACCAGGGACCCAACCATAGGCCCACGGGCCAACAACTTCAAGAACAGTGGCAGACCACTCGTAGTCATGATCACGCTTGATTCTCTCCTCAGCAGGAATAGGAAGACCTTCGGCACCAGGAATCCTCGCCATCTTGGAATCACTTACCTCGCTCAAAAGGCGAACTTCCCCCTTAACAGAAGTAATGTTCCGTAGACTCACAGACCACGGCTTACGAGTATTCTGTTAACATAATCTCCAAAGGATCTCGTTGAAATTCTCAGGAGTATACCACCCTTTCTCCTTTTCTAATCTAGGGGCATAGCAAGTCATCATCGTTTTCCCCTTACTACGAAGGTAGCATTCACGAAGATGGCGAAGATAGTTTCCTGTCAACTGTTGCACCCCGCGATTATGACTTTTCTTGGCAGTATCGCGGCTAGACAGAACCCGATAATAGAAATCATCACCAGCTTTATACAAGGGTAACATCAAACCACCTCGAAAGCACCCACGGTTGTCGACCAAATGAAAGGCATCGTACTTATAATTGGTAACCATCTCATAAGTTATGTCTTTATCAGCGGCATAAAAACGAACCTGAAAATCTTTGAAGACCATGCTTCACCTTGAAGGCCTCGAGATCAATGTGTCGAAAGGTAAACTTCTTATTACCCGAGAGATAAAGGACGGAAAGTAATGGCGAGTCATCCTCGAAACCTTCTTCCGCAAAGCATCCTCCACGGAACCCGAGCCTTCCTCTTAGGAGGAACTAAGTTTCCGAAGACTCTATCTCCGTAGCCTTTCTCTTGAGTAAGAGTTTTAGTCGACTTACTAGAACCGGCACGGATGGGTTAGTCCGCGTTGGAGGCTGAGTGCGGAGGGGCTGCACATCCAAAGGTTCATTGCGAGGATTCGGCTGCTTCTTAGGAGACTCACCTTTAGAACGAGTCGCGGCATACCTAGATCCCTGCGGAGGATCACCCCTCTAAGTGAAGGTCTTTGAATGGGAGGATGAGGATGTTCGTCCATCCCGAAGATTACCCTGAGTAGGTGGGGGCGAAGCTCCACCCCTTACATTAGGATCACTCTGGGGAGATCGATGAGGACTTGACGGAGGAGTCTGATAAGGGACCCGCGGATGGTCGGACATGTCTGCGGGCACAAACACGAATAGGAACTCAAATCAGAGGCAGAGAAGATCAAAAATCGAGAAAATCTCAAGAACAGTAGTGCAAAGAAGAAAACCCTAAATTTCATCTAACAGTTGCCTAAACTCTCAGATCATTATCCGAACTCAAAAGAAGAAATAAAATCTAAGCATGACCCATGGAGCACCCAACTCAGTAGCGTCGACTCTCAAAACCCAGGGTACATTTAAATTTAAAACTCATCATCAAATCACCGCCAGAAAATCAAAAACTTGACAAGCTTAAGCAAGGTGATTAAACGGAATAAAAGGTCATACCTGAATCACGAAGAATCAATCAACAAAGCAAGTAATAACCACAGAAGAAAGCAACCACGACAATCACGATAGCGGTGACAGCAGTAGAAGAAGCGATGGTGTCGGAGGAAGTTAAGAAGATGAAGACAAGAACAAAGAATAAAACGAGAGAATGTGAATTAAAGTCACATTCTCTCACTCCCTCTTTATATAGAACCGGAAAGGAACTGTCCACTACCCAAAGAGCGATTATGGCCGGACGTGGGAAACGTGCACAATAAATGCAGGTAGCACCTTTTAGGAGAAGTTATGAGGGAGATAAAAACGTACCACACGGTTCTTCTTCCAACAAAACCCAAACGCCCGATCGCAAGAAGAGGGCAAATTGTAAGTACACTAATTTATCTCCATTGCCACGTGCGCTAACGGGGTCCACGTGGATGACATCACTCACGAGGATGACACATAGGGGCATCCGTGGCACTCGAATAACGTGCCATCAGTCGAGACCAACGGTCGGAAATAAAGGGGCACCCAAGATAGATGAGTCCGCGTAGCACCCAAGGATGGCCTTAACCCATCACGAGGTAAGACGTAATCAACGGTCGAGGTAGTCCAGCCCGACATGGACATGACAAGAGGACCGACACCACCCCGGCGTGCGTGGACTGGGGCGCTCCAACCACCCGCATTTAATGTAGCTCGGAGAATACGTGTCGAACGACCAGCCGATGGAAACAAGGGTGGTCGGCGTGATGAATCGGGATATAGTCGAAGCCGCGGAGTGACATAGAAGTCCGCGGACCACGCCCATGAGATAATATTCAAGCCCGCGTACAATGCACAGAACACAAGAAGATAAGATCTCAACAGCTCATTGTCAGTAGGACCCACCAAGTTTAGCTATAAATATGTATCCCCCTCCCACTGAGGGGGAGAGGAAAAAGAGAGAGAATAGGGAGAAGTAAGTGAGTTTTAGCTCATATGTTCGATGATCACAAGATCTTGTGATCATCTTTGTAACCATTTATTTTATAATGTATCCCCTTAGACCCGTGGACGTAGGCTTTAGTCTTTGAACCACGTATATCGTTGTCTCTTTCACCTTTTGCACCGTTAGTTTCATTCATATACTCGTATTCCCGATCTATCTGGATCCCAGGAAGATGATAATGAGATCATGACAAACTAGAGGGTTTGGAATCTATGATTTATCTTCTGTCTATGCTTATTCCATGCTCCTCATATCTCGGTGCATGTATTCAACTTATGTAAAGATTGTTTGTGATCACGTGGAAGCCAAACCCGACTCGCGTGTTCACAGAAATGTATCTCCGGATACATTTCTCTTGGGAGGCCAGCCCTATCTAAAGAAATGTATATCTACTCTTAAGGCCGTCTCTGCTTGAACATGTTTCCTGATTATTTTTGCGCTTGTACATTTGTGGGATTAATTGATTTGTGTATATGGCTTGTGTAGACCATTTCTCAGAAAATGAGTGAACTCTCCACCGTACTTTGCAATGTTGACTTGCTATGTTGCATTGTTGCTATAAGGTCAAATGTAGTGAAAATGTTGACTTTGTAATGTTGACTTTGCAATGTTGACTTGCTATGTTGAGTGAACCCTGAACCCTGTTTAATTTCCTTAGGTAGCAGCGTAGTACGGCCATTTGCATTGTAAATAGATAGAAAAACCTTTGATGCTTTTCTCTTCATTTTTTTCTCCGCTTCCCATACAATTTCGACCTTTTTCTTCTCTTCTCCTCCTATTTTTATGTTTCTCTCAGTTGATCATCCTTGAAAACCACAAGGTCCACAACCAATTAGTTCATGTGATTACATCTAAAATAAAAGGAAAAAAAAAAACCCTGATGTTTACCAAAATAAATTGATGGATGCACTCGTCTGATTAGCTTAATTTGATGGATCTAAAAAAAGCTTAATTTGAAAGTTTGATTAGGGGGTTTTGAAGAATTCTATTAAATTTGTTCACTTGAAGATGACACATATTTGAAGAATTCTTCTGAAGAAGGTTGTTGAACACTACCCCATATATCAATACATCTGGTTTCTTCCATTAAACTTGTCACTTTATATTCTAACAAGTTCAGTAAACCCGCGCAATTGCGCGGGCTAGTTTATTGTTACCCTGACTTTGTATATCTTACACTTCTAAGTAGTTTCTTTTCAGAATTTTTCCTAATCGAAAATATATATTGTGAATTAAATGGAGGATCTGATCAAGATTTGTTATCCACATTAAGATGACTAATGGGAACCAACTGAAGGATTAAAAGGAGTGCAAAAGACATCAAAAAACAGTTGTGCCACATTCAGTAAAGAGTCTAAAGACAACATTAATTTGAAGCTAAAATCTTTTTAAAGAGCATACTTGCTTGGTTATGAAGTTTTCCATCAGGAAGGGATCCGTACACCTTGCTCGATCACAAACTGGTGTGAAAAATCTAAAAAGAACATACAAAATGAATTAGGATGTAATCATCATAAGAGTCTGCGAGTAACGCAAATCTTCGCATAAACAAATTAAGAAACAAATTTTCTACCATTTAACCACCTTCGGTCCATTTTCTGCCATACGCCGTAGGGTATTAAGTTCCCTAATTCTTCTTCAACTGTTGCTAATACATACGACACATAAGAGTGCTCATGAATTGTTCTGAACATCAGAAAGAGTTATCGAACAAATTAGAAAGTAAAATATCTGCGAGGGAGTAACGGATTTAATTGAGTACAATGAATTAAAACAAAATAAATGACTTTCTTCTTCTTATTTTTTTCCACATACCTGTAATGGAGTATTAATCATTGTAGTAGTGGCAGAAGCAACAACAATGAGCTTTACAACAGCATCAGCAACATCATCTGATCAGATCATGGTTCTTGCTTCAACAGATGCTGGCCAATATTTAACACCCATTACAGGAACTTCAATCCCTTCTTTATATGCAAACATGCAATGTTCCTTTTTTGCCATTTTATAATGCTTGACCTGGAAAAATTCCCAAAGAACAGAAGAATTCAATGTTATAAGATTTTCATACCCTTGTTAAATGGTAAAAGCTCATAAGCCGTAGCAAAGCAAAGAAAAAAAGTCTTCATTATAGATTGAAACTTATTTTCATTTTCAAAGAGTTCTAGCCTTATCAATTGTAGCTTCCGTTTCGAAGGAGATTTCCACGAACCTATTTAACAAAGAAAGATACCGCCTCAATTTTATTCTTTAATCCTTCCTTTGGCCAGAGCTTCCGCTGCAGAATACGACCTTTTCATCCAAAATCAAGTTAAAAAAAAACAGTAAAATATCTACTTAGAAAAAGAAGAATCCATAAAAAAAAATCCATCCTGTATCGTTTACGATGTTCATATATTATGTTCGGCCTTTGCGCAGTGATGTGAACTTCATTTCTTGAACATATATAGCCTGCATATCTCCTTGTACAGGATGATGTTGCAGTTATTTCTTGTTGTTCCAGGATTTGCAAAACAGGTGGTTTGAAATTTTTACCATCCTGGCTTGGCAGCCTCTGCCCTCCATCCTCGCCACGAACTGGACTACTAAAGACATCAAAGGTCCTGGTAAGTAGGAGAATTGGAAATTTAGTGTCAGCAGCAATTATCTAGATACCATTGGAGCGAGAGAATCCAAAGAACAATGGACGAAAAGGCCACAAATCCACTTCAGATTGGTGTGGGTTTTGGAACTCTAATTTTCTTATACGATTTGCCTTCAATGGATACTTCCAATACAGATTCGACTGCATCTTTTGAATTTCATTTAGTTTCTGTTTCTTTTACTTTTTTATTGGCTCTTCCTCATTTCATGTCTTGCGCTTTCCAAATATAAGAACACAAAAATACTTGAATATGGATGCAGCAACAAATTAGAAAGGTTTGAATATCAGTATGCAACCATAAATTAATTGTAAGTCAGGGTGGTATATTTATGCACAATTTTTTCGTGGTTCTAAGAATTCTTGATCTTGTTGGCCTAAGATATTTATTCCTTGAATCAATATTATAAAAAGAAGTGGTGTTTGTGTAGACTGATAAATCCAACCATTGATTTCGTCATCTGACGGCGGGGATCGTGAGTTGGGCGAGGGATATTTTCGTGCGTCGGATCCCTTGATTTCCTGATATTGTTAGGGGCCGTTATTAATAATAACTTGATTTCCCTTATATGACTCGGTTAGCTACTGCGGACCAACATCAATAGCTAACTACGGACCAACATCAATAACCAGGTGAATTTCCTATTATAGAACTCTAAAACAGCCTTTTGTTCGAAGTATAAACCGGACGTCCGTCCAACACATAATTCTTTTTTTTGATTGAACACCTAATCTTAGATAAAAAGGGAAATAACAAGTGGCCGTAATATCTTTCCTTAATTAGCTTGGTGTTCCGTTTTGGAAAGATTGGTGTCACCTCTCTTCTACTGGATATCTATTCGGACGCACCCAAGCGATGACCAACCAGAAAAATACCCCTTCTATTTTTGTTGCTCGCTGATTAACACCTAGCTAAATATTTATATCCAACATCATGGACCGTGAAAACAAAACAAGTTGGAATTGGTCCTTTCTTTTTTCTTCACCCAATAGTGGTACACCCCTGGGTGGACGCATGGCATAAGCCTACTCAATTATAATTCATCTCACCTGATGAATTTGTCCAGAGTCTTTTGACCAAAATAAAATAAAAATAAAATAAGAGGCCACAGTTACCAAAATAAAATAAGAGGCCACAGTGTAAGTCTCGGCTAATTTGATCCGACTAATAAAACACTAGGACACGCTTAAGAGGTCACGGCCAGGGCTGTAAGTCCCGGCTAATTTGACCCGACCAATAAAACATTAGGGCATGCTTGAGAGGCCACGGCCGGGGCTGTAAGCCCCGGCTAATTTGACCCGACTAACGAAAAATTAGGGCATGCTTGAGAGTCACGGTCGGGGTTGTAAGCCCAGCTAATTTGACACGTCCAAATATTGCCGACCAAAAGAAAAACAAATATTAATCCCGAAGACCCTATAGATTTTACTTAATCATGGCTAATTTTAATGTGGATATTATATTGCCTTTAAATTTTCTAATCACGGCCGAGGCCGTAGGCCCGGCCCCATCCGTCTATTATGACCCGACTAATTAAACACACTCTTTGTGACCCGACTAACTAACAAGCTATAATATGATACGACCAACTAAATATCGGGATCGTTCTGGTATGACCGAAATGCTCCCGACTATAATATACGGACTAAAATTGTATGGGAAGATAGGCGGAATAAAATATGAGAAGATACTTACCGATCGACCAAACAATAAACAAAATTCTAAAAGGTTGAGCCCGGCCGTAGGCCAGTGATACCTAGTCATAATATAAATAGTTTTGTCATTAATGTCATGTGATAGAATGCATCTCACCATGAATATGTTTCCATCTCTTGTCATCGTAACTGAAAATCGCCAACATTAAGCGTGAATTGGAACAATTTTTTACACCTTTCGTCTTCCTCCTTAATCACGTTTTTTTATTTATTAAGTATTCAGTGGTTCTGCAACTGTAAAGATGGTGGAATGTTGAAGTTAGAGAAAAACAAAAATCCGAAAACGAAATTGTATTTTCAAAGTCGCGCGATAAAAAAAAAAAAAAAATCCCGCTGAAGGAGACTTGAACTTGAAGGTATTATTGCCGACTTACATAAGAGATGTTGTGCTGCAAGATTTTCACATCCTGAAAACCCAAGGAACATAAGCAATACGCTCATGAGCAGCCACATGGTTGACAGGTATAGGAAATGGTGAACACGTACCTATCATTCAGGAGTAGAAGTATTGTCGTTGTTCTTGTTTTCATCAAACATTTAATGTCCACATGAAGTTCTACACAAACAACCATAGTTACCAACCAATTTCAGTCGGAAAACTACAAATTTTTTTGAGAGTATCTTGCAGATATGAAGATATTTGACTCCTTCCGAGAAGATTGCAAAAAAAAAAAAAAAAACACGGAAGAGGGGTTTGCGTGTTATGTAAATTGTAATCGGCGTAATAATCAAGAAATACAACTGAACAGTTGTGTCGGTACGTAAGGCCTCCTGATGTGTACGGAAAGCTATCTTTTGGTAAAAATGTCGAAACAAAAGACGTGTCTATTATGCTAGGTAACAATTTTGGCAAAACCAACAGACACGTCTCTTCTATTATATGGCATGACAGCTAGGCATTTTTCAATAAGAAAATGGGTCATTTGTCAAAAAATTTAAAACACGGTTCAAATGGACGAGTAAAAAAAAGTACGGGTGAAATGGACACAAAAAAAATAGTAAGGAAGAAACTGGATGCATCCTGTGTAAAATAAAAATAAGAAAAAAATATTTGGAAATGGACAGGATGAAACTGGTTACATCTTGCCTATTTTTAAATTTTTGTCCATTTAAACAATATCTTTTTAATTTTTGGCTATTTAAACATGATCAAAACCTAAGTGTCTTTTTCACCCGGAATTGTTGATTTTGGTCTTTTTGACCAATTTTATATTTTTCAATTGGCTTTCTGAATTTCTATGTTACATGTGGCACTCTATTATTGTTCTATTTCGTGAAGATGAATATGGTGCCGCCACATCAGCATAAACATTCTCCTTTATAATATGGAGAGATGGATAAAGTAGAGAGTAGTAATAGTAAAATTTCAGTTGTTGTTGCTGTTTCTGGAAATGGTCTTCATGGAGTGAGTGCTCTTGTAATGTAATTATTATTCAATAGAAATGATTTGTGAATGCTTTAGTTATTAGTAAACCCATTTTGAAACTAATTTCTGATGTAATAGATTCATCAACCATTGCTGAGTCAGGTCAGTGAGTTGGCTGCATTAGCCCGACTCACAACACCATCTTCTTTCTTGTTTCTCTGTTATTTTATTTTATTTTTTTGATCAAATGATTAACTCTGTTGTGACTGTATTTAAATTCTGAGGTTCAATTGGTTGAATCTAAGAATTGAAATAGTATTACAAAAAAGAAGAGTGAGGGCATCCCACAAAGGCAAAACTCGAATCTGTTGCACTCCCCATTCAGCTTAAATATCGTCAAATGTAATTTTATTTCCTGCAGCAGCTTCCGGCTTTTCCTAGCTAGGCTAGCACGTCATAGAATTTTTAGAAATTCGTTCCTCCAACATCAAAGCACACTGGCATTTAATTCTTAATTGTGAAGGATGTACCATCGACTTCTTGTCCATCCTAATCAAGAGCTCTGTGGGAACACCAGTGGTGTGATCCTCTGGAATGTCCACCTGAACGATGGATTTGCAAGTTCGGAAATGCTTTTAGGAAGATTCGGATCTGGTCAACTCCCGAACAAGTATCAAAACCTTGGACACACATGGCTTCAGGAACAATGCAACCTAACTGCCTGCTTTGCAGCTTCTCCATTTGCAAACTCAACATGAGCAAATCTCCCGAAAGTTCCATACTAGTCACAAGAGAAACGCACTTTAGCAATATCCTCAACATTTTAAAAGAAGTCAATCACATAAGATTCATCAACGGTAAGTGGTGCATTCTTGAGACAAAGTGTTCTTGATGCCCCAGTGCATTTCTCTTTATGGTAAAGTTCAACACAACTGCCCAATAACTCTACCCCATTTAGCCTTTCTGCCTTCTTTGCAGCTTCTTCAGTTACAAACTCAATATGGCGGAATAAAAAAAAAAAGAGTTAATAAACATAATAAAAATTAATAATGCGCCCACCGTGGGGCTCGAACCCACGACCACAAGGTTAAGAGCCTTGCGCTCTACCAACTGAGCTAGACGGGCATGTTGCGCACTAACATTTTTTAACACAAACTCAGACAGGAGTGTGCTTACATCAGAAAGAGGCACTTCAATGATAGTCACCCATGGAAATAGCTATGATATAGTTTGCAAATAGCTATAACCATAATGCAAACAAGAAATGCCAAAACTTTTACTGCTAAAGATGAATCACGAAACAGATATTAGATGCTCATGACTGAAAAAGTAATCACAAATGAAGGAGCTGAAAGTCAGGCAACTAAATCAACCATCTCAGTGAGTATGAGTTGGTTGGGAAGATATATGATTTGTTTTGCTGCAGAAATCTACAGAAAGACAACAGATTTAGATAATATTAACTACACGATCAATTACAGCATTCTGCTAACGACAAACTTCTATTGTGCATATCCTAATAACTAGAATTTATTGTTCTAATATCAACTTTCCAACGTTCCTTAAGCCATGCATACGTACTCCATTCAATGGAAACATTTTTCTCTACGATTCTTTGGTACACATGCTTAAACCACATTAAACAGAAACTTGGCTCCTAATGTCTCAAATCACTTTCATATAAGACAGAGGTCTGAGTCCTTTCGTATAAGTGAGAGGACGTATGGTTCCTAAGTACAAGGTTTTTCAACCAACTCACTTCAGAAGAATGGACATTCAAACATTGTCGAACAACAAAAAATTGCCCGTACACAGGATTGAACTGCCAGGCAAAGTTATTGCCTTGCAGAGCAGACAGAATTTTCTTCCACTATAATCAATGCACAGTCATTCGGCTCGTGCCAAATATTCAAACAACAAAAAATCTGGACTTCAGTTTACAAGACTGACACCAAGCAACATTATTGCCTTGCAGAGCAGCCAGAATTTTCTTCCACAATAACCGGGCATTTGGCTCGTGCTGCAATCATTCAAACGACAAAAAATTGCCCTCACGCAGGATTCAACTGCGGACCTTCAGTTTACAAGACTGACGCTCTACCACTGAGCTATAAGGGCAACCGATCGCACCCTAAGCGAGAATTATACCACTAGACCAAATGCCCTGTTCTTGGATAAAGCCACTAGACCACTGAGCTATAGGAACTATCTTTCTAATGAAGCCACTATTACTCCATTGTGAAGGGATCAGCTGTATCACCCCCAAGAAAAAAATTATTAACCACAAACATCAAGCTAATTACATTCCACTACCTAGATTTTCGTTTAACTTCCTAAGTGTTCACTGACTCTATCTTCACCATTTATTAGGTACGAATACTCTTGGCAGATAAAATCTCAGCCTGCTGAAATTATAGGAACTAACAAACACTCTGCCAAGTATTCATCTTCAAAGAAACAATAAATAAACACACAACTAACAACTAAGAAAGGTTCGGATAGTATATGTTATGGGGATGTTCGTCAGACAACACAGGTAAAAGTTTAAACTGTAGCAAGATAAAGAAGAGAGTACTAACAACAATGAGTTCCCACTCACGATTCCTATTCATTCGAAGAGTGAAAAAATAACCAGACAACTTCATTGGTGTATGTTGCACCAAGAAGAGAATAACATTCTTGCGCAGTGTTTCTCTGAATGAATAATGACAGTAACAAATTCATGAAATTGATAGCAGAACTAGGCATTCATTTTGATACTTCCACATATTCCAGATATAATTTAAGTTAAACTTGGTCATGAAGTAAACATTTGATGGCAAGAAAGTATGAGAAGAAACAAAAATTTTACCTGACTCATTTGACCAATAATGGTGATGGGCCCCTTAAACAAAAGAATTGCATACGCAAATCAGTTGCCTCATGTCCATCGCCGTGTTTTCAGACATCTCTCTCAGAATAGATACAAGATAGCGATCCTGTCAAATCAGCTGAGAAAATTGAACTCGCCAAACAAAGAAACAGAACCCTAATTTCGTGCTAGAAAAACTTAAAACAAAATTTTCGATATTAGTCCCAAAATGTACCTTCACGAGCATGGGGATGGCTTCTGATCGAATCTTGGAGCGATAACTCAGGACCCAATTTTCACAAGCTCAAAGAGAGAGGGGGAGGAGGAATTTTGAAGATTAATTTTCTAAGAGCTTCTCCAACGGTGGTTGTGTGTCTTTCCCATGTGGCAACATAAACTAGACATCCTCCTTCCTATTTGGCGTTCAATTCTCCAAAAAGTTAGGCAGAAATAAAATTGATCTCCAACGGTAAAAAGTACCCTCCTCCCGGCTTAACATTAAGCTTTTATTAGATTTTTTAAGTACCCTCCTCCTCTTTCCCATGACTATACCCAAACTGTGTGCTTTGTCGGAATTATGCATCAGATGTTATTTATTAATCATATTTCTCTTGGGCATACTTTTGATTACGATTATAATTCCTACTGAAATTAATTGCAAATCCTACAAACTACAATTGTTCAAGAGCTTGATTTTGCAGATTTATATTTGGGTTGTAGTTCGTATTTTGTAATGCTATGAATTATCATGGAGATACATATTAATTGCAGATAAGTTCTAAGCCTCCATTAATATATGTTGCGTACTATACTAATCGTGAATCTTGTAATGAAATATCACTAAAATGTTAGTTACAGGATTGATTTCATCTAGAATTTTCATCAAAAGTGTTGAAAAATTAATATTATTATTGATTAAAACATGATTGATCTATATTAGTTGTATGATTCCATAATTTTGATTTTGATTAACTAACCTTCTACTCGATGGCTTTTCACGAGAAGACAAATCTCGTTAAAAAAATGGAAGAACAAAAATAATTGTAGCTGTAGTTTTAGTTTGTAATTAAAATTGTTATAAATAGGCAAAATTATTATTTATTTACAAAAATGCTGACTAGGATGGGTAGACATCCTCTATGTGAACCTCTAGAACAAGAGGTTGAGCAAGAGGATGTCTTCATAAAACTATGCCATGTCATCTACATGTTGATCATAGAGGTTAGGGTTGGAGAAAGATTTTAGGAATTTTGGATGTGTATCCTACGTGTACGAAGACTTTTTCTCACACATACCGTTGGAGAAGCTCTAAATGCCGGGTTTTCCTAGTGGAGAGAAAAGTGGGACTGGAGGCTTGTAAAAAAAACAAAAGAAAAGCGGTATGGAGACCACAACAAAAGGACCCCTTTTGAAGATTAATTTTCTAAATCTTTGGGTTGCGGGGATCTTTGCATTTTTTGAGTCGTGTCTGCATCCGACGCGCGTCGAACAACCGGGGCGCGCGTCGGACGCTGACACGATGCGTGTCCAACGCATTCATGTTCTCGTTCCACTAGCGTCCGGTTTGTACGCACTGATGACTGGTTTAACGCGTTTTTTGTTCTCTCATTTTCATTTAAACTTATTTCTTTCTTTATACTATTATTAATGAAACACACTTTAGTCGGTGGTGATAAAAAAATAAACGCACAATTGGGGATATCAAAACTAATTGGGGGATATGAATTACTTCCCCCAACCAAAGGTGTCTACTAAGGGGTGTTTTTTTGGGGCGAAAATACTAAAACACCCTTTGATTAATTAAAAAACATTATGAAAAGACTGTTATACCCTCCCCACAAAAAAAAACTTAAAATCAAAACCAAACACAAAATCATTTATCCTCCATTTGAGTACCGGCATACTCGTGTGTTAGGGTTAGGTTTTGAATTTTTTTTCTTCTTCTTCTTCATCGGTTCTTCATCGACGATTAATCGTTAAATCAAAATTTTCTTCATCGATTAACCTACCCGAATCATAACCATGCCTCCACTAAAGAAACCAAGCGCCAAATCGAACTCAAAATCGATTGCTCAACAAAAACAGGCAGAAAGACTTGCTAAGATTGCTCAAGAGCAAGAACACGAAGAACAAGAGTTATCACATATACCCATTTGCAAATATTCTGCGCAAGGGATCCTCGGTATGGGGTACACCATATACTAAGGTGTCGCAAGTACACTTGGTGGAAGTGTAATTTAGGTCGTGGCTCCATAAAAGAAGATGGAGAGATCACCGAGGTTGATCAATGCTCACCTAGAAAGGAAGTAGATGATTAAGGCACAACCTTATTTGTATCATTAATGAAATCATCTCATTTGATTGTCTTTGACTATGTCCATGAATCAATACTTGGAGGACGCTCGAGAAGTTTTAAAAGATTCTAGAGAACAATGAAATCTGACGGATTATTAGAATGCATATGAGTCAATGGAAGGATCATGCGTTCACAATGATGATATAATTCATAAATAGCTTCTCAGTAGAGCACAATGAGATCGAACCATGATTTATTTTGATTAATTTCAAATAAATAGCATATTATACAATCCAGGTAGAACTTGGTTCTTTGACAAATATGCAGGTATTTGGTGTGGTAGTGCTAACCAACCAAGTGTAAAGCATATTGGACATACATGATTAATTTATCACAAATCATAATGAGAAGAAAACACTCTTCAAGTATAAAGACTCACCTTGTGGCGCGAGGTTTCTCAGAAATGCATGGAATTATTTTCTTGTAATGAACGTTATAGCGTTCCGCTACTTAGTTAGCTTGGTAATTTCAAAAGGACTTGAAATGCAGCATATGTATGTGGTTATTCGTATCTACGAAAGATCAAGAGATAGAAGATATTTCTGAAGTACTTGATAGCCTTTTTGTTTCCCAAATCAAGTGACTCTAAACCACGAGTGCGTTTACATTTAGATATAACGCTCACTTATAGATTGAAGCAATCGGCGGATGTGGTATACCCGTCTAAGTGACTATTTGATTTGGAGGGGCTATACAAGTAAGTTATTTTCATTGCGTATTCACAAGAAAGTTCTGATTTGGAATTGTACCTATCTATGTCGATGGTAAATATTTAATGGGTACTCTTGATGTAATAAGAGACCTTAAAAGCTATTTGAAATCCGAATTTGAGATGAAAAATCTTGGGAATGCTCGGCCGATTCTTGAGCTTGTGGTATATTATTCCACCGGTTGCATATGTCTAAATTTGTCGGGAAATTTCACAAAGACATGCATCTGATAGCACTCCCACGATTAGTCGATGTTCAAATGTAAGTAAGTGACCATTTCGTCTAAAGGAATATGACGAAGATGTATTAGGAGATGAAATTCTCATATCTAAGTACAATATACGCTTTATTGTACTTAGTATAGTAATATACTCGATTAAATTTTACATCCTCGGGAACTTGTTAGCTAGATATATCTCGAGCGCCAACACAACGTCATTGGAATGGTACAATGAATGTAATCGTGTACTTAAAGGTAACCATTGACATGAGTTTGTTTTATCCCTACAAAGACATAAAAAGGAATGCCAAAGGCGCAATCCAAAGGTTGTTGATTATGAAGGAACAATAATCTTTTTCCAACGAAAGTAATCGGGGAGATATGGTAGACTATTTTCTAAGTTATTGCCGATATTCAGTTTTGAAAAGTATATGACTAAAGGAAATGTCTAGAACAACTCTGAAAGTAATCAGGGGGAGATGCCTACATCAGAGGGAGGATCAAGGATATGATGTCAACATTATTTACTTTGAAATTGAAGGTTTGTATTGTAGTCTTTTTCCCTTCGATTGAGAATAGTTTTTCCCAAAGGGTTTTGTTACTCTACAAAGTTTTTAGCGAGACAACACTAAAAACATCAAGTATGTTGAACGTTGAAGACATAAAGATCGCGTTGATATTATTGAAAATATCTGAATCGAAGAAATGAAACGCGATAGTCTGTTAAGCAACGTAAATTCCAGAATCAACAACAAGGTCTTATAAGCATTCAAGTCACCAAAGTAAAGTGTGATAAACTCCTTTTGACTGCATTAGACAAATGAAAATTGTCTAACATCAGGGGGAGCATCTAATGGTGTGTTGAACTATTTTCCTTCACCGAGGTTGCTTTTTCCCACGGGGTTTTGTTACTCGGAAAGGTTTTTAATGAGACAACAATAAACATCGGGAATGTAATTTCCCAGCTAAGGCTATTGTCTTTCCCATGAGGATTTTATTCCTTAAAGTTGTGAAGAAACTAACCAACTTCAACGAGCAAAATGATCATCCGCAGCGGATCACCTTTACTTGTATTAGTCACGTTGTACTCTTTTCCCTTCGTTTAGGTTTTGTCCCACTGGCCTTTCCTTGTCAAGGTTTTAATGAGACAACATATTCAAGTCCAACTATGTTTCTAAGTTTTCTTAATATTGTACTCTTTTCTTTAGTTCGGGTTTTGTCCCTACGGGTTTTCTGACGAAGTTTTAACGAGGTAATTAACTTAGTCTCGGTGGTATTTAAAGATCGTATTCTTGTTGATGGTGGTTTTTAAACAAGGGGTAAAATCGTAAAACCCCATGACCTAGTGTTACCCGCAACACATTAACTAAGAGCATTTAATTCAGTGTAAATAATTAATAGGGGTATTTTTCAAAATGCAGATTAGGTTTTCGACACAGAACCCTAATTCCAAAACCAAGCCGCACTCTTGCACACCATGGCAACAATGCCAAACTAAGCCGCACACTGTGCACCATGGCAACAATGCCAAACCAAGCCGCTGCTAGCACCATGGCAACAATGCCAAACCAAGCGCACACTGCGCACCATGGCAACAATGCCAAACTAAGCCGCTGCTGCGCACCATGGCAACAATGCCAAACCAAGTCGCACACAGCGCTCCATGGCAACAATGCCAAACCAAGCCGCACAAAGCGCTCCATGGCAACAATGCCAAACCAAGCCGCACACTGCGCACCATGGCAACAATGCCAAACCAAGCCGCACCCTGCGCGCCACTGCAACCATGCCAAACCAAGTCGCACACTGCGCACCACGGCAACCATGCCAAACCAAGCCGCACACTGCGCACCATGGCAACAATGCCAAACCAAGCCGCACACTGCGCGCCATGGCAACAATGCCAAACCAAGCCGCACCCTGCGCGCCACTGCAACAACGCCAAAACCAAGCCGCACACTGCGCACCATGGCAGCGACGCCAAAACAAAACTACCTATCTATCGCACTCATTGGCAACCATGCCAAACTAAGCCGCTATGCCATTGGCGCATGCCAAATATAGCGCCCTAGGCTTGCAAAACGTGCAACTAGGTAAACATGGCCGTACGTGCCATTGGCACATGCCAACGCGTACCACAAGCCATATTTCCAAGCCGCTATGCCATTGGCGCATGCCAAATATAGCGCCCTAGGCTTGCAAAACGTGCAACTAGGTCAATATGGCCGTACGTGCCATTGGCACATGCAAACGCGTACCACGAGCCATATTCCCAAGCCGCTATGCCATTAGCGCATGCCAGATATAGCGCCCTAGGCTTACGAACCATACAACCTAGGCCAAGTCGGTCACGCATGCCATTGGCACATGCCAACATGCTCGCTGGTAGCTTTTCTTACCAAGCCCACGGCCCTAACGGCCACGCATGCCATTGGCACATGCCAACATGCTCGCTGGTAGCTTTTGTTACCAAGGCTACGGCTTTAACGGCCACGCATGCCATTGGCACATGCGAACATGCTCGCTGGTAGCTTTTCTTACCAAGGCTACGACCCTAACGGCCGCACATGCCAAACACACACGCTGGTAGCCTAACTTGCAAACCGTGCATCCTACCACCAAGGCATTCCGCACATGCCATTGGCACATGCCAAACACACACACGCTGGTAACCTAACTTGCAAACCGTGCAACCTACCACCAAGGCATTCCGCACATGCCATTGGCACATGCCAAACACACACGCTGGTAGCCTAACTTGCAAAGTGTGCAACCTACCACCAAGGCATTCCGCACATGCCATTGGCACATGCCAACACACACACTAGTAGCCTAACTTGCAAACCGTGCAACCTACCACCAAGGCATTCCGCACATGCCGCACACGCCACTAGCAACTCGGCATTGCCACTTACACTCAACGTACAACCTACCACCAAGGCATTCCGCACATGCCATTGGCACATGCCACGCACGCCACTAGCAGACTCCGGCATTGCCACTTGAGCTCAGTACAACCCGCAACAAGGGCATTCGCACATGCCACACGCGCCACTAGTAGCGCCACTTGCACTCAAGGTGCAACCAACGAGATATCAACACAAAGCGGGGATGCTTTCTAGGGTATTGGTTTGGCGGTCCGACTTGCAGCGTACACTACGCCCACATTAAGAAAGCGTGAAAAGGAATAAAGCGGTCAAATAAATGAGGAAATAATGGTGAAAACGTTTTCACCCATTAACACCATGGGGTTACCACCTCCTCCCATTATTTCACCCTTTACTCTCTTCCTTCATGAGACCAGTGCGTTTCAATCTCGACTTGTATAAATAGGTCTTACTTATTTCCACCGGACAACAAGTCTCGGTCGGGAGAAAAATACTACACTCTCGGAAAAGGCAACTTTGCAAGCTCTCCAAAAGCTTTCATCTCTTGCAAGCTTCCTAAGCTTTCACTTTGGTACAAGTCGAGACACTACTCTCCCAGAACTATTCTGGTCTCAACACCTTTCTTTGCTTCCCTCCCCAAATCAACCCTTCTCCTTCACTTTGTGACCGAAGCAAGTCTGGAACAGCCATTTCTTGGTTTAGGCCGGACTTGTACAGATTGATCTCTCGAATCTATAAAATGCTCACGTGCAGCACATTTGTTTAGGGTTTAAACCAGTTTCTCACTCACCTACCGAATTTACTGAAATCGGCAGAAACGATTTTCACCCATAAACAATTGGTGACCACAGCGGGAGGATTGATCTATCGGCTACAATGTCAGACTGTCGATCTCGTTCTTCGGCCCAGATATCAAGACGGTAGGGGATGGCGACTCAATCCGATGCAACTACCAGACAACCCGGTTACCAGTTGTAAAAACTACACAAGAAAACTAGGGACTCGCTGAAGATGCTACCAGTGATTGGGGACTTGCTGGCGATGCTACCAGCAAAACCTCCTTTTTACATGAAGAGGGGCATGTTCGCAAAAACCTATGAAGTGAGTAAATTCAGACTACGCAAGATATATGATTTGTTTTAGGTTCTTAGTAAAACCATTATACTACCGAGTATTGTGCCTATTGCTAGCACGCACTTTCATAAAAGCAATATTCCTTTCCCAAAACATAATCAGAGTCATATTATCAAAACCATTTATCCCAGAAATAATCCAATATCCTCAAAAGCTACCAGCTATCTACCAAAACCGGTCAAACTTTGAACTAGACATCCAATATGTCTTTCAAAAAAAAAAAAAAAAAAAAAGAAAAAGAACCTAAAGGAAAGTTTAACGGAGAAACATTCAAGGAAAATCATCCAACAGAGGTCTGTTTTTCTTGGAGAAAGTCAACTTTGCATCTTCAAGAGCCGCTCTCTTCATAGTCAACATCTTGGAAAGTTTTCGAGTTCTACCTCTGTCGTGCAATCTCCTCAGCGGAAAGGCTTTCGATTCTTTGCATCTTTCAACTTTTGGATCTCAGCAAGGCCTTCGACAAACCACGAAGTGTTGAACTCCTTTTCTACGCACACGTCGCGATGGTGCTCCCGGTTGGCAATAACGTCTTCCAAAAACGGTGTGACCCGGTCACCTCACGCATATCTTCGATGGAAGATAAAGCCTCTTCTACACGCTTAACGGTGCAAATCGACTAGTGACTTTCTTGGTTGTGGCCATATGTCCAGTATTTCTCCCAGATTCGGGTGTACAACGCCTCGTGCTTAGCCAGGCACGCCTGTGAAGCCGCCAACCAGCACATGACCGGATAAGGAACCAAGCACGGAGGATCAATAATGGCGCCTGCACCTGGCCTCACGACTCGCGAGAGGGTCTTCCTCCATGTCTCGGCAACAACCATCGAGAGAATCATCCGCCGTTTGAGCCACATCATGCCCGGCAATTGGATAACGCCCATCTCCAAGTCACCGGCGGTGGTCACCAAAAGGCAAGTTTTCGTGTGCCTCTACCCCAGAATCATCCTCCAGATCGGATTCCTCCTGCGAACTCGAGTTAGACATTTTTCAAAGAGAAGAAACAAAAGAAGAGAGAAAGAAGCGCGAAACTCACCAAACCACTTCCCGAAAAAGAACCAGAAGTCTGCTGCCCGGAGGAACCACTCTCACTTGTCGAACTTTCTTCTTTCTCGACTCATCATCGCTATGAAAGCTCAGTCTTCTTTGGAATTCTTTGAAGAAATCATTGTCTCCTGACAGCGTGCAAGGCGGTGAAAGCATTAACACTACCGAAGCCCTGGAGGAAACAAGACGCATGTTTTCGAGAGAAATTCACGTGTTTTGAGACAAACCAAAGAAGAGGCGACACATACCTGGTTATTGGAAGAACTGAAAGACACGAGAGCTGAGGAAGGGTCTTTTGAAACCGTCTGGAACCCGCCCGCACGATTCTTCGTTCTCCGTTCCTTGGCCTGGGGACTTTCCGAGTTGCTAGGCAACTTTCGCTTGAGGTCTCTCAACATTGGATACTTCTTCAAAACTGCTGGGGAAGGTTTACAACGAACATTCTCCACCACGTTATTCACAAAAGCTTTGGATCATAATAAACTCATCGCTTTGAGAACTCATTATAGTCAAAGGTCGTCGAAGTTACTCTTCCCATTTGTAAGAAGGGAAGGCGGATACCGGCTCGAGGGCACTCGGCATTGAGGGCGGCACGCAATGAATCCTTAGGAAGCACCGGCTGGTAAGCAAGAGGTACCTCTTGATCGAAACCCATGTGACGAGCGACACGGTCAATATTGTGACTATCTGGAAAGACCCCATGAAGAAAGATGGCATGTGGCAAGGCAAGCGACTTTGAGCAGAACAAGTTTTCACCAACGCTCAAATCGCCATCGAAGACAAAGAAGTGAGTGGAGCAGAAGCAAAGGTGTCAATTTGAGTCACTGACCTATGGACCGGCTCCCATGGGCGAAAATTGATTTCATACGACTTATCAAGAAGACTAACCAAGCTCACGCCAACCTTTGGACGCCTGTTCACCCATCGAAGAATTCGGGAACCCCCCAACTCGCGGGAATCGAAGGCATCGGTTTCGGAGCATACTTCTCAAAGTGCTCCCATAGCCAGACTTGCAGGAAAAGCAACGTCCACATATGAATTCACTTTCATGAAACCATTCGAAACTCGCGTGTTCGCAACTAGGTGATCCAGATGCACATACGGAACCAGGAATAGCTTGCCAATGGGAAGAACTTCACCTTTTGCTAACTTCACAGCAACCGCTAGCAACTGCGGTCTTATTTCCTTCATGCCGAACAGAGTCATCAAAAATGTCTCTAGACAACCGGAGAGCCAAAAATGCTGCAACATGAAGATCACTGCTTTTCTGTTCAGGTTCCAACTCGTCCGGAAACCACTGAGACATCCACCAGCTATAAAAGAACCTTTATCCTCTTTCCGGACAGAATCCTTCGACTTCGCAGTGGAGTCTTTTCGAGCGTAATCTCCCAACTTAGCAGCAAGGTCATCCCGCATCTTCACCTCACTTTCAGATAATTGGATTTTAAGATTCCCGATTCTAGGAAGATTCAGCAAGAGAGCCACACTCTCCAAGGAGAAAGTTATCTCACCCCATCTACATATGATTGTATGGGTGTCCGAACACCATCGGAGATGAAAGCAACCAAGCCCGGGATATCCTTCCTAATCCGGAGGTTTCTTGAAGCTCGACGACATCAATGTCTGCGCTCCGAGTCAGGTTGGTGCTTATGCGCTCCTTACTCACCATGAACTCAACCCATCTACCAAAAGAACGCAATGGGCTTTGACACATCCTGAAATCAATATTGGAAGAGGAGTATACCCCTTTTTGAAGACAGAACCGTATAGTATTCTCTGGGCGAATCGAACGTGTCTTCCTTTCATCTTCACCACCGGTTAACAAAATTGGCACGAAACACAGGTGATTTTTCCGAGCGGAGACGAGTTTTTTGGCGAAGAACTCATCATCCGTGTTTGGTTTGGAATTATGGACATCCTTTGAGGAAGCGAAATTTTGTCCAGGTAACATCTTTTAATAGCAACTTAAGAACAAGATACCTGCACACAAAAAAAAAAAACAAGATTATCTCCCTGACACATAACCGCACCCAACAAAAGAAAAACCCGAAATAATAAAAAAAGAGGAGGGCGTATTCTCTACGGTTTCAAAACTATATACGCAGTATTTTCTTCGGGTTCAAGACTATATACGCAGAATTTTCTTCGGGTTCAAGACTATATACGCGAAATTTTTTCGGGTTCAAGACTATATACTTGAGAATTTTCTTCGGGTTCAAAATTATATAGAGCATTTTCTTCGGGTTCAAGACTATATACGCGGTATTTTATATGGGTTCAAGTGTGCCTCGAGTATCCTTCTTCGGGTTCAAAATTATATAGAGCATTTTTCTACGAGTTCAAAACTGCACATGTGATATTTCTTGTGGTCGAAAAATCATATATACAATATTTCTGCGGGTTTGAAGTCATATGAAGCATATATACAGTATTCTTCTTCGAGATTCATGTACAGTATTTTCTATGGGTTCAAGACCGCACACGTAGTATTTTCTTCAAGGTTCAAAATTATATACGCGGTATTTTATACGGGCTCAAGTGCGTCTGCAGCAACCTTCTTCGGGTTCAAAATAATATATGGAGCACTCTCCTACGGGTTCGAATAATATATGCAGTATTTCCCTTGGTTGCATACATACAATATTTTCTACAAGAGACACGCCGGGGAAATTATATGCGCAAAGAAAAACGCCTAGGGTTTACACCTACATAAAAAGAAATCTTTGGAAGACATACTGGAAAGTTTGGTTCTTCTTTATGACTCTGTCATTTAGTAGGAAAGGATGAAAAGATGAAAGTGCAAGATGGGAGAAAGGGACTTTATATACATAAGCGTGAGGATTCTGAAATAGGGAAGGATTTCCTTTTCCAAAATCGTGCGTAAGAAACGACCCCACCAATTGCGCCAACTTCCCAATGGCCGCCCAAGTCACGCCTGCAAGCACGCACAACTTCCACACCTTGTGCCGGTCCCACCAGCTAGCACACTCAGTTTCCCAGTTCACGCAACTTCCCAACGTCGCCCAAGTTCCACCGGCCCCACCAATTGCGCCAACTTCCCAATGGCCGCCAAGTCACGCTTTGCAAGCACGCACAGCTTCCACACCTTGCGCCGAGGTCCACCGGATAGCACACTCGGTTTCCCGGTTCGCAACTTCCCAACGTCGCCCAAGTTCCACCGGCCCCACCAATTGCGCCGGCTTCTCAATGGCCGCCCAAGTCACGCCGCGCAAGCACGCACAGCTTCCACACCTTGCGTCGGTCCCACCAGCTAGCACACTCAGTTTCCCAAATCACGCAACTTCCCAACGTCGCCCAAAGTACCACTGGCCCCACCAATTGTGCCGACCTCCGGTTGTGCAAAACTCCCGGAGGCAAGGATTCCAAATCCTATTTAAAAAGGTCAGACAAGCCCCTCAATTCTCTTTACGGTTTCTTTGTTGATAGTCTGTCACCATCTTATGCTTACGTCGCAACAAAGCCCCCTGTTAGAGCTAAGCGGGGGACTTAATGTTGATGGTGGTTTTTAAACAAGGGTAAAATCGTAAAACCCCATGACCTAGTGTTACCCGCAACACATTAACTAAGAGCATTTAACTTCCAGGTGTAAATAATTAATAGGGGTATTTTTCAAAATACCAGTTAGGTTTTCGACTACGAGAACCTAATTCCAAAACCAAGCCGCACACACGCACCATGGCAACAATGCCAAACTAAGCCGCACACACTGCGCACCATGGCAACAATGCCAAACTAAGCCGCACACTGCGCACCATGGCAACAATGCCAAACCAAGCCGCACACTGCGCACCATGGCAACAATGCCAAACCAAGCCGCTGCGCGCACCATGGCAACAATGCCAAACCAAGCCGCATCTGCGCACCATGGCAACAATGCCAAACCAAGCCGCACACCGCGCACCATGGCAACAATGCCAAACCAAGTCGCTGCTGCGCTCCATGGCAACAATGCCAAACCAAGCCGCACACTGCGCCATGGCAACAATGCCAAACCAAGTCGCACACTGCGCACCATGGCAACAATGCCAAACCAAGCCGCACCCTGCGCTCCACTGCAACCATGCCAAACCAAGCCGCACACTGCGCACCATGGCAACAATGCCAAACCAAGCCGCTGCTTTGCGCGCCATGGCAACAATGCCAAACCAAGCCGCCTTTGCGCGCCATGGCAACAATGCCAAACCAAGCACGCCTGCGCGCCACCGCAATAACGCCAAAACCAAGCCGCACCTTGCGCACCATGGCGGGGGACGCCAAAACCAAACTACCTATCGCACTCATTGGCAACCATGCCAAACTAAGCCGCTATGCCATTGGCGCATGCCAAATATAGCGCCACAGGCTTGCAAAACGTGCAACTAGGTCAACATGGCCGTACGTGCCATTGGCACATGCCAACGCGTACCACAAGCCATATTCCCAAGCCGCTATGCCATTGGCGCATGCCAAATATAGCGCCCTTGGCTTGCAAAACGTGCAACTAGGTCAATATGGCCGACGTGCCATTGGCACATGCCAACGCGTACCACGAGCCATATTCCCAAGCCGCTATACCATTGGCGCATGCCGGATATAGCGCCTAGGCTTACGAACCATACAACCTAGGCCAAGTCGGCCACGCATGCCATTGGCACATGCCAACATGCTCATTTGGTAGCTTTTCTTACCAAGGACACGGACCTAACGGCCACGCATGCCATTGGCACATGCCAACATGCTCATTGGTAGCATTTCTTACCAAGGCTACGGCCCTAACGGCCACGCATGCCATTGGCACATGCCAACATGCTCATTGGTAGCTTTTCTTACCAAGGCTACGGCCTTAACGGCCGCACATGCTAAACACACACATTTGGTAGCCTAACTTGCAAACCGTGCAACCTACCACCAAGGCATTCCGCACATGCCAAACACACACGCTGGTAGCCTAACTTGCAAACCGTGCAACCTACCACCAAGGCATTCAAGCACATGCCATTGGCACATGCCAAACACACACGCGGTAGCCTAACTTGCAAACCGTGCAACCTACCACCAAGGCATTCCGCACATGCCATTGGCACATGCCAAACACACACATTTGGTAGCCTAACTTGCAAACCGTGCAACCTACCACCAAGGCATTCGCACATGCCATTGGCACATGCCACACACGCCACTAGCAGCTCTGGCATTGCCACTTACACTGAACGTACAACCTACCACCAAGGCATTCGCACATGCCATTGGCACATGCCACGCACGCCACTAGCGGCTCGGCATTGCCACTTGCGCTCAGTACAACCCGCAACAAGGGCATTCCGCACATGCCACACGCGCCACTAGCAGCGCCACTTGCACTCAAGGTGCAACCAACGAGATATCAACACAAAACTGGGGGATGCTTTCCGGGGTTTTGGTTTGGCGGTCACTGACTTGCGGCGTACACTACGCCCACATTAAGAAAGCGTGAAAAGGAATAAAGCGGTCAAATAAATGAGGAAATAATGGTGAAAACGTTTTCACCCATTAACACCATGCGGTTACCACCTCCTCCCATTATTTCACCCTTTACTCTCTTCCTTCATGAGACCAGGGTACGTTTCAATCTCGACTTGTATAAATAGGTCTTACCTATTTCCACCAGACAACAAGTCTCGGTCAGGAGAAAAATACTACTACACTCTCGTAAAAGGCAACTTTGCAAGCTCTCCAAAAAAGCTTTCATCTCTTGCAAGCTTCCTAAGCTTTCACTTTACTGATACAAGTCGAGACACTACTCTCCCAGAACTATTCTGGTCTCAACACCTTTCTTTGCTTCCCTCCCAAAATCAACCATTCTCCTTCACTTTGTGACCGAAGCAAGTCTGGAACGGCCATTTCTTGGTTTAGGCCGGACTTGTACAGATTGATCTCTCGAATCTATAAAGTGCTCACGTGCAGCACATTTGTTTAGGGTTTAAACCAGTTTCTCACTCACTTACCGAATTTACTGAAATCGGCAGAAACGATTTTCACCCATAAACAGTTACATGTGATGAACTACATGTAAAATACGAGACAACATGTGAAGTATTACATGTGAAGAGTTGTACCAAGGTTTTGTCCCACTGGTTTTTTCCTTCTTAAAGTTTTAATGGAGCAATTGTCTTAGACACAATAGTCATCAAGAAGAGAGCTACATTTGAAGACCTATATCCGAAGCACTGTATGTGAAGTACTGCATATGAAGTTCTATTGGACCGCACACGGAGGATTGTTGTAGGGCTTTAGCAATGGATGTGCGGGCCAATATAGTAACTAGGGACTTATTCCTATTATATATAAAGGACTATACCTATGTAACATATACTTTCTCTAATGAATAAAAATCTCCTTCTCTGCTTTCCTCTTTATCTTTTCCATCCTCTGCAATATTTACTACTTTTTTACTCCCATTATCCTATTTTATCTCACTTTATCCTATTTTCTCTCACCAAGTATATTATGTTATATTTTAACTTTATCCTAAAAAATATTTTATATTTAAAAATAATGATAGTGGGACCCTAGAAAACTAAATCTGTTCATTTTGCTCTGATTTACCATAATGGAGAAACGTGTTTGTTCATCCACGTGGCTCAACAAAAGAAATTTTTTGTTCATTGCCATAGGAACTGCTCTAAGATTGGATGAAACCTCAAATTCTGAGCTTTGTCTGGTAGTTTTCTTAGCGTAGTTTTTTTTTTTTTTCGGAAAATGGGTCATTTGTCCAAAAAAATTTAAAACATGGTTCAAATGGACGAGTAAAAAATTTTATGGGTGAAATGGACACAAAAAAATAGCAAGGATGAAACTGGATTCATCCTGGCTTAAACTTAAAAAATAGGGAGGATGAAACTGGATGCATCCTGTGTAAATTAAAAATAAGAAAAAGTATTTGAAAATAGGCAAGATGAAACTGGTTACATCCTGCCTATTTTTATATTTTTGTCCATTTAAACAGTATCAAAATCTAACTGTCCTTTTCACCCAGGAAATTTTAATTTTGGTCTTTTTAACCAATTTTGTGTTTTTTTTTTCTACTTCATGTGACGAGTAGAAGCTTACTGTTTTTGTGAACAAGACACTTCTTGCCATATTTTCCTTTGATATTTGAGGAGGCATCGGTGTTGCTCTCTTCCCTCAAACTCCTTTTACAATTGAGGAAGCAAATTTGACATCGCTCTCTTCCCTCAATCTCTGATCATTTTTTTTTCTTCATCTTTTACTTAGATTAACTTGGAATATATATTTCTCTTGGTGTAATACCAAGAGGCACACATCTGGACTATCAATACTTCTTTATATAAGGTAGAATGTTTTTGCCGATGTGTCCGGCATTGAGTTTAAAGTTTTTTCCAACAAAAACTCTAGATGTAACGTCCAATTGGACAATACGAAAACAACTCACTCACAAAGAGTGGGTCCCAAAAAGCTGCCCCTATGAATCCTATGAAGCGGGTCCCACATATTGTGAGGGAGCAGTTTTAATTTTGTCCATTGGGATCGTACGTTTAGAACTTTTTCCAATATCAGAGAGCCACGTAAGCAATGAGTCATATCAAACAGATTAGTCACGCCTTTTGGCCAGAAAAACGTTACCTAAACAATTGTGGATTGAATCTGGACCTCAAGATGATCCCAGTGCGATACATGCCAGATTGGTGGTATTATACGATCAGCTTCTTTGATCGCTTCCAGTCAGAATTACTTACTTTCATTTTTTACTATATTTTACGCTTCTTTTTGACTTAGTTCAGGGATTTGATTAGGTGTCGCTAACATTATTTGGAGATAATAAGACTCATGTTTTCGGGTATTGGTGGGTAAGTTCACAAGAACTACCTCATGCATGGAGTTATACAACTTTTTTTTTTTTTTTTTTTTTGCTGGCTACCGTTAAGTATTTTTGAATTAGAGACTTTAAAATCTGACAATTAATTGTATTCACCAAATAGGCCTCAAATAAAGGATGCCTAAATATCCGATGCACAGGACCGGGATTCGTGCAAACACACCAAGACTATTATCTTGGGGAAGCTATAGAACCTGCATCTCAATATGATGGGGAGCAGCACTATTTCGGAGCTTATATCCACCAGGTATCGCGGGAATAATGGTACATTTTTAGTAGTGAATGATGAACTAGCTAGATGAGATCTCATTTATAACAGCATTTTCTGTCATTGTGTTAAAAATGGTGGGATATTTGATATGAATGTTGGTTGTATTAATTAGGATGGCGGAACTGGGGACTGGTGGTTTACCATGTACGGGGATATAAACGCAGACTTCGGCTATTGGCCAAGGGAGGTGGTTCATTACTTAGGTACTGGTGCTACAACAATATCATGGGGAGGGTTAGTTTACAATACCCCACATGAAACAAGCCCGCCCATGGGAAATGGACACTTTCCGGATGGCGACTTCAAAAAGGTTGCATCAATATATGACATGCATTTCATGGATGAAGACCATAACCTCACAACGCCGCACGTATGGATGGATTTCGGAATAAGAGAAGACAGAGAAAACTGTTACAGGCTAACCCGCAATGAATTTGATAATGATCATGGCTTTAGCGTATTATTTGGCGGACCTGGAGGGAGTTGTGACTAAATCATTAATTTGAAGAACTTTGTTTTTTCCCACGAAGAAGTTTCATTGTTGTTATTGTAATAAACTACCACGTACGGTATGTTGTGATAGCTTTTTTTATACACAAAATTGGTTAAAAAGAACAAAATCAAAATTTCCTGGGTGAAAAGGACAGTCAGATACTGTTTAAATGGACAAAAATTTAAAAATAGGCAGGATGTAACCAGTTTCATCCTGTCCATTTTCTAATATTTTTTCTTATTTTTATTTTACACAGGATGCATCCAGTTTCATCTTTGCTATTTTTTTAGAAACCTATTATAGGGGCTCCAAGAAAAGTGTTTTGAGGGCTCCTAAGGATTCAAATATCCTACAATGAAGATAAGGGGACCTAATTCATAAGAAAAATACTAAAATACCCTTAATCGATTAAATATTGAACCTAGAACTAATTTGTTTTCATTCCTCTCCTTTAATTCTTCCATTTTCATCTTCCCCATCACCTCCATCGCCTATTTCTTCGATTAATCGTCAATTCCCAAAATAATTCATTATCGATTAACACCAATGAATCCATCCGCAATGACTTCAATAAGGTAAAAATCAAAAACCCATCTTATTTTATTGGTTTTAATGCATGGATAAGCGGAATCGATCAAATTAGGTTTTTGAAAAAACAGTTTGAAATGTCTACGTTTGGGAAAATTCATATTTGCCAACCGTAGACTGCCTAGGTTTGGAAGTATGAATTTTCCCAACCGTAGACATTTCTGCCTACGGTTGGGAAGTATGAATTTTCCCAACCGTAGGCTGTCTACGGTTGGGAAGTATGAATTTTCCCAACCGTAGGCTGTCTACGGTTGGGAAATATGAATTTTCCCAACCGTAGACAGTACTGAAAAAATAAGTGATGGGTTTTCTTAGTTTTTTATTTTTATGATCGCCATCTTTATCACGACGGAGAAGAAGAAGAGAGAAAAAAGAAATAATTTTTTTTTTTTATGATCATCATCTTCATCATGATTTGTGAATAGACATAGAAGGAGAAGATAATAGATTTAATTTTTTGTATATGATCATCATCGTCATCATGATTTGGTAAAGGGGCGGCATGAAATGGTAGAGGGGCGGCAATCTAATAAGACAAAAAAGGTCATTACAAGGAAATTCAAGTGCCCCTTATCAATGAAAATCTAGAAATGACTAATTAGCCCTTATTGTTAATAATCAAGATTAGTAATGATAATCAAGATTAGTGTTGATAATTAATTTTCACTTATTATAACTCTAAAATCAGATTTTTAGAGTTATAAAAAAAAAAAATTAGAGGAGAAGAAAAAGAAAACTTATATGATATTTGTGAAACCCTAGATTTTGATTCATTCAACTAAAATGAGTGATTCTAATGACCCGATATACTTCTAAATTAGTTCCAATTAGCTTTTTCTCGCTCAAAATTATTTAAATTACATAACAAAATCAAAACTTTTGAATTTTTAAAAGAACTTACGGTTGCAATTTTGCTTGTTACCAATCAGTAACTCTTAGTTACGGTTAAGTAAGTTATTGAATACCAACCGAATCGGTTAAATTTGGGGAAGATCCAATCGTAAAACCGATTACGGTTGGTAACTAAATGCTCGATACCAATCAGTAACTCGATTTACGGTTGGTAATTAAATGCTTTCGAAACCAATCAGTAACTCGATTTACGGTTGGTAAACTAAAATAGTTACCAACCGAATCGAAGAAAATTCTCAGATATAAGAACATACGGTTGGTAATTGAACTATTACCAACCGTATGTTCTTCAAATCTCCAGTTACGGTTCGTAATTGAGTTATTACCAACCGTAACTCACATAAACCCAGAAATTTCGATTTCAATTTTCATACAAAACCCTAATTTTTGATACAAAATTAACTTAAATCCAACACGATAAACTAAACCCTAACTGGGTTTTTCCAAACATTTTTCAAATTTTCGATTTTAATGGAGGTTAGGGTTGATGGAGGAGAAGAGAAGATGAAGAAGAAGATGAAAAAAAAACTGATTTGATTTTTTCTGATTCATTAGGTTTAAAAAAATTGATTTGATTTTGGTTAATTTAATGTGAAAAGGGTAATCTAGTCAATCTACACCCCCTATAGGACACCCCCTAACCAATAAGAGGGACATTGCTATCACACTTGCCGCCCCTCTACCATTTCATGCCGCCCCTTTACCAAGCTTGTTTATGAATGGAAAAATAATAAATTTAATTTTATAATGTATGGAGGATATTTTAGCCATTACAAAAAATAATTGGATATGGGGTTTTGTTGATTACTATTTCATAACCCAATTTTGTCATCTTGTGAGCCCTCAAAACCCAATATTTGGAGCCCCTGTAATAGGTTTCTTTTTTTAAGTTTAAGCCAGGATGAATCCAGTTTCATCCTTGCTATTTTTTTTTTGTCCATTTCACCCATAAAATTTTTTACTCGTCCATTTGAACCGTGTTTTAATTTTTTTTGGACAAATGACCCATTTTCCGTTTTTTATACCAAGTTCTATATCCCCATCAGACTTACCGGCCTTGGTTATCAAGCAAATAAAAGTGCAGTTTAGACGCCAATCAATTTCAGAATTCCCTGAAGACCTTCATATATCTTCTTATATAACTTACAAGTTGAAACAAAATCCCCAATTTCAAAATAAAGAGATTTAAGAGTATTATAAATTGGGAAATGTATTGAAAATAAAGAGCATGCACAGAGGAAGTCTAGAACCTCATGTTTGGAAGTAGCAGTCTTTGCTGGATTCGGAAATGGCAAAGATTAGTTTGTGGCTCGATCTTATTGGGCTTTTTGTCACAGATCCAAACAGGGGTTCCTCGATGTTTGGGACTTGTCGGTTGCTTCTTGACATAGAAAGCAGTATGAGGATTGAGGAGGAGGATATGATGTGAATGTGATGCATCGTTGCCTTAACCTAGACTCCTATTCATTTTACAAAGAACCCAGTTTGGGATACCTCTACATATTGAGCGATATACCAAAAATGCAAATTCATGATACTGAAAGTTATAGCATATGGAAATGTAGATGCATTTTTCCAACAAGGAACGCAAGAAAAATAATATGACACTAAATGAACAAACAGGTACACTAAGCTAATCGCATACATAATCTACTTTCTAAATTATATATGATCCAGAGTAAAAACTTGATTTCTCAGGCAGGTCATAATAGCAATCCATCTGTGAATGTGTTATGTTGCGAGGAGCAAATCCTAGCTAAACCAGTAAGGAGGACTACTTTTAATCATCCCACAGGTTTCAATATTACCGAAGTGGGACTCCTCCGTTCACAACTAGCCTAAAAGAGAAGACCAATTAACTTACTACATGTGATGTGAAAGAGTGCTTTCTGACAACAAACTCTCAGTGCAGCAATGACTGTTAACTAAGCAGGAAATGAAACCAAATCTTCATCATAAACCAGCCATGGCACCAAGGTGACCTAACAATGAAACAGAAGATTTCTCAATACGGTAAATTAGTAATATGACCATGGCCTCCTGCTTTGTATTTGCTTTAACCGTTCTATTTATGCAACTAAAACGTCCCGTGTAAATCAATTTCAAGGAACATGGCATTTCCATGCCGGGCAGTAAATCAATTTCCAACCAAAAAGTCCCCTTTCTCTTGATTTGGTGGTCCATCCAACCCACTACCTACTGGTGCAAAGTTTTTAACCTATGACTGGTGGGTCAATGATTACACAATGATATTCAGACAAGACGGTCAAATTCGTTTTTTTTTTTTTTTTTTTTTCTTTTGTTTCTTGACTTTGGATGGACCACCAAATTCGATTTCTTTGGTTTCTTGACTTTGTTTCACAACGCAGTAGTATTATTGCAATTAAATGAGCAAGTTCCATCAACTGACAACAAAGTAGGTGGTGGGTTAGTAACCTAGGTACAATAGTATTGAATTCTTCTTCAATGTGAGATTTCCACTAGTTATTATTGATCTTCTGTAGCCTAGCTACAGTGTCATCATAGATGTTTATGCAATAAAGTTGGGATTATGATGTACAACAACAATTCTTCATTTAATATGTGATATCTGTTTTTAAATCTGTTTGCTACAGTGTGCTCCAGCTGAATCCAAGAAACTTAGCTTTGCTACAGGACCTATGGGTTTTGGTTTTATCACTTCTGATATGACGTATACTTAGCTTTGCTTTTTCATGGTTAGTCGGTTTATGCTGCTTCTTAACTTTCTATTTACTCAAGCCATTACTTCCACAGTTCCACTGGTCGTTGGAAGTTGATTTCTTGCAAGTATAAGAGGTGCGTTCTTTAATGCTTGGACTTTTTGGTTGGAAATTGATTTACTGCCCGGCATGGAAATGCCATGTTTCTTATTTTATTTTTGCCTCCTTCACTGCTAATTACAAACAAAATATGCACCTCCTATTTCTGACATTTTTTTCATACAGACGGTCACTACAGCCAGAGGCCCAGAGGTGATGTTTGTTTCTTCTACTTCATCCAATATACCTAGTCTTAGATCACGTGAACTTCTAGGAAGTGACACGGGACGTTTTAGTTAACAAATCAAAAATTTCAGAACTTAAAAGATAACTTAAATTGAACCCAAAACAACTAGGTAACAAATCATCATGATTACCAGCAACAAACCCATACAACCACAGTAACAAAGTAAGATATGGAACCTGAACTTGTGAATAGTGGCATGAATTGATGATGCATTTGCAATCTAGAACAAAAAGTCTGGAGATATGATTTTTCATCCCAGGAGGGAACTTACAAGAATTGATGCATTACATATATCCATCCATAAAGAGACCTACCTATCATGGAATTAGCTAGAGCAAGCCTACAACTTTGATTTCTTGAATGCTAAAAAGTTATGCAAACACAATTATCTTGGAATTGGTCAAGGAAAGGCTCCATAGCTTCTTCAAATTGTAATACACTAGAAACCAACTTACACATCCATTTTGAATATCAAGTGATACTCATCAACCTAACCCATCAAAGTATCATACAGGGATGACAAGAACACTACAGAACCGCCTAAAACTCCCCACGACAGAAATCCATTAGCCATTCTGGTTGCCAATCCACTACAACCTTTCTCTCCAAATCTCACCTCAAACACGTACCCTAAATATATGCCTAACAGAATACATCCTGTAGCAGCAAGTCCAACAGAAAAGCATTTGCCAAACCTGAGCACCGTGTTCTTGATTTTATCCTTCTTCTTGTGTTTGAACCTTTTGGCGAGAAATTTGGTACTGATGGCAGAAAATGCGGAAGAAGAAAGAAGAATGAATGCATCACCTCCCCTATCGAGTATCATCTTGACCATAGCTGGACCAACATCGCACTCGTCCCTCTCGTTGAAATTTCTGAAATTGCCTAGCGTGATACCAAAAAACACCATTGTTGCTAGAGTAAATCCAATCTTTGATATGTCATCCAAGCTATCAAAGTTGTCCTTGGTGCGCTCCTCCTCCATCTTCTTTTCTTCTTCGCTCCTGCAATTCAAAGGTTGAGTTATCCCTCTGTGGTAAAGAAAATAAAAAATACAAAAATTGAAAAGCAAAATAAGCTACAAGGAATAAGTTATTACAATTCTGATTTCTTTTTTGGACGCCAATCGAAATCTTCTTTTCCCCTTGTTGAATTTTGATTATTGATAGCAGTGATGGTATCATCCGGTTGCTGAATAGTTGTATCCATCCTGTCAACCAATTTAATCAGCACTCTAGAGTTGGAGATGCTAGCTATAAGAATGAATGCAGATGATAATAATAATAATAATAAGAAGAAGAAGAAGAAGAAGAAGAAGAAGAAAAAGAAGAAGAAGAAGAAGAAGAAGAAGAATGGAGACAATTTCTTAAAAAAAAATAAAAATAATCAGACAATCAAAATGAACAAAAAAAGAAATCAGACAATCAAAATTAAAACTGAAATCTGATAAAAAAAATTCAAAATTCCTGTCAACCCATGTAAAATACAATGATGATGAACTATCTTCTATGACAGAAATTGGAAGAAAACAGACGTAAAATTGCTGAAAATCAAGAAACTAAAATGAAGAATTGTATTACAAAATTAATCAATGAAACATAAACGTGAGAAAGTACAAGAGTACTCACTTAGACGACAACTAGGAGAATGAAAATTCTTTTAGCTTCTTGAGTGAGTCTTGATAAATAATCTCCACTGAATACGGAGAAGAAGAACAAGGAAAAGAGAGATTTGAATAGAGAGAGATACTAGCTAGCTAGCAGAAGAAAGATGATTTTTTTGTTGATTAGTTCATCTTCTTCAAGCTTCCTTTGGTTCTAGATCTAAAATGAAATTTTGTTGATGAAATGAAACTCATATAAGTGTGACTTTTGATTTCCGGTTTTACCCTTGGACTGTGGGTTAGGTGGAAATTAATGACCACGAATCAAACAAACAAATTCCATTCATCTTTAATCAGATTTTGTACCACTAATTACTATCAACTTAATTAATTAGCCAAAGTTAACTTCTAAATTATTATTACCACTATCAGCTTATCTTATTAATTAGCCAAAATCAGTTGCACTAAAGAAGAAACTAGTTGCAATAAATCATTCTTCAAACTAGTTGAAAAAAAAAAAACTATCAAAATCATTCTCCAAATTAAATTATTATTACCACTATCAGCTTATCTTATTAATTAGCCAAAATCAGTTGCACAAAAGAAGAAACTAGTTGCAATAAATCATTCTTCAAACTAGTTGAAAGAAAAAAAAAAAAACTATCAAAATCATTCTCCAAATTATAATGTCATGCTTTCCTTCTGAAAATTTGTTTCCCACATTAACAAAGATCACTACCAGTGGAAATTTCATAATGTAACTTTGTAAACCACATGGTCATGTGTTCCTGTACATCTCTATTTAAGACTCAACACAGAAAGCTTTGAATTTTGTATATTCTTATTAAAAAAAAAAATACATTCCAAGGTTTTCGTTTTGTTTTGGACAATAAAATTTCCGGCAGCTGACCACCAAGTTTACATGAATCCTAAACCACTAACAACTGAAAATCCATTATGTTTGCAACTCACGCGGTGAAGATTTAGTAACTCCTGAGTGGTTGCTGCCTTCCCCGTTGCTGGGAACACAAAAAATTATTTTGTAACTCTTGATTATTTTGGAGACAAAAAATAAATTGTTCATTATAATTAGAAAAAAAAAATTGTTTAAATGAAAATTTAATACAATTGTTAAATTTGTTTAATTGTTGGTATGGTAGTGATAAAAGAAATCCTAAGAGTTGCTCAGTTTGGGGTGGTTTTTGGTATAGGAAAATCATTGGGTGGTATCAATTTGAATTATAATTGTTATTGATTCGCAAGAATCACAACAAATATTATTGTTACTTATTTAAAATTATGATGCTGCCACGATTATGATACTAGATGAATTCCTGATTTGGTGTAGTGAATGTCGCATCCTGTTTGAGCTTATTCTCTTCCTGTGTATCCTCTGCTTCTTCAGAAGTAGCTCGCAATCCATTTACATAAGAATCAGAAAATGAAAACCAATATGCCAATAACCTTTTGAACTCTCTCTCCTGCAAGAAATACATTAAAAGAAGACAAAAGAGAGAGGAAGGAAGTCTATGAGTAAATTCCCAGTTGCAGCTTATTACCTTGAGAGCCTCTACAGTCATCTTTCTGGATACAACACGATAAAAGTCATTAAATCTCTCCATCATATCGGGTAAGGTCGCTTCAAATTTCTGTGTGATATGCAGAAACGTTCTTTACAAGAGCACTACTGTTACAAAGGATATCAAAGACAAGCATGAGCCTTGCAATTTTAACCAGCATGTAGGTTTCCGTCAGTATCAAAGATTCAGCAAGAACCTCAATCGCCTAAACACACGAAAAGTGCACCGTCGACGTTAAACATAAGCTTTTTGGAAATCCAAAGGTAAAACACTAGGAATGTTGTTGTTAGTTTATTTCTTTTTTTGGATAATCTGCCTCAGATTTTATACCACCAACATGAAAATCAGATTAGGAAACCTTCATAAAGCGAATATTGTTGGGGAGGTAGTAGAACAAGAAAATGAATTGTTGTTTTACCCAACTAAAATATATTTGCAACTCGCACAAAATATTAAGAGTCGAACCTAATCCTCATAAAATTTAAGAGCAGACTAGATTGCATTGAAGTATCTTGTTTGGTTTTGTGGCATGATGCCTTGTGTTAATTTGTGTTTTAGGGTATTGAATACATTGTAATTGGGCTCACATTGCGCATCAAGAGAAAATCAGTAGTCTTATTGAATATGCATGAAGACTCAGGCTTTAAGGGCCAATTCTATCTTAATTTTTGAATATGTATGATGCTGCTGTTTGCTTCTTCGAAGTATCTCTTTTTTAAAACATAGACGGACTGCTTCTGGAACTCAATTACTCATGTAAAACTACCAACCGTGGCTTCTAAGCAGAGGAATTTTACATGTGTATCAAGAGGTCCTTCAGTTGGTTCTACAAATGTCTCTCATGCATTTTGTTAATAGCTTCCGTTTCCAAATGTTGTCGTCTGTTTGTAAACGTATTACTGCTCTCAGGTGACAAAGATAAGAAATTTAACTTTTTGCTTGATTCTTGAGACATTGGTGTGAGTTGAATTCGACCTACTTAATACACCAAGTCTAGAGGATATATATTCCTATTTCTGGGGTTAAAACAAAACATGGCCCGAACTTAGGCCTTGGTAATTATCTCACAGCGGGCACGTGGAATAGCACAAATTTTTTTATCGGTGGACTGCCGGGATGCATTTTAACCTTTAACCCCAATTGCATTTTCATACCCAATATCCTTTCTCAACACTGGATTACAGCTAAACCTGGGAGGTGTAGGACTAGGACATATGTTTATCTTATTTGCCAAATTTTATTTGGAAACCTCAATGGACAAACATTAAAATACTAATGAAGAAAATTTCTTGGATTCAGCTGGAGCACACTTTAGCAAACAGATTTAAAAACAGATATCACATATTAAATGAAGAATTATTGTTGTACATCAATACTACTGTACCTAGGTTACTAACCCACTACCTACTTTGTTGTCAGTTCATGGAACTTGCTCATTTAATTGCAATACTACTGCGTTGTGCGAACTGCTTCTGGGGTTGACGGTATATCTGTCCAACAAGAGATCACCGGGATGTCATGTAAACCTCGATGTTCCGAAATCGAATTTGGTGGTCCATCCAAAGTCAAGAAACAAAAGAAAAAAAAGAAAAAAACGAATTTGACCGTCTTGTCTGAATCTCATTGTGCAATCATTGACCCACCAGTCATAGGTTAAAAACTTTGCACCAGTAGGCAGTGGGCTGGATGGACCACCAAATCAAGAGAAAAAATAAAAGATAGAAAGGGGACTTTTTGGTTGGAAATTGATTTACTGCCCGGCATGGAAATGCCATGTTCCTTGAAATTGATTTACACGGGACATTAAATTAAAACTGCCCATGAGGTTAGTATACTTAGAAACATGTTCTCTCTCTTCTGTGTTTGCAACGTGTATTTAAATTATGGGTCCTCTTATCTTGTATACCAGTATACAAGATAGGGATTAGTGAACAATTAATTTTATGCATTGATTTTATAATTTTGTCTAGGAACTAGGGTAATTAGGTGAGAGTAAATGTTTAGTATTTTGTTTCCCTTACTACCCTTAAAGCTTTATATTAATGCAGGCTTAGTCGCCAATTACAGCGGGGCCCAGAGTTTTAGTCAACAAAAACCATAACTAATCCTAGATAAATACGGATTTAATCACAGTTAGTGTCTAATCCAATGGTAAATATTTATTTTGAAGATTCCCGGATCCTAACTAGTCCAACGGATTTAATCACTACTTTTAGCTTTGATTAAATTTTCTACTGTTTTTTCCCTTTGTAGTTCTCTAAATCGCTTATTGATATCGGTATTACATTGTAGATTAATATTATCATCTATGTACAGTGAAAATACGAATACAAGTTTTCATTTTAGTTTTTTTTCCTCCCGGCAATTCCGTAAGCTTATCAGCAGGAAAAAAAACAAAACAAGTGTTTTCAATAATTAAGAAAATTACAAACAAGTGTTTTGTATAAGGCTCGTTATTAGTTTCTAAGAGCATCTCCAATGCAAGGGGTAAAGGTCTTAATATTGAATGACACCTAGGATTCAAGACTTTTTGTGCCAAATTTCCATCTCCAACACAAGGGTCAAGGTGATAGAGATAGATGACATGGCTAAGTGGGGGTAATAGAGAAAGTGTAAATAAGACTTTCACTATGACCTTGGGTCTTAAAGCCACATCATTATTTTGTCTCTAAATTTAAATAATGTTTGTTAGATAATACCTTGGGGGTTGGAGATCAACTTGAGGTGAAAAAAAGTGCATTAATTTTTTTTTTTTTGTCATTTTGTAATGACCCACACATAAAAATGTGTTAATAAAACCTCCACATAGGATGACCTTGACCCTATGCATTGGAGATGCTCTAATGTCCCTTCCAAGCTCATCTATACCAATGCAAAATGATTTCAAATTGCAGTTGAGAACTTTAATGGATAAGTTAACAACTGGTCAGGAAGGGGAAGTTTGGATTTTTGTATCTGAGAATATTTTGGATTTCAAAGTGGTGAACTCCACCGTGTTAACACATCAACCGGAACGTGTGTTACATAACACACGGTCTCTTGTTTACCAAGATATGGTCGGTCACTTGTATTTTAGGAAACCTAGTTTGTTTAGGAAGTTGTATATCTTTGTGCTCAAGAAATCTTATGTATAAATATCATGTATTCAACACACAGTAATATCAATCAAAAAAACGTATTCTGTTTCAAGTCTGTTATCTCTTTCTTCTGTCTATTGTCTCATCCAACTTACCCTAAACCTAATAGTTTCAACTTGGTATCATTCGGGTTAGCCGATCCTTTACAGTTCTCTCCAAACCTTAGTTATGTCTACTGAATCATCAACCATGTCTTCTACCATGTCGTCTACGATGTCTTCTACCATGTCAACTATGCAGTTTTCTCAACCTCATCACCTCATTACCGTAAAACTAGATGAATCTAATTACTCGTTGTGGCGTGCTCGGCTTTTTACCCTATCTACGGGGTTATGATCTTGATGGCTATATCAATGGAAATACACCTTGTCCACCCGGTCCTGTTGCGAGATGCAATTCCTACACCAGCGTATTTGTGTTGGGTTAAACAGGATAAGATTCTCATTAGCTGGTCTGTTCTCTTCTCTTACACAAGAAGTGTTTCGTCATGTTCACGGGTTAACTACTTCTCGTGCAACTGGTCATCTCTTGAATCTCTCTTTGGTTCTAAATCGATGCTCAAGTTCATCATCTTCACTTTGTGAACTCCGAGCCTTAAAGAAGGGATCTCTAACTATGCGACAATACATAGATCGTGCTAGAGATCTCGTTGATAGCTTAGCAAGCGAGCGGATACCATTGTCACGAGATAAAGAGTTTCGTCAATGTCTTTTAGTTGGTTTAGACAGCTCTTATGATTCCATTGTCACTTCTTTAACCACTGCTATGAGTTTCTCGTCGTCGAGGATTTTCTTACTTTTCTTCTTACTTTTGAGCTACGTATCGACAAATAGACGAAATCTCAGCACTCTCAGCCGGTTGCTAATGTGGCTGCACATTCTCGTAACCAACAGTCTTCAAGGTTTTCTTCACCATCTTCCGCATCTTGGCAGCAGCAGCAATTTTCTGGTTCCCAATCTACAGCCGCTCGTGGGTCCAACAACAACAACAGTAACCCATCTAATTCATCCCGTGGGCCTGGTAACTTCAACAACTCTCGTGGGCCTGTTCCTTTCAACAACTCGTGGGCCTACACGCATGCGACCGTGGGTCAAGTGCTTCGATGCTTCCGCTATAGAATGTCAATTGTGCAAACGTCCGAACCATGAAGCTCGGGATTGCTGGAATCGTTATGATAGGAGTTTCCGTCCACCTCGGCGTTCACCACCGTCATCTTTGCCGAGGGCTTATCCGCTTCTCTGGACTCGGTCTTCTACCATCACCATCATGGACACCGATAGTGGTGCTACGGATCATATCACCAATGATTTTTCTCGTCTTCGTTTCCCTCGAATATACAGTCCCGATCAAATACAAATGGGTAATGGTTCTTCTATACCGATTTCTAATGTTGGTTCGTCAGTTTTAAGCACTCAGGATCGTCGCTTGAAACTTCGTAATGTTCTATTTGCACCAAAAATTTCTCATAATCTCTTATCTGTTTCTCGGTTTACTACTGATAATGATGTCTTATTTGAGTTTCATCCGGATTTTTGTTTTGTGAAGGATCGATATACCGGGAAGGTTCTTCTTCGCGGAATTAGGAAGGGTGGTCTCTATCAACTTGATGTTTCGTCTGAATTTCCTCAAGCTTGCATAGGAGAACGTGCTAGTTTACAAGCTTGGCATGCTAGAATGGGTCATCCAATGTTGTGTACAGTTCGCAAAGTTATTTCTCAGTTTTCACTTCCAGTTTCTAGTTAAACTTTTAAGTTTTGCTCTTCTTGTCATGAGCATAGGAGTCATAAGTTACCTTTCAGTCTTAGTAAAACTACTTATTTAAATCCATTAGATTTAATTGTCACCGATGTGTGGGGACCTTCTCATATTTTATCTAATGAAGGATATAAATATTATGTTATTTTTATTGATGCGTATAGTCGTTTTACTTGGATGTTTCCTATGTCTCAAAAATCTGAAGTTTTCTCTATTTTCTTCGTGTTCCAAAAACATGTTGAAAATCTTTTCAATCGAAAGATTAAAATTTTTCAATCTGATAATGCTGCTGAGTATCGTAAATTAACTCCATATCTTCGAGATCTTGGAATTTTTCATCGTTTTTCTTGTCCTCATACTTCTGAACAAAATGGTTTGGTTGAACGTCGACATCGACATATTCGTGAAACTGGTCTTACTATTCTTAATATGGCGTCTGTGCCGTCTTCATATTGGTATGATTCGTTCTATACTGCTTGTTATTTGATGAATCGTGTTCCCTCGACTTCGGTTAATAATTCTTCTCCATATGAAGCTCTTTTTGGTCAATCCCCAGATTACACTTCTCTTCGTGTTTTTGGTTGCCTATGCTATCCTTATTTGCGTCCATATCGATCTCATAAAATGGATGCTTTGTCTTCCCCTTGTGTTTTTATTGGCTATAGTCCAGCTCAGAAAGGTTATAAGTGTCTTCATATACCTACGGGTCGAGTTTACATTAGTCGTCATGTGGTTTTTGATGAGACTACCTTTCCATTTGCACCCGCATTGCCTTCTCCGGTCTCGACTCCTTCACAGGTAAATTCTTCTACTTCTTCAAGTATGGGTTTTTCTTCTCGGGATTCTATTTCTTACGTGTTCAAACAGCTGGTCAACAATACGCACTTCTAGTCCGCCTTCTTCACAGCCGCCAACTACAACCGTTAATAATCATCCTAATCATCCGTTACCGACAGCCTCCCCGTTCTTTGTCGAAGCTTCCACGTGTTCTGACCACCTGGTTTTTATACATGACCACCTCCGAGAAGCGTCAGTTATCAATCATTCTCAGCTACCGACAGTTTCTGCCCCTAATCATCAGCCGCCAGTTTTATCTTCCAATGATGTGCCGTCTACTACGTTGTCGCCACCTCTGCCCGTGTCAGCAGCACCTCCCCCTCCAGCGCATCCAATGGTTACGCGGGCTAAACACGGAATTTTTAAGCCAAATTCAAGGTATGCTCTCGTATGTGATTCAACATTTGAACCCACTTGTATTTCTCAAGCTCTAAAAGATCCAGACTGGCGTGCCTCCACTGATGATGAAATTAATGCTTTGCTTCGAAATGGCACATGGTCTTATGTTCCATATGATCCTTCGATGAATGTTATTGGATGTAAATGGGTTTTTCGCATCAAACGTAATCCCGATGGTACAACTGCACGTCGTAAATCTCGCCTAGTTGCACAAGGGTACAAACAACAAGAAGGAATTGATTATTCTGAGACGTTTAGTCCAGTTGTTAAACCATGCACCATACGTATTATTCTTACCTTGGCCTTGTCTTCAAATTGGTCTATTCATCAACTTGATGTGCAGAATGCTTTCTTACATGGAGAACTTCAAGAAGAAGTGTATATGAAACAACCTCCAGGTTATGTTGATCCTCGTTTTCCTACTCATGTTTGCAAATTACATCGTTCTCTATATGGACTTAAACAGGCTCCTCGTGCATGGTACCATCGACTTAGCAATTTCTTATTGCAAATTGGATTTGTTACCTCCAAATGTGATTCCTCCTTGTTCATTTATAATGGAACTCATGGTGTTATCTATTTGTTGGTATATGTGGATGATATTATTGTCACTGGCTCTAGTACTTCAGGTATTACTTCTATTCTCACTCGTTTACAACAAGAGTTTGCAATGAAAGATCTTGGTCAGTTATCTTATTTTCTTGGAATTGAGGCAATTCGTACTTCTTCGGGGTTATTTCTCTTTCAACAACGTTATGCTCATGATCTACTTCTTCGAGCTAAAATGGATGGAGTAAAACCAGTTACTACTCCACTCAGTACTTCTGGAGATATTTCTTCTGATCGTAGTACGTTATTAACTGATGCTACTACATATCGTAGCATTGTTGGAGCTTTGCAATATTTGACATTTACTCGTCCGGACCTTGCGTTTGCTGTTAACAAAGTCTGTCAATTTATGCATGCTCCTAGAATTTCATTGGGGATTAGTTAAGCGTATTCTTCGTTATCTCAAGCATACTAGTACGTTTGGTATACTTCTTCGGCCATCTCCTCGCTCTAAAATTATCTTTCGGTGCGTACATCGATTCAGATTGGACAATGGTTCTCTTGATGATCGTCGTTCTACTAGTGGTTATTGTGTTTACTTGGGTGGTAATATTATCTCTTGGAGTGCTCGTAAGCAGAAAACCGTGTCTCGTTCTAGTAATCGAAGTCGAATACGAGAGGTCTTGCGATTGCAACAATTTGAAATTATGTGGATTCAATCACTCCTTTCAGAACTTCGTGTTTCTACTCAGTCTCCTCCTGTTCTATGGTGTGACAATCTTGGTGCTACTTATCTCACAGTCAATCCTATATTTCATGCGCGAACGAAGCATATTGAGATTGACTATCATTTTGTTCGTGATCAAGTTGCTTATAAACTTCTTGATGTCCGATTTATATCTTCTAAGGATCAGATTGCGGATATTTTCACAAAACCACTATCCAAGGATCGTTTTTCTCTTTTACGGTTCAAGCTAACAGTTCAAGATAACCCGTTACGCTTGCGGGAGGGTGTTAACACATCAACCGGAACGTGTGTTACATAACACACGGTCTCTTGTTTACCAAGATATGGTCGGTCACTTGTATTTTAGGAAACCTAGTTTGTTTAGGAAGTTGTATATCTTTGTGCTCAAGAAATCTTATGTATAAATATCATGTATTCAACACACAGTAATATCAATCAAAAAAACGTATTCTGTTTCAAGTCTGTTATCTCTTTCTTCTGTCTATTGTCTCATCCAACTTACCCTAAACCTAATAGTTTCAACTCACCGAAACTTAAAACAATTTACAAATAAGGGTAAAACCGGAATTAATATTCCATTGATACACGGAAAATAATTTGCCAAGATATTTTCTATTCCAACAAATAAATACTGATTCCAAGCTAAAAAGTAGGGTAATTAATGCTTTTTATCCTTATACGGGTATACAAGATAAGAACATCTTAAATTATACAGATGTTGATCTTATTTGCCAAATTTTATTTGAAAACCTCAATGGACAAACATTAAAATATTAAAGAAGAAAATTTCTTGGAAGTTGTTTTCAGCTGGAGCACTCTGTAGCAAATAGATTTAAAAACAAATATCACATATTAAATAAAGAATTGTTGTTGTACATCGTAATCCCAACTTTATTGCATAAACATCCATGATGACACTGTAGCTAGGCTACAGAAGATCAATAATAATTAATGGAAATCTCACATTGAAGAAGAATTCAATACTGCTGTGGCTAGCTAGGTTACTACCCCATTACCTACTTTGCTTTCACTTCTTGGAACTTCCTCATTTAATGCAACACTACTGCGTTGTGCCTGTGCGAACTGCTTCTGGGGTCGACGGTTAACGACATTTGTACGCTTGTCCAACAAGAGGTCACCGGGATGTCATGTAACCTCGATGTTCCTTCGAATTTCATTGTAATAAAAAAAAAAAAGAAAAAAAAATTGGTGGTCCATCCAAAGTCAAAGAGACAAAAAGAACAAATTTGACCATCTTGCCTGAATCTCACTGTGCAATCATTGACCCACCGGTCATAGGTTAAAAACTTTGCCACCTCTTTTTTTCAACCGGATTTCTACACCAGAAAATTCAATATAATTGCACCAAAAAAATGTTGGAAATTTCTATTTTTATAAAGAACTTGGAATGCTCGAATGATGTTTTCGGGAGACATACGAGCATGGAAATGTTGCTCGTATAGAACAAAAAGGATTTCTTCAGGCGGTTTATCTCCTAGCTTGAGTGGGGAAGAATTCAAGCTTATTTTGAGAAAACTGCATAGAACTACTAACGCTGTTATTATGTAAAAAAATTCAGCCCAGAGACATGGTCATATGACTAATTTACCATGGGTTTTGGTTTATCACTTCTGATATGACGTATACTCAAGCCATTACTTCCACAGTTCCACTGGTCGTTGGAAGTTGATTTCTTGCAAGTAAAAGAGGTGCGTTCTTTAATTGAACATATAGCAGGAAAAAATAAAAGATAGAAAAGGGACTTTTTGGTTGGAAATTGATTTACTGCCCGGCATGGAAATGCCATGTTTCTTATTTTATTTTTGCCTCCTTCACTGCTAATTACAAACAAAATATGCACCTCCTATTTGTGACATTTTTTTCATACAGACGGTCACTACAGCCAGAGGCCCAGAGGTGATGTTTGTTTCTTCTACTTCATCCAATATACCTAGTCTTAGATCACCTGAACTTCTAGGAAGTGACACGAGACGTTTTAGTTGCATAAGTAGAACGGTAAAGCAAATACAAAGCAGGAGGCCATGGTCATATTACTAATTTACCGTATTGAGAAATCTTCTTTTTCATTGTTAGGTCACCTTGGTGCCATGGCTGGTTTATGATGAAGATTTGGTTTCATTTCCTGCTTAGTTAACAGTCATTGCTACACTGGGAGTTTGTTGTCAGAAAGCACTCTTTCACATCACATGTAGTAGTTTTTTTTTTTTTTGAGGAAAAAAGGGTATATATTGAAAAAACATATGTACAAGAATATCTACACAGGAGAATGAGACTCCTAACCCAATTCAAAGACTAAAACTCGAGAGTTTTAACTCATCTGCATAATCTCCTCCCACTGAAACAGAATTTGGTTCATAGCTTAACCATTAAAAATTTAAAAATATCAGACGAAGAACTCCATAAGCAGATGTCAAGCTTAACCGCGCACTCCAAATCATCTCTTGATTTCGGTCTTCCACCATGCACTCTTCTGTTTCTTTCTAGCCACAGCTCCCAGCAAATTGCGAAAGGAAGAAGATGCCAAACCCTTCTTATTAGTTAATTGTGAACGAAGGAGTAAACGAAGGAGTCCCATGTAGTAGTTAATTGGTCTTCTCTTTTAGGCTAGTTGTGAACGGCCGGAAGAGTCCCACTTCGGTAATATTGAAATCTGTGGGATGATTAAAAGTAGTCTTCCTTACTGGTTTAGCTAGGATTTGCTCCTCGCAACATAACACATTCCCAGATGGATTGCTATTATGACCTGCCTGAGAAATCAAGTTTTTACTCTCTGGATCATATTATCAACAAATTTAGCAACAAATAATATGGATTGCTATTCAGAAAGTAGATTATGTATGCGATTAGCTTTCCTAATGTTATGCTGCGACGTCATATTTTTTGCTGTGCGTTGTATGTCATATTATTTTTCATTGCGTTCCTTGTTGGCAAGATGCATCTTCATTTCCATATGCTATAACTTTCAGTATCATGAATTTGCATTTTTGCATTTTTGGTGTATCGCTCAATTTGTAGAGGTATCCCGAACTAGGTTCTTTGTAAAATCCAAATAGGAGTCTAGCTAGGTTAAGCACGGTTCCACACTTTTACTAGGTAAAGAAACACCAAAAGGACTCAAAACTTGCCAAGGGGGCGTACGAGATTAGATAAGGACGTGCCAATCTAATAAATCTTGTGATTATGGTAGTTTTGTTTTATATGGATCAGGTATTACCCAGTGTAATTTGGTACACCCCCTTAGCAATGTTGAAAAAGAGTTGGATATTGTTTGGCTCCGTCTTGGCGCTAGAAATCAATAGCAAAATGCCGCAGTTACTCTGTTAGCTAGGGATATGCATGCTATTTTTGCGGGGTTAAAAAACAAATCAAGAAAAAGTATGGACACATAGAATCAAAAAGGCTAAATCTTATGGTTTCAACGACAAATGTAACAACAATAATTCTAGAGGTGTAAATTGGGCTGTACAAAGACGAGCACAAACCTGAAGACAAGATGCTAAAATTTGAGCACATCCCAGCCAAAGATGTGATTTAGCCCAAAGACGGCACAACACGTTAGTTAAATGGGACGTCTTTGGGTTTGACTAATTGGCACGATAGCACAAAGACAAAGACGCGCAAGAGAGATAAGCACGTGGCCCAGCCCAACCAAAGACGTTAAGAGAGCACGTCATAACATGTACAAATACACCATATAACAAGGCATAATACAACACATTTTTTGTATATTTCACAAAAGAGTCACTATCCTAGCTAGTTTTCAACATGTTATGTTGGCTTATTTATAACAACACATATAATACCTTAATATTTGGAAAATATATTTCAATATCGTTGTTATAATGTCGTCACCTATATTTAACTAGAACATTAATTTACATGACAATAATCCAATTTTATATTTGACGGGTTATTTCTTTTTATTGAATAAACTTGTTAATTTTACTTGAATAATTTCAAATGATATGTTGTCTAATTAAATTCTTGTGATAATGTCTGACTTAATGTATATATTAAGTGATTTCAAATTGTTTATAACACGTCCAAGACACGACAAAGACGCACGTTTATTCGTGTCTTTGTGCCGTGGGTCATCTTGTTCCTAGCTTTTGACTAGTAAAGCACAACACGGCACAACACGTTTAAATCGTTGGCACAGCACAACACGGCACATGGCACGTGAAGCACGCGACTTCGTGTGCCGAGCTGTGCCGGGCCGGCACGTTTTACAACTCTAAACAATTCTATTCAGCCCACCAAAAAATCCCACAGTCAATCCCACTATGACGTGGGGATGATTTATTTTGACTATTGTGGTTTTTTAATTTTTTACTCTCTGTCGAGAGGGATGTGAAAACTGATCTTGTAAATTTCTTATCGTTTTCTTTCCTCTCCATCGACATAAATATGAGAACATGTAATCACTAACTATTATAATAATTATAGATAGAATTAAAGATTCTTTTACACAAACAAAAAATTGAATACACAAAAGATACATGATAACATCAAACATTCAAGATTTCCAACCATTAATAATCATACAGACAGAATTCAACATTTTAGAAAATTTAACACAAATACAAACTTAAAACGTTAACTTTACCCATTAATTGTTAATGATTTCATGGTAAATTTTTCAGATTTGCAGAGAGGGCTAAAGGCAGTGGCAGTCTGTTCTTGTTGTTCTAACCGTTTTAGGGTTTTTTACTATACACTACATTTCACTTTCTAGTTTGTTTACTCAAAAATCAAATCTTATGATACTAGACAAAAAAGACGAAGGAAAAAAAAGTGCATGAGGTTTATTCGAATAAGAATTTCTAGTCTTAAGATTCTTGTTCGGCCTAAAATCGTACGGACGATGGAGCAGAAAATCCTGTTTTCTTTTCGTTTTGAAAGCTGAAAAACTGAAAACAGTGAACACTTTTGGAGAAAAAAAAAAAAACCTATTGACTGTGGGATGTTTCGGTGGGCTGAATAGAATTATTGATGTAACAATAACCCTACGAATACATTGGTGGCTTGTTTTAGTTGTTAATGTGCTCACTCGATCAACTCCTATTGGTTCAATCATTAATTAAGAGCCATAAGGGCACATGCCAATACGCTCGTTAAAGCATCAAGAATGGGACATCTACCGCGGTTGATGCTTAAATCGATTTTAAGTTTCCTGAACCATCACGATTATATATCCAAAGGGAACAGACTGCATCTAAAATCATTCTGGATTCCTGCAAAACAAGATTCGGTTCATCAGTCGAAGCCAATCTCTAACTGAACCAAAAGAGCTTTCTCCTATTCAAAGTTAAGCGGCGATGACGAGAAGCATCATAAATCCGTTAAAAGAGGCAAGTGTATCCAGTCTGTCTGGCCCATCAGTTCCTCTACAAGTACTTAGCATATAGAGGAAGAAGAGCCAATAAAGAAGAGACAGCCATAAGTGGGGTGTGTGGATATAGACTATAGAGTTGCTCAGCATAAATGAGATATTATTCTAGTAATTGACCATGCAATTGACTGCTTAGTTAGCTGCCAATCTTTATGGGCAAACTTATTGGCTTAGTTTTGGTTCGTCCAACCAATATTTGTTCATGACAACACTATGTGAAAACAGTTCTAATTCTTAAGTGCGTAAGATAAGCCATATATATATATATATATATATATATATATATATATATATATATATATATATAAGTAAAGGTTTTCATCATGCATATGCAGGAAGATTCGTATATTAATGTAAACATGCATATAGATATAAATTGCATTCCATATATATATATATATGCCGAATACTCTCATCAACTTCCAAAGATATTGGAGGAGATACTGTTAGAATATTCCAGGAGACATTAAGTTTGTATTAACATTCCTCACATTTTCTCCCCTATAAGATTCAGAGACCTTAGTATTTTGGTTTCTGACTAATTAACAATGGCTACTTTTTCAAAGCTCTTAAAGATGTTCATAGTTTTGAACATGATGATTTGTGTACATCACTTGGTTGTAAGTGGAAGAAGAATTTCTAAAGAAGAGGAAGAAGATATTGAGATACATGAACAACTTAAAATCTTGAACAAACCACCGATCAAAACTATTAAGGTAAGCTGTTTTCTTGAATTTGAAGTAGTGTTTTTGTGTACCCATGAATCTAACGGAGTGTGTATGGTTTTTATAGATGAGTGATGGTGAAATTGTCGACTGCATTGATGAGAATAAGCAACCTGCCTTTGACCATCCTATGCTCAAAAATCATAAGATCCGGGTACGTACTACTACTTACAGCCGTTCACAATATAAAGCTTTTCGTTATTAGTTTTAGTAATTCTCTCCTTAAATATGAAGGTGACCTTTCTTTTGATTTGTTGCTTGATTCATTGGTTTTCTCTGAGTCAAACATCACTTTTGGAACCCGTCAAAGTCCAAGTCGTTACTGTTGTAAATATTTCGCTTTGATTTTTATTATCTACTGATTTGGATTCATGTATGCTCAGTCGAGGACTAGCTCTCCTCCAAATGATGCAAACCGTGTAGCATCCTCGTCTTCATCTCCGAAGATGGTTAACTTAAGACGTGTTAAATGCCCGAAAGGAACAGTCCCGATTCGAAGAACCAGTAAAGAAGATTTAATTAGAGCTAAATCTTTCATGGAATCATTTGAGCCAATAAGGCCTATTATTATTAATCCAGACGAGGAAGTAGTGGAGCCTCCGGGGCGGCATGTAATAACCAGCAACTATTCTCCAGATTTTAGTTCTTTCATTCATATATTACAGCCGATAATTAATTTATCTTATACATATAGGTAGCAGCATTCCACAACCGTCCGCAAACTGATCAACATGTACATGAACAATTTTATGGAATAAAGGGCAAGATCTCGGTAGAGAATCTGGCTTTGGGACTTGATCAATTTAGCGCATCTCAATTGTGGATTGAATCTGGACCTCAAGATGATCCCAGTGCGATACAGGCTGGATTGGTGGTATTATAGGATCAGCTTCTTAGATCGCTTTCAGTTTTTACTATATTTTACGGCTTCTTTTTGACTTAGTTCAGGGATTTGATTAGGTGTCGCCAACATTATTTGGAGATAATAAGACTCATGTTTTCGGGTATTGGTGGGTAAGTTTTCAAGAACTACCTCATGCATGGATTTATACAACTTTTTTTCTTTTTTTTTGCTAGCTACCGTTAAGTATTTTTGAATTAGAGACTTTAAAATCTGACATTAATTGTATTCACCAAATAGGCCTCAAATAAAGGATGCCTAAATATCCGATGCACAGGACCAGGATTCGTGCAAACACACCAAGACTATTATCTTGGGGAAGCTATAGAACCTGCATCTCAATATGATGGGGAGCAGCACTATTTCGGAGCTTATATCCACCAGGTATCGCGGGAATAATGGTACATTTTTAGTAGTGAATGATGAACTAGCTAGATGAGATCTCATTTATAACAGCATTTTCTGTCATTGTGTTAAAAATGGTGGGATATTTGATATGAATGTTGGTTGTATTAATTAGGATGGCGGAACTGGGGACTGGTGGTTTACCATGTACGGGGATATAAACGCAGACTTCGGCTATTGGCCAAGGGAGGTGGTTCATTACTTAGGTACTGGTGCTACAACAATATCATGGGGAGGGTTAGTTTACAATACCCCACATGAAACAAGCCCGCCCATGGGAAATGGACACTTTCCGGATGGCGACTTCAAAAAGGTTGCATCAATATATGACATGCATTTCATGGATGAAGACCATAACCTCACAACGCCGCACGTATGGATGGATTTCGGAATAAGAGAAGACAGAGAAAACTGTTACAGGCTAACCCGCAATGAATTTGATAATGATCATGGCTTTAGCGTATTATTTGGCGGACCTGGAGGGAGTTGTGACTAAATCATTAATTTGAAGAACTTTGTTTTTTCCCACGAAGAAGTTTCATTGTTGTTATTGTAATATGGTTAAAACGACCAAAATCAAAATTTAAAAAGAACAAAATCAAAATTTAGATCATCGTTTAAATGGACAAAAATTTAAAAATAGGCAGGATGTAACCAGTTTCATCCTGTCCATTTTTTAATATTTTTTCTTATTTTTATTTTATACGGGATGCATCCAGTTTCATCCTTGCTATTTTTTTAGAAACCTATTATAGGGGCTCCAAGAAAAGTGTTTTGAGGGCTCCTAAGGATTCAAATATCCTACAATGAAGATAAGGGGACCTAATTCATAAGAAAAATACTAAAATACCCTTAATCGATTAAATATTGAAACCTAGAACTAATTTGTTTTCATTCCTCTCCTTTAATTCTTCCATTTTCTTCTTCCCCATCACCTCCATCGCCTATTTCTTCGATTAATCGTCAATTCCCAAAATAATTCATTATCGATTAACACCACTGAATCCACCCGCAATGACTTCAATAAGGTAAAAATCAAAAACCCATCTTATTTTATTGGTTTTAATGCATGGATAAGCGGAATCGATCAAATTAGGTTTTTGAAAAAACAGTTTCAGAAATGTCTACGTTTGGGAAAATTCATATTTGCCAACCGTAGACTGCCTAGGTTTGGAAGTATGAATTTTCCCAACCGTAGACATTTCTGCCTACGGTTGGGAAGTATGAATTTTCCCAACCGTAGGCAGTCTACAGTCGGGAAATATGAATTTTCCCAACCGTAGACATTTCTGCCTACGGTTGGGAAGTATGAATTTTCCCAATCAGAGTGTCTACTGTTGGGAAGTATATGTCAGAGGTTGTCTACGGTTGGGAAATATGAATTTTCCCAACCGTAGACAGTACTGAAAAAATAAGTGATGGGTTTTCTTAGTTTTTTATTTTTATGATCGCCATCTTTATCACGACGGAGAAGAAGAAGAGAGAAAGAAGAATAATAAGTTTTTTTTATGATCATCATCTTCATCATGATTTGTGAATAGACATAGAAGGAGAAGATAATAGATTTAATTTTTTGTATATGATCATCATCGTCATCATGATTTGGTAAAGGGGCGGCATGAAATGGTAGAGGGGCGGCAATCTAATAAGACAAAAAATGTCATTACAAGGAAATTCAAGTGCCCCTTATCAATGAAAATCTAGAAATGACTAATTAGCCCTTATTGTTAATAATCAAGATTAGTAATGATAATCAAGATTAGTGTTGATAATTAATTTTCACTTATTATAACTCTAAAATCAGATTTTTAGAGTTATAAAAAAAAAAAAATTATAGGAGAAGAAAAAGAAAACTTATATGATATTTGTGAAACCCTAGATTTTGATTCATTCAACTAAAATGAGTGATTCTAATGACCCGATATACTTCTAAATTAGTTCCAATTAGCTTTTTCTCGCTCAAAATTATTTAAATTACATAACAAAATCAAAACTTTTGAATTTTTAAAAGAACTTACGGTTGCAATTTTGCTTGTTACCAACCGTAACTCTTAGTTACGGTTCGTAAGTTATTGAATACCAACCGTAACTGGTTAAATTTGGGGAAGATCCAATCGTAAAACCAGTTACGGTTGGTAACTAAATGCTCGATACCAACCGTAACTCAGTTACGGTTGGTAATTAAATGCTCGAAACCAACCGTAACTCAGTTACGGTTGGTAAACTAAAATAGTTACCAACCGTAACTGAAGAAAATTCTCAGATATAAGAACATACGGTTGGTAATTGAACTATTACCAACCGTATGTTCTTCAAATCTCCAGTTACGGTTCGTAATTGAGTTATTACCAACCGTAACTCACATAAACCCAGAAATTTCGATTTCAATTTTCATACAAAACCCTAATTTTTGATACAAAATTAACTTAAATCCAACACGATAAACTAAACCCTAACTGGGTTTTTCCAAACATTTTTCAAATTTTCGATTTTAATGGAGGTTAGGGTTGATGGAGGAGAAGAGAAGATGAAGAAGAAGATGAAAAAAAAAACTGATTTGATTTTTTCTGATTCATTAGGTTTAAAAAAAATTGATTTGATTTTGGTTAATTTAAGGTGAAAAGGGTAATCTAGTCAATCTACACCCCCTATAGGACACCTCCTAACCAATAAGAGGGACATTGCTATCACACTTGCCGCCCCTCTACCATTTCATGCCGCCCCTTTACCAAGCTTGTTTATGAATGGAAAAATAATAAATTTAATTTTATAATGTATGGAGGATATTTTAGCCATTACAAAAAATAATTGGATATGGGGTTTTGTTGATTACTATTTCATAACCCAATTTTGTCATCTTGTGAGCCCTCAAAACCCAATGTTTGGAGCCCCTGTAATAGGTTTCTTTTTTTAAGTTTAAGCCAGGATGAATCCAGTTTCATCCTTGCTATTTTTTTTTTTTGTCCATTTCACCCATAAAATTTTTTACTCGTCCATTTGAACCGTGTTTTAAATTTTTTTGGACAAATGACCCATTTTCCGTTTTTTATACCAAGTTCTATATCCCCATCAGACTTACCGGCCTTGGTTATCAAGCAAATAAAAGTGCAGTTTAGACGCCAATCAATTTCAGAATTCCCTGAAGACCTTCATATATCTTCTTATATAACTTACAAGTTGAAACAAAATCCCCAATTTCAAAATAAAGAGATTTAAGAGTATTATAAATTGGGAAATGTATTGAAAATAAAGAGCATGCACAGAGGAAGTCTAGAACCTCATGTTTGGAAGTAGCAGTCTTTGCTGGATTCGGAAATGGCAAAGATTAGTTTGTGGCTCGATCTTATTGGGCTTTTTGTCACAGATCCAAACAGGGGTTCCTCGATGTTTGGGACTTGTCGGTTGCTTCTTGACATAGAAAGCAGTATGAGGATTGAGGAGGAGGATATGATGTGAATGTGATGCATCGTTGCCTTAACCTAGACTCCTATTCATTTTACAAAGAACCCAGTTTGGGATACCTCTACATATTGAGCGATATACCAAAAATGCAAATTCATGATACTGAAAGTTATAGCATATGGAAATGTAGATGCATTTTTCCAACAAGGAACGCAAGAAAAAATAATATGACACTAAATGAACAAACAGGTACACTAAGCTAATCGCATACATAATCTACTTTCTAAATTATATATGATCCAGAGTAAAAACTTGATTTCTCAGGCAGGTCATAATAGCAATCCATCTGTGAATGTGTTATGTTGCGAGGAGCAAATCCTAGCTAAACCAGTAAGGAGGACTACTTTTAATCATCCCACAGATTTCAATATTACCGAAGTGGGACTCCTCCGTTCACAACTAGCCTAAAAGAGAAGATCAATTAACTTACTACATGTGATGTGAAAGAGTGCTTTCTGACAACAAACTCTCAGTGCAGCAATGACTGTTAACTAAGCAGGAAATGAAACCAAATCTTCATCATAAACCAGCCATGGCACCAAGGTGACCTAACAATGAAACAGAAGATTTCTCAATACGGTAAATTAGTAATATGACCATGGCCTCCTGCTTTGTATTTGCTTTAACCGTTCTATTTATGCAACTAAAACGTCCCGTGTAAATCAATTTCAAGGAACATGGCATTTCCATGCCGGGCAGTAAATCAATTTCCAACCAAAAAGTCCCCTTTCTCTTGATTTGGTGGTCCATCCAACCCACTACCTACTGGTGCAAAGTTTTTAACCTATGACTGGTGGGTCAATGATTACACAATGAGATTCAGACAAGACGGTCAAATTCGTTTTTTTTTTTTTTTTTTTTTTTTCTTTTGTTTCTTGACTTTGGATGGACCACCAAATTCGATTTCTTTGGTTTCTTGACTTTGTTTCACAACGCAGTAGTATTATTGCAATTAAATGAGCAAGTTCCATCAACTGACAACAAAGTAGGTGGTGGGTTAGTAACCTAGGTACAATAGTATTGAATTCTTCTTCAATGTGAGATTTCCACTAGTTATTATTGATCTTCTGTAGCCTAGCTACAGTGTCATCATAGATGTTTATGCAATAAAGTTGGGATTATGATGTACAACAACAATTCTTCATTTAATATGTGATATCTGTTTTTAAATCTGTTTGCTACAGTGTGCTCCAGCTGAATCCAAGAAACTTAGCTTTGCTACAGGACCTATGGGTTTTGGTTTTATCACTTCTGATATGACGTATACTTAGCTTTGCTTTTTCATGGTTAGTCGGTTTATGCTGCTTCTTAACTTTCTATTTACTCAAGCCATTACTTCCACAGTTCCACTGGTCGTTGGAAGTTGATTTCTTGCAAGTATAAGAGGTGCGTTCTTTAATGCTTGGACTTTTGGTTGGAAATTGATTTACTGCCCGGCATGGAAATGCCATGTTTCTTATTTTATTTTTGCCTCCTTCACTGCTAATTACAAACAAAATATGCACCTCCTATTTCTGACATTTTTTTCATACAGACGGTCACTACAGCCAGAGGCCCAGAGGTGATGTTTGTTTCTTCTACTTCATCCAATATACCTAGTCTTAGATCACGTGAACTTCTAGGAAGTGACACGGGACGTTTTAGTTAACAAATCAAAAATTTCAGAACTTAAAAGATAACTTAAATTGAACCCAAAACAACTAGGTAACAAATCATCATGATTACCAGCAACAAACCCATACAACCACAGTAACAAAGTAAGATATGGAACCTGAACTTGTGAATAGTGGCATGAATTGATGATGCATTTGCAATCTAGAACAAAAAGTCTGGAGATATGATTTTTCATCCCAGGAGGGAACTTACAAGAATTGATGCATTACATATATCCATCCATAAAGAGACCTACCTATCATGGAATTAGCTAGAGCAAGCCTACAACTTTGATTTCTTGAATGCTAAAAAGTTATGCAAACACAATTATCTTGGAATTGGTCAAGGAAAGGCTCCATAGCTTCTTCAAATTGTAATACACTAGAAACCAACTTACACATCCATTTTGAATATCAAGTGATACTCATCAACCTAACCCATCAAAGTATCATACAGGGATGACAAGAACACTACAGAACCGCCTAAAACTCCCCACGACAGAAATCCATTAGCCATTCAGTTGCCAATCCACTACAACCTTTCTCTCCAAATCTCACCTCAAACACGTACCCTAAATATATGCCTAACAGAATACATCCTGTAGCAGCAAGTCCAACAGAAAAGCATTTGCCAAACCTGAGCACCGTGTTCTTGATTTTATCCTTCTTCTTGTGTTTGAACCTTTTGGCGAGAAATTTGGTACTGATGGCAGAAAATGCGGAAGAAGAAAGAAGAATGAATGCATCACCTCCCTATCGAGTATCATCTTGACCATAGCTGGACCAACATCGCACTCGTCCCTCTCGTTGAAATTTCTGAAATTGCCTAGCGTGATACCAAAAAACACCATTGTTGCTAGAGTAAATCCAATCTTTGATATGTCATCCAAGCTATCAAAGTTGTCCTTGGTGCGCTCCTCCTCCATCTTCTTTTCTTCTTCGCTCCTGCAATTCAAAGGTTGAGTTATCCCTCTGTGGTAAAGAAAATAAAAAATACAAAAATTGAAAAGCAAAATAAGCTACAAGGAATAAGTTATTACAATTCTGATTTCTTTTTTGGACGCCAATCGAAATCTTCTTTTCCCCTTGTTGAATTTTGATTATTGATAGCAGTGATGGTATCATCCGGTTGCTGAATAGTTGTATCCATCCTGTCAACCAATTTAATCAGCACTCTAGAGTTGGAGATGCTAGCTATAAGAATGAATGCAGATGATAATAAGAATAAGAATAAGAATTGAGACAATTTCTTAAAAAAATAAAAAAAAAAATCAGACAATCAAAATGAACAAAAAAAGAAATCAGACAATCAAAATTAAAACTGAAAATCTGATAAAAAAATTCAAAATTCCTTTCAACCCATGTAAAATACAATGATGATGAACTATCTCCTATGACAGAAATTGGAAGAAAACAGACGTAAAATTGCTGAAAATCAAGAAACTAAAATGAGGAATTGTATTACAAAATTAATCAATGAAACATAAACGTGAGAAAGTACAAGAGTACTCACTTGGAAGACAACTAGGAGAATGAAAATTCTTTTAGCTTCTTGAGTGAGTCTTGATAAATAATCTCCACTGAATACCGAGAAGAAGAAGATGGAAAAGAGAGATTTGGAGGCTATTAATTTGAATAGAGAGAGATACTAGCTAGCTAGCAGAAGAAAGATGATTTTTTTGTTGATTAGTTCATCTTCTTCAAGCTGCCTTTGGTTCTAGATCTAAAATGAAATTTTGTTGATGAAATGAAACCCATATAAGTGATTTTTGATTTCCGGTTTTACCCTTGGACGGTGAGTTAGGTGGAAATTAATGACCACGAATCAAACCAACAAATTCCATTCATCATTAATCAAATTTTGTACCACTAATTACTATCAAATTAATTAATTAGCCAAAATTAACTACTAAATTATTATTACCACCAGCTTATCTTATTAATTAGCCAAAATCACTTGCAATAAAGAAGAAACTAGTTGCAATAAATCATTCTTCAAACTAGTTGAAAAAAAATAAAAACTATCAAAATCATTCTCCAAAGAGAAAATGGGTCATTTGTCCAAAAAAATTTAAAACACGGTTCAAATGGACAAGTAAAAAAATCAGTTGTGAAATAGCCAAAAAAATTAGCAAGGATGAAGTTGGATTCATCCCGGCTTATACTTAAAAAATAATAAGGATGAAACCGGATGCATCCTGTGTAAAATAAAAATAAGAAAAAATATTTGTAAATGGACAGGATGAAACCGGTTACATCCCCGCCTATTTTTAAAATTTTGTCCATTTAAACAAGATCTTTTTAATTTTTGGCTATTTAAACAGTATCAAAACCTAAGTGTCTTTTTCACCCAGGAATTATTGATTTTGGTCTTTTTGACCAATTTTGTGTTCTCCAAATTATAATGTCATGCTTTCCTTCTGAAAATTTGTTTCCCACATTAACAAAGATCACTACCAGTGGAAATTTCATAATGTAACCTTTGTAAACCACATGGTCATGTGTTCCTATACATCTCTATTTAAGACGCTTTGAATTCTGTATATTCTTATTAAAAAAAAAAAATACATTCCAAGGTTTTCGTTTTGTTTTGGACAATAAAATTTCCGGCAGCTGACCACCAAGTTTACATGAATCCTAAACCACTAACAACTGAAAATCCATTATGTTTGCAACTCACGCGGTGAAGATTTAGTAACTCCTGAGTGGTTGCTACCTTCCCCGTTGCTAGGGACACAAAAAATTATTTTGTAACTCTTGATTATTTTGGGGACAAAAAATAATTTTTTCGTTATAATTAGAAAAAAATATATATTTAAATGAAAATTTAATACAATTGTTAAATTTGTTTAATTGTTTGTATGGTAGTGATAAAAGAAATCCTAAGAGTTGCTCAGTTTAGGGTGGTTTTTGGTATAGGAAAATCATTGTGTGGAAGTATCAATTTGAATTATAATTGTTATTGATTCGCAAGAATCGCAACAAATATTATTGTTACTTATTTAAAATTATGATGCTGCCACGATTATGATAATAGATGAATTCCTGATTTGGTGTGGTGAATGTCGCATCCTGGTTGAGCTTATTCTCTTCATGTGTATCCTCTGCTTCTTCAGAAGTAGCTCGCAATCCATTTACATAAGAATCAGAAAATGAAAACCAATATGCCAATAACCTTTTGAACTCTCTCCTGCAAGAAATACATTAACTGAAGACAAAAGATAGAGGAAGGAAGTCTACGAGTAAATTCCCAGTTGCAGCTTACCTTGAGAGCCTCTACAGTCATCTTTCTGGGTACAACACGATAAAAGTCATTAAATCTCTATATCAAATCGGGTAAGATCGCTTCAAATTTCTGTCTGATATGCAGAAACGTTCTTTACAAGAGCACTACTGTTATGAAGGATATCAAAGACAAGCATGAGCCTTGCAACTTTAACCAAAGCATGTGGGTTTCCGTCAGTATCAAATATCTAGTAAGAATCTCAATTGCTTGAACACAAGAAAAGTGCATCATCGACGTTAAACATAAGCTTTTTGGAAATCCAAAGGTAAAACACTAGGAATGTTGCTGTTATTTTATTTCTTTTTTTTGGATAATCTGCCTCAGATTTTATACCACCAGCATGAAAATCAGATTAGGAAACCTTCGTAAAGCGAATATTGTTGGGGAGGTAGTAGAACAATAAAATGAATTGTTGTTTTACCCAACTAAAATATATTTGCAACTCGCACAAAATATTAAGAGCCGAACCTAATTCTCATAAAATTTAAGAGCAGACTAGATTGCATTGAAGTATCTTGTTTGGTTTTGTGGCATGATGCCTTGTGTTAATTTGTGTTTTAGGGTATTGAATACATTGTAATTGGGCTCACATTGCGCATCAACAGAAAATCAGTAGTCTTATTGAATATGCATGAAGACTCGGGCTTTAAGGGCCAATTCTATCTTAATTTTTGAATATGTATGATGCTGCTGTTTGCTTCTTCGAAGTATCTCTTTTTTAAAACATAGACGGACTGCTCCTGGAACTCAATAACTCATGTAAAACTACCAACCGTGGCTTCTAAGCAGAGGAATTTTACATCTGTATCAAGAGGTCGTTTAGTTGGTTCTACAAATGTCTCTCATGCATTTTGTTAATAGCTTTCGTTGCAAAATGTTGTCGTCTGTTTGTAAACGTATTACTGCTCTCAGGTGACAAAGATAAAATTTTTTTAACTTTTTGCTTGATTCTTGAGACATTGGTGTGAGTTGAATTCGACCTACTTAATACACCAAGTCTAGAGGATACATATTCCTATTTCTGGGGTTAAAACAAAACATGGCCCGAACTTAGGCCTTGGTAATTATCTCACAGCGGGCATGTGGAATAGCACAAAATTTGTTACCGTTGGCCTGCCGGGATGCATTTTAACCTTTAACCCCAATTGCATTTTCATACCCAATATCCTTTCTCAACACTGGATTACAGCTAAACCTGGGAGGTGTAGGACTAGGACATATGTTTATCTTATTTGCCAAATTTTATTTGGAAACCTCAATGGACAAACATTAAAATATTAATGAAGAAAATTTCTTGGATTCAGCTGGAGCACACTGTAGCAAACAGATTTAAAAACAGATATTACATATTAAATGAAGATTGTTGTTGTACATCATAATCCCAACTTTATTGCATAAACATCCATGATGACACTGTAGCTAGGCTACAGAAGATCAATAATAACTAGTAGAAATCTCACATTGAAGAAGAATTCAATACTACTGTACCTAGGTTACTAACCCACTACCTACTTTGTTGTCAGTTGATGGAACTTGCTCATTTAATTGCAATACTACTGCGTTGTGCGAACTGCTTCTGGGGTTGACGGTATACCATCCAAAATCTCGATGTTCCGAAATCGAATTTGGTGGTCCATCCAAAGTCAAGAGACAAAAAAAAAAAAAAAAAAAACGAATTTGACCGTCTTGTCTGAATCTCATTGTGTAATCATTGACCCACCAGTCAAAGGTTAAAAACTTTGCACCAGTAGGTAGTGGGTTGGATGGACCACCAAATCAAGAGAAAAAATAAAAGATAGAAAGGGGACTTTTTGGTTGGAAATTGATTTACTGCCCGGCATGGAAATGCCATGTATTTTATTTTTTATTTTTTTATTTTTTTTTTCACTGCTAATTACAAACAAAATGCACCTCCTATTTGTTGGCATTTTTTCATAGAGACGGTCACTACAGCCAAAGTTGATGTTTGTTTCTTCTACTTCATCCAATATATCTAGTATTAGTTCACGTGAACTTCTAGGAAGTGACACGAGACGTTTTAGTTGCATAAGTAGAACGTTAAAGCAAATACAAAGCAGGAGGCCATGGTCATATTACTAATTTACCGTATTGAGAAATCTTCTTTTTCATTGTTAGGTCACCTAAGAAACTAGATTAAGGGGAAGCAAAATCTTGTTAGGGGTAGCACGAAAGGAAAATTAGGCTTTGAGGATATTTTGGGCTTAAGAATTTAGGCTTGGATTCCAAATGAGCAGGGTAGCAAGTGCGCACCCTTACTATAAGCTGGATACGCCACTGGTCCTTGGTGCCATGGCTGGTTTATGATGAAGATTTGGTTTCATTTCCTGCTTAGTTAACAGTCATTGCTACACTGCGAGTTTGTTGTCAGAAAGCACTATTTCACATCACATGTAGTAAGTTAATTGGTCTTCTCTTTTAGGCTAGTTGTGAACGGAGGAGTCCCACTTCGGTAATATTGAAATCTGTGGGATGATTAAAAGTATTCCTCCTTACTGGTTTAGCTAGGATTTGCTGCTCGCAACATAACACATTCACAGATGGATTGCTATTATGACCTGCCTGAGAAATCAAGTTTTTACTCTGGATCATATATATTTCACAAAGTAGATTATGTATGCGATTAGCTTTCTTAGTGTACCTGTTTGTTCATTTAGTGTCATATTATTTTTTCTTGCGTTCCTTGTTGGAAAAATGCAACTACATTTCCATATGCTATAACTTTCAGTATCATGAATTTGCATTTCACAAAATTGGTTAAAAAGACCAAAATCAATAATTCCTGAGTGAAAACGATATTTAGATTTTTTGATACTGTTTAAATGGACAAAAATATAAAAATAGCCTACCCATTTTCAAATTGTTTTTCTTATTTTTAATTTACATCAGGATGCAACCAGTTTCATCCTCGCTATTTTTTAAGTTTAAGCCAGGATGAATCCAGTTTCATCCTTGCTATTTTTTTTTGTGTCCATTTCACCCATAATAATATTTACTCGTCCATTTGAACCATGTTTTAAAATTTTTTGGACAAATGACCCATTTTCCGTTTGCATTTTTGGTATATCGCTCAATTTGTAGAGGTATCCCAAACTGGGTTCTTTGTAAAATGAATAGGAGTCTAGGTTAAGCACAGTTCCACACTTTTTGAAAAAGGCAAAGAGAAATAAATAAGAAAGGTGCCAAGATAGCACCTTCAAAACATACAAGAAGAGATTAGCAAAGCGCCTAGAGCGCTTACAACAAAACTACTCTCTAAACAAGCTTGCCACAGTTCCACACTTTTACTAGGTAAAGAAACACTAATAGGACTCAAAACATGCCAAGGGGGCGTACGAGATTAGATGAGGACGTGCCAATCTAATAAATCTTGTGATTATGATAGTTTTGTTTTATATGGATTAGGTATTACCCAGTGTAATTTGGTACACCCCTTAGCAATCTTGAACTAGAGTTGGATATATTGTTTGGCTCCGTCCTCGCGCTAGAAATCAATAGCAAAAGGCCGCTGTTAGGGATATGCATGCTATTTTGGAGGGGTAAAAAACAAATCAAGAAAAAGTATGGACACAGAGAATCAAAAAGGCTAAATCTTATGGTTTCAACGACAAATGTAACAATAACCCTACGAATACATTGGTGGTTTGTTTTAGTTGTTAATGTGCTCACTCGATCAACTCCTATTGGTTCAATCATTAATTAAGAGCCATAAGGGCTCATGCCAATACGCTCGTTAAAGCATCAAGAATGGGACATCTACCGCGGTTGATGCTTAAATAGATTTTAAGTTTCCTGAAACATCACGATTATATATCCAAAGGGAACAGACTGCATCTAAAATCATTCTGGATTCCTGCAAAACAAGATTCGGTTCATCAATCGAAGCCAATCTCTGACTGAACCAAAAGAGCTTTCATTGATTGATTATATGATTAAATTTTATTCCACATTAAGCAATCAATTTTCATTGATTTGGTAATTTCTGGTAGAATACGGACATCCAACTCAAAACCAATTGGCAATGAGTGGAGAGGCCCTAAGGGATTATAAACCGCAGGATCTTAGATTTCCCAACAATGTGGGACTTATAATCTCAACAAATTATATGATCAAATTTTATTCCACATTAAGCAATCAATTTTCATTGATTTGGTAATTTCTGGTAGAAATTTGTCAAATCCATGGAGAATATGCAGTACATGAAAGATGTAATGAACAAATTGTAGTGATTCGTACTTGTTATAATCTGTATTATGAATTTTGTAATCTCTGTTTGTGCAAGTATATATCTGGTTGAGCTAAAGCAAATTCATTGTAACCCATAATATTGAGCAAGTTCTAGTATGTACAGTTAATCCAAATTTTCTTGAATTCTTATTGAGCAAGTTCTAGCATCTAATAAATATTGAGCAAGTTCTAGCATCTAATAAATACGATCAGTACTTAATAACATCAAAAATCTTGAATTCTTATCTGCTACAACATGACACTAATTTGGTTGGCCAAAGATTATCAGATACCAAGACTGTACCACTAAATCATACTTTACAGTCAATCCATACACAGAATCGATATTAAAAATCCACACTTCTAGTACCAAATCCAAAAATTTTACAAAAACCACAAATTTAATACTAATTGTGCTGCTAAAATAATTACCAATTTGATATTAAAATAATTTAATACTAGTATGTACATGAATGGAATTGCATCTTCAAGAAGGCAATTTCGGGTTTGTTTAGTGCCATTTTCTCATTCTTGCAGGATGGATAGCAGTAGATGCTTGGCAGCAAACAGCAAGAAATCAAGATTGTAATGGCAACATAGCTAGTCGAAAGCTCAAATTAAGCATACATTCCAAACAAACAAAAAAATTAGTAGAGCCAATCATTTTGCTAAGCAAAGTCATTCAGTAGTAACATTACAGACATATAGAGACTAAGGTAGTTTTTACGTATCACCCTGAGAGACAAAATAAGAGCATAAGAATTGTTTTACTAAGCATAAAAAATAAAAATTTATTCAACAGAAATGTTAGAGCTCATACATATAAGGGTCGCTAGTGATGAATCGGACATTTTTATTTCTTAAATTCTCTTAATCTGAAGAGAGACTATTCTTCTTAATCTTTAGTGTAATATATCAGCATATATATTTGGATCTGAATCCGAGGTCCGTGTAACCATTCTTCGGCTCTTCTTAACACAATATTACTCACCACTTATCAGCTATAAGATGCTAACAAAAGAGTTTGATTCGAGAGGAGAAATCATTATGCTTGTCAACGAGGATGGATGATTTGTGAAGTATTTTAAGAGTTCCCATATATATCCAGATATTCATTCATAATCTTAATTTGCAGAATAACCTTAATCTGCAGAATCATTATAAAAAGAGAGTTTGGATTGTGAGCGACGAAATGGCAGACACAAAACAAATGAATAAAAATTGAACCAGATTACAATTCATCAATTTAGGGTAATCAAGATGAGCATTTCTAAAGAAATGCCATCTATTAACCACGCATGCACATTAGTGGAATTGCATTTTCATGAAGGCAATTTCGATTTTCGGATTTGGTTAATGCCAATTCTCATTCTTACACCATGGATAGCAGTAGATGGTTGGCAGCAAACAGCATGAAATCAAGATTATTTTAGATCCACATGGCTCTAATTAAAATCGCAACATAATACAGTAAATCCATCTAAATTAAGCATACATACATTCCACTAAAGAGTATCAGTAGTGCCAATGGTTTGGAAGGATAAAACCTAAGAATTGTATAAACTTACAAAAATCATAAAAACTAGAAACATTTATTAAACGGCAACTGTAAATCTCATATCATGTATAACAATCTCCATACTTATAAATCAGACTTGTAATTTCTTACATTAAGAGGGAAGAAAACAACTGCAAAGGGACCTGTAATATATTTCAGATTCAGATTTGTTTGTGCACTTTCGAGTTTGTCCAGAATCTGCATCTTACAAGATTCACAACCACCATCTCATCCAAAGGTTGTTGAATCTATCCGTATCTTGTTTATGATCGAGTTTTCATTTGAGAGGAGAGATCATTGTGCTTGTCAACAAGATGGATGATTTGTGGAATATGCGAGAGATCCCATGTAAAACCAATAGTTCATTCGCAACCTTAATTTCTAAAATCATTATAAAGAGAATTTCAGTAGAAAGAGTTTGGATAGGCCAGATCTAGATTTTGATATACAGTGAAAAATGGAGACTGCAGCTGCCCAAAATCAAACTTACATTTTATACTTTTCATTTTTCTAAATTCAAAACCCTAATCTAATAGGCTTGAGAGAGCATAGATGCCCAAAATCAGCCCATAGGTCGTCTTGGTGGATCTGTTCTAGAGACCCAGTCACCCAGGTTATGGGACCTCATGGTCCTCCTCACGTGTAACATGGTTTGGTATCTGTATTTTGTAGTTCCATACCCATTCAGATACGATTACGGCCATGTTGGCTGATACCTACATACACCAAGGGTATTAGTCTAAATAAGACATTATTATGTCACACTGATTGAGCATATTTTATTGTTTGCTCTGGTTATAACAACAGTATGAAAATACATTACAATTCCAAAAAATTAGCAGATGGTTGTTTTTGCGCTTCTTGCTCCTAACCCTTTGTGTTAGATATGTCGGAAGTAAACGGACAAATACTAACCATAATTAATATACTTACCTCAATGATGTGATTAGTTTTCTATTACCTTGTAGTAATCATCTAGAAACTTAAATTTGAAGCATAATAGTCATCATGCTTCATTAACTGCAACCCCTAGCATAATGTGAAACAGAGAATTTTGGCACATCATGATGTCTTTCTTGTCGGAGAGAGATTCAAAATATTGTTTTAAGCATGTTCTTCTAATCGCTTGTAGAGCAGAAAGAGAATTTTGACTGGCTAAACAATCCAGAAATGCTATTTCGGCTACGGTGGATTCAAGCTGCCTATCCACATTGCCAAAAACATTTATATGTCATTTTTCTAAATCCAAAAACCCTAGCTAGCTAGCTTGAGAGGGCATAGATGCTCATAATCAGCTCATGCGTCGCCTTGGTCATCTTTGTTAGAGACCTAGGTTCTGGTAACAACTTCTGGCCGATTGGGTATTGACCGAGGGACCAGAACATGTTTCTAAGGATTCTAACCACAAAAATGGTCTAATTTGCACCTATAAGGCTACTGGACTAGTAAACATGCTTAATACTGGATTGACGGGAATGATATATAAAATTTGAATATGCACTAACCACAAAATTATGACCAATCTGATACTACTAATCAAGAAAGCAATTTCGGGTTTGGTTAGTTCCATTACCTCATTCTTTCAGGATGAACTAGTAGTTGATGCTTGACTATAAACAACATAAAATCTTTGATTCTTTCAAATTCATATGGCTCAACTTAAAATCACAACATAGTTGAATCAAACAATGTAATCAGATATTCTGGCAAGTAATGACTCCGTCTAAATTAAGCATACACTCACCTTTTCTTAGAAGCACAGACTGAAAGACAACTCTCACATAAGAACGCAGGGTCATTCATCAGTAATAATACATAGACACTAAAGTGGTTTAGATCATCTAAAACACCGAACAATTGAAATTGGTTTGTTCAATTTTACACATTAGCTTGATAATAAAAAGAAGAGAACAAGAACTAAGAATATTTTTCTTACAAAATCATAAAAACTAAAAACATTTTGTTCAACAACAACGGCAGATCTCATACTATGTATAAAATTCTCCATTGAAAAGTGACCTGCCTATTGTTAAATACATTGCACATATGTTAAATTCTCCATATAAAAACAAGATTTTATTCATAACCGAAGTTTGAAGAATCATAATACAGAGCAGTAGAATGAGATTGGATAGTGAAGAATTTGAAGACCAGATCTAGATTTTGAGATAGAAAGAGAAATGGAGACTGTAGCTTTCTGTTGAGAGAGGAGGGAGGCATCACTAGGCAAACTCACCTTGTTATTTTTTGACATAAGAAACCCTAACAAGTTCGAGAGGGCTTGGTGGATCAGGGGTCTCATAAGTCATAACAACTAGTGGCCGATGTATTAAATTTGGGATCACACTTTGTTTCAGACGGGAGCTCGACATCTTGACAACGTTATTTCGGGAGGATGTTCCGTCAAATCTCAGAGTCAGAGTAACTCTCGGGTCCTTATTTCCAAATTGTACACACTTTAAATCATAATGCTAGTCCGTGCACTTTTCTGAATTATTACAGTTTGAATACCTTTGCCATTGATCATGATCATGTTAGAAGATGCATTCGAGGCCAAGAAGTTGGGATTCTTGAAGACCAATGAACATATGGAAATTACACTGGATCCATTTAATTTTGAACTTGTAACATTTTTCTCCCACTATGCTTATACCGGAAGAAAATGGCTGCGCCTATAGGACTAGTAAACATGATACTCGTGGTGCAATTCAATCCTTATGTGTCAACAAAGATTCTATCAAAATTTAGAGTGAAGGGAACCTGAAAATGTAGCATAAGAATATGACGAGGAACAAACTGTAGTGATTCAAGTTCCATGGCCTCATACCTCAAATACAACTCTAATCGAGTACTTGTTCTAATATGTACTATGAATTTGGTAATCTCTATGTTTGTGCAAGTATTTGATTGAGCCAAAATTAAATAATTGTAACCCATAATATTTGGCAAGTTCTATAAATTCATCAAAAATTTCTTCTGTTATAAAGACCTTGTAAACACAAATCAGTATATCTTGAAATTCTTATCTTCTCAGCCACAGCGCAACACTAGTTTTCTCTGTCTAGGATGATTAGATGCAAGTACTGCAACTTCCTAGTCAATTCCGGGTTCCAATTCCATAGTTTTTGTAATTTTCCAGTACAAACAAGCACTAAAAATCACAAGTGTGATACAAGAACTTAAAATATATTCTTCCGATAGTAGATGATCGACACCAAATCAAGATTCTTCCCGATCATCCTAATAGCAAGCAATAATTCCATCTAAATTAAGCAAGCATCCACTGGACCTATTTTAGACAGACCGACTGAAAAGGCAACTCTCACATCAGAATACATAATCATTTCATCAGTAACACATAGACACTAAAGTGGTTTAGATAATCTAACACTGAACAATACAAATAAATTTGCTCAGATTTATAGCTAGAAAAAAAATGGATATTGTTTACTTATAAACGCATCAAAGCTAAACACAAAGAATAACGGTAGATCTCATTCACATTTGTTTGTGCACCACTTTTTCCTTAATGGTGCTGAAGGGAATGCAAAGTTTTTGGTAAAACCCCGAGATAAAGCTAAATCCGAAGAGAAAGGACTAAGAGTTTTCATTTGAGAGGAGAAATTATTATGCTTATCAACAAGAATGGATGATTTGTGGAGTATCATGAGAGTTTCTATATTAACCAAGATTTTATTCTTAATGGAAATTTGAAGAATCATAATACAGAGATCAGTAGAATGAGATTGGATAGCGAAGAATTTAAAGACCAGATCTAGATTTTGAGATAGAAAGAGAAACGGAGACTGCAGCTTTCTATCGAGAGAGGAGGGAAGCATCACTAGGCAAACTCACCTTTTATATGTTATTTTTCTACATAAGAAACCCTAACAAGTTCGAGAGGGCTTGGAGGCCCATAATTATCACCCTACACACGGGTTGTCTTGGTGGATCTGTTCTTGAGAGCCATTGACTGAAATCCTGAGGGACCTCCGAGTCCTCCTCATGTTGGGTTGGTCGTACCTATGCGTCACATTCCCGATTGAAATTTACGCTGAAAGAAACCTCAGAAATGATAGTGCTTGCAATTGAGCTGCTAAAAATTTGTCGAATGGATGTATGGGGAGGAAGTAGCATACGAATATGTTGATGAACAAACGATATAGTGAATCAAGTACCATGGCCTAATTCTTCAAGGCTAACTCTAACTTAGTACTCGTTCTAATCCGTATGTTTGAGTTTAGTAATCTCTGTGTATGGTAAAAACCGATTTGCTTTAGACAAACAAGCACTAAAAACCACAAGTGTAATACTAATAATGAACATAAGTAAGGTAATCATTAATTAATCATACTTCTACTTTTGATTAAGCTATCAATAATAGGACTACAAAACATGAATAGTAATGGTGGAGCAATTCAATCCCTATGGCTATGCGTCAACCAAAATTGGCTTCAAGGGTACCAGGGAAATGATGCGTTTGGTTTGCATCTGAGCAACCTAAAATTTGTTGAATCAAAGGAGAAATGTAGCATAAGTATATGATGATGAACAAATTGTATTGATTCAAGTTACATATGGCCTAATTCTTCAAGTCTAACTCGGATTGAGTACTCGATTGGAAGGAAAATTGACCAAGAAAAGTTCAAGCGAAGGAAAATTTGAAAGGCAAAGAAAAAGATAAACAAAGGAGACTCGGTTCATGAGCGCATTGATTGGAAGTTTGGTCAAATGAAGAAGATAAACAAGATGAAGAACATTGTCCCAAATTTTTACTTTTAAAGTCTTTATTGTAAGTTATGTCATTATCTAGATGAATGAAAGAGGCACTAATGTAAATTAAAATTCTAAACTTCCAATGAAGCACTAGTTTTATATTAATATCTTAAAATTAAAATTTGATACAAATCATAGTTGCATCATACAAACAAAAGTTATGTCATGCGAGCCGACACATTTGCTCCACGTCATTTGCATTTTGGCCATTTTGTCGGTTTCGATAGCCTTTAGCAAGTGCAGCATCCCACAACTTCAAATCCTTGGTGATTATTCCGAAGCCATGACACTATCCATCTGCATTTCGACTATTGAGGTTCAATGTTTCATCTTGAAATCTCTGAAATATGCGACTCCATTCAACCTCTTGATGTTGAATTTGTCCACCATCGGCCATGTCTTGCGTAACAAAAACATAATGCCTGCAAATGGATTCATCTTCAGATATGTAAATTTGCGAGTTTGAACTCGAACTGACATATTGGAATTGTGGAGTGAAAGAATGGAGATTGAAGAAATGGTGTCAGTTGAAATGAAATTTGATATTGTATTTATAGGTAGATGAAATGATGGCCGTTAGATGAGATGATACGAACGGTCTAGTCTAGACCGCTGGCGGTGGACACTACACCATTAGGTGTAGACTTGACCGCTCGGTAGAAACTTGACCTAGCCTGGCTAAATGGCAAATTGGCCACTTAGCCAGGCCGGTTTGCCAGTTTGCCACCTCCATAGTGGGTGCATAAATTAATGGCAAACATTCATATTTGCCACGCGGCCCACGCCCATAAGAGCCTAATAATATATCGAGATTGGAGGTGCAATTCAATCCCTATGCGTCAACCAGGATCCAATCGAAATTTGCTTGAAGGGAACCGGAGAAATGTGAGTTTTTGCATCTGAGCAACCTAATATTTGTCGGATTGATGGGGAGGATGCAGCACACGAATATTTTTTATGCTTATGTCTAAGTCTTACTCATCTAAGTCTGAGTAAACTTATGTACGAAGCCTTCACCATTGCATCACTGATCACTCGAAATACAATTTCTATTTGAAATACCATCTATTCACCATGGATGCACATTAGTGGAATTGCATTTCATGAAAGCAATTTCGGTTATTGGATTTGGTTAATGCCATTTCTCATTCTTACACGATGGATAGCAGTAGATGGTTGGCAGCAAACAACATAAAATTAAGATTCCTTTAGATCAGTATGGCTCTACTTAAAATCGCAACATAATACAGTGAATCCATCTAAATTAAGCATACATTCCAAGAAAGAGTATCAGTAGAGGCAATGGTTTGGCAGGATAAAACCTAAGAATTGTATTAACTTACAAAAAGCATAAAAACTGGAAACATTTATTCAACTGCAACTGTAAATCTCAATAACAATTTCCGGTGATACTTGTAAATCAGACTTGGTAATTTCTTACATTTAGAGAGAAAAAAACAACTGCAAAGAGACCTGTAGTATATCAGATTCAGATTTTTTTGTGCACAGCAACAACGTGGATCAGAATCTTACATGTTTCAGAACCACCACCTCATCCAAAGGCTATTGAATATCATAGAGTTTTCATTTGAGAGGAGAAATCATTATGCTTGTCAACAAGGATGGATGATTTGTGGAATATGCGAGAGATCCCATATAAAACCAGTAGTTCATTCGTAACCTAAATTTCTAAAATCATTATAAAGAGAATTTCAGTAGAAAGAGTTTGGATAGGCCAAATCTAGGTTTTGAGATACAGAGAGAACTCACATTTACGGAAGGAGAAGCTTGTTGTCAAACTCACATTTTATACTGTCATTCTTCTAAATTCAAAACCCTAATAGGCTTGGTAAAGCATAGATGCCCATAATCAGCCCATAGGTCGTCTTGGCGAATCTGTTCTATAGACCCAGTCACCCAGGTTCTGGTAACAACTTGTTGCCGACTGCACATCGAATGTGGCCAGATGATGCGAGTGATGTGAGCAGCACAGACAAGAAGGATATTTAATCACGGAATGACATGGCTTTACTCGTGTGATGACATCCAAGAGAGTATAGGGCAGGGCTAGACAACCTGATGGCGCAAGATGATGGGATAGAACAATTGTAAACTTGCATATACAGTATATAATCCTTTGTTTGTCCATCCTAACCACGGAAAACAAGTCCAGCATCAATTGAACTTCACAAAAAACTAGCAGTTGAAAAGCACCAAAAACTACAATTTTGAACTGATTTTGTAGTCTTCCCCATCCAATGAAACGATAATATTATAATATTATAGTGTTGTTCCCTTGATATGGTGAAGCAATTTACATGGTAGAACTTCTGCAATAAGAGTTACAAGAGAAAAAGCTAAGTATTTGGTTGCCAAACTCAAGTGATTGTTTGGCACTTGGTGGTGCAAGCTTATCTGTTGTATTTGCTACCAAAAGAGTTTGATTTGAGAGCAGAAATTATTATGCTTGTTAAAAGGATTAATGATTTTTGTAAAACAAGATATTCATTCATAACCTTAATTTGCAGAATCACTACAAAAAGAGGGTTTGGATTGTGAAGACCGGATCTAGATTTTGAGAGAATGGAGACTGCATCGTTTTGTTTAGAGAAGAGCGAGAATTTAACACTCAACTGAAACGAGACCTTAGTGTAAAATATATTTCAGATTTGTTTGTGCACCACTTTGAATCTGAGTATTTTGTGGTTTGGGATTGTCATCTACTGCCCTACCCTTTAACACCCAACCTGATCCTCCAAATGCGATTGAATATCAATTTATTGGATTAGCTACTTGGATGAATATTTTCATTTGAGAGGAGAAATCATTATGCTAGTCCACAAGAATGAATGATAGGTGGAGTATCTACACAACCACAATAAACTCAACGCACCTTGCTCTAACCTTCACCTAAGTCAGGTCCTTAATGTCACTGAAAAAACACAATCCTGAATTCTTACCCTGTAATAACCACACAACAGAACACTTATGTTCTCTTTTAAATAGTATCACTTTACCATCCAATCCCCCATATCAAGTTCCAAATCCAAAATTTCCCAAAATTTTCGATACCAACAAGCACTAAATACCATACTAATAGTGAAAAATTGTTCTAAAATAATCACCAATTTCCAATATCTAATTTCCAACTTCTCAATTAGCACATATGATGCTGCACCAATTTTAGCCCCATTCACCAATCTTACTGTTCCATGAGAGTGTTGCTCCAGCATTCCAATCACCACCCCCATCACTAATCTTTGGGTACCTATGACCACCCGAATGCTCGGTACCACCAAATGTTAGTTGATGCAAAATCGAGACATTATTACCACCCGCTATCCTAGAATATGAAATTGGTAATCTATAATATGTTTGTGCATTATTTTGTTAAGCTAAAGATAATTCAGTTTCATATTCCCTGTCAAATATGATCAGATGTCAAAACTGTATGGCTATAACTCACTTTAACAGTCAGGTTCCAAATCCAAAATTTTGGCAAAATTCCAATACAAACAAGAAAAGCCACGTAGTTTAAGACTGAATTCACCACGCCAAAAAAGATATCAGCTCAAGCTGAGCATTTGAATTAGACATAAAGAGTTCTGATTCGAACCCAAGTTTCAGACATTTCCTGTAAAATAAATCTTGTTAGCATTTACCATATCAGATGACCTTGTAAACATAAATTGATTAAAGTCATCCACTTATTATTTTGGTTTAGCGTGTTGTTCACTTATTATTTCAGCATAGAGTTCTCTCACAGAATGCACTGGACGAAGAGGGTTGGAGAAACCAGAAGGCCCCAAGTTTTAACAAGAAGAGAAAATAGTGCGAAAATACTATTTGATTCATCAGAAATTACAATCTGGCGAAATGACAGAAACAAACACATGAATGGGAGTTGCATTTCCAAGAATGGCTCAACTTATAATCGCAACATAGTTGAATAAAACAATTCTGTAATCAGATATTCCGGTCATCTTTCACAAGTAACAATGCCATCTAAATTAAGCATACATTTCCAAAAACATTATATGGGGAAATAATTTTCTTGGACACACAGACAGAAAAGGAAAGTAGGCAACACTCATACCAAAGCAAGGTTCATTCAGTAGTAACATATTGGATAATCTGACACTCGTTCAGAATTGAGATTTACATATTACACGGAGAAAAAAAAATTATGATAAAATCAGACATGGTTTATTTCTTACATGAAGAGTCAAAAGAACTAGTGAAAAGAGACTTGTAGCTCAAAATATATCTCAGATTTGTTTGCCCACCACTTTTCCAAATAAGCAGCAACCTTGAATCTGAATATTTCGTCCGGGTTTAGGCTTGGCTGATTCGCTCCTCAACTTACTGACTAATCAATTTGAATATCAATGAATTGCATCACCCGAACTTAAGAGAGTTTACATTTGAGAGGAGATATCATTATGCTTGTCAATAAGGATGGATGATTTTTGGAGTATGTGGGAGATCTCATATAAAACCAGTAATTCATTCATAATCTTAATTTGTAAAATCATTATGAAGATAATTTCAGTAGAATGATTTTGGGTGATGAAAAATTGGAGACGAAATCTAGATTTAGGTAGGGAGACTGCACAGTTCTGTTTAGGGAAGAAGATGCATGTCGTCACACTTACATTTATACTGTCATTTTTCTAAATCAGAAACCCTAACGAGCTTGAGATGACATTGAGGCCCATAATCAGCTCATGGGTCGTCTTGGTGGATCGGGATCTGTTCTAGAGGCCTAGATAGTCTCCTAACAACATGTGGCCAATGTAGTTAATTTTGGATATCGATCTCGTCTCGGATGTGACCTTGGCACCTTGACAACGTTATTTCAAGGAGATATTCGGTTGAATCTCAGATCAACTATCGAGTCCTTATGTCCGGTAAGCACTATAAGTAATGCATGATGGAAATGGGTTCGCAAATTGCTTTCACTGATATAACATTAATTACTTCAAAATGGGCACTATTTGAAACTGGTTTTCATCTTATTATAGATTAGGTTTCACAGTTTCACTCATGCTTAGGCTAGAGTTTTCATCCAGTTTTATATTAGGTTGGATTTCGTTTCACACATGTTTAAACTAGGATGAAACCTGGTTTCTTCATATTTTATCATGTTTTCTACCTTTAATTTAGTAATTTAGCATTACTCTCTTCCTCTCTTGCATTACCTAACTATAACAGCTAGCTCCTCAAGAAACATGATAACTTTTGGTTGCCTGTAGGAAAGCTGATCCTTGAGATGGAATCTCACCATTGCAATTGAAATTCTCTTGCAAGTTGCACCAAACCTAAAACAGAAACATAGAGATTGAACTTAAATTATTAAATGAACGGTTGTTTTCCAATGTATCAAATACATGAACGACGATTTATTTCTATTGATGATAGAAATTTAGGTAGACTCCAACCTTTATAACAATGTCACAGATTTATAAGGTTTCCAAAGTCTAAAGACCGCAGATTTAAAGTAGTAGATCTATACAACTATGCCCATTAACAGGATTGCATAAAAATTCAGATAAACACTATCCAGTAGATCAAAGACATAGTTTGTATAAGACTCAACATCATTTTCATGGTTCAACTGATATCAGATATGACTACGACTTGCAAAAACAATTATGTTTTTTAACGGATTTATTCTTACAAAATGGCTTATAAGAGATATGACTATAAATTGCAAAAAGAATTATGCTTTCTAAGGGATATATTCTTGCAAAATGGCTTATTAGAGGTTAGCAGAAACTCAACTGAAACTACTATAGATATGACTACATTCGATAATGTCTCCACACATTGGAGTAGCCTATGTCGTCTGGTTTTCTAGAAGATGGAATTAGAGAAAGTGCAGCGAAGTAAAAGAACGAAAAAAAATTCAGACCCAGCAGGAGTTTGTCATTATGCATCCTTATGCTCCTGAAATATAAAATTGGAATAAAACCTTAGTCTAGTTTCAAGGGATAACTGCCTTTCCTGGATATAAGCTATCAAAAACGGAATCTACTTCCTCTTCCCGTTCATTCCATCGCACATGCCTGCATCGAAGGAGAAAAACAACCCAATTCAGCCGAAAGACCCATGCTTATTATGATAAATAATGTACAACCGAAAATTAACAATAAAATTGATCTTTCTTCGTAATTGAACAAATCCATATGTACCCTGCACTGTTATCAGAGTTCGTCTTTAACTTCTTTTGTCCTAATTCGGTCCTAAGGTGGAACTGTAATACCACAATAATTTGAACAGGTTTAGCACCAGAAGATACCACCTATGAACATCTAAAAAGGTACCAGCAGACACAAAAGCTGCATATCTTTGATCTCGAAATAATGCAAAAGTGGCATATTATACTTATCATCCCACTACAAAAAACAAAAGAAGCAAAAAAAAAAAAAAAAATCAAAATAACTTACATATAAAAATTCTAGGGTTTGTACATGTTTACCTTCTTGTTTTTTCCTTTGCATCGTATTCCTAATTAAATTTAGCCTACTAAATTTCCTGCAAACATAAATCGCAAGAATAAAAACGGGGAAGCAGGAAGTCTCTTCGAGAGAGGAGAAGGATCGTAGTAGCAGAAAAAGAAAGAGGGTATGAATCAGATTAACTCCAGATAAACGAAAGATAATTTAAGGCTCTAGCTAGTCCATAAAAGGCATTCCACTTAACATAACCTATCATTCACAGCCGTCCAAGTCATAGCTCGATCAGGATGCTTACAACAATATTTTGGCATGAAAATATTTTTGGAAACCTCGGAATGGGCAATCGAGGTTGAGTGCTCAGGCAATGTAGCGGCTTAATCGTCAGCCAAAGGTTAGCTTTGGACAAAGATCACACCACGAATCTATATTAATCTCTGGAACAAATACAACAATTAATCAGATCATGGTGCAATACTGCAATTGAAACAGAGAGAAGAAGAATAGGGAGAGAAAAAGGGCAGCTATTTATCTTTCAATGACCTAATGATGACTAAAATTGGATACCTCAATTGATCATTGATACAATCGAAATGGATACCATTGTTTATGATAATTTCTCCCCTTATCTTACTCAGTAGGTTTAACTTGAAAACCCTCATCAAAATAGGGACCATACCTCTAATCAAAAGAAATTTACAGAGAAAGGATAAATTGAAATATTACCTCTAATCAGAGGTTTTGAAAAATTAACTCTTACGGATGAGCTGTTGATTAACGCTAAGACCATCGTCGCCAGCAGACAAAACTTCCTCCAACACCCTATTTGCACCATCATATCCCTCTTTCAGTGAAGATACATGAATGCTTGTAGAAGCAAGTTTTTGGTGGTTCAAAAACATATATTTCTTCCTTAAACAGTTTCTAGAACAACATTGAGACCGAGCTAAGCAATAACAATTGCCTCAAATACATTTTGTAATGCTTCGGTTGCGTATAAAGGCCTGAAAAAAATAAGTGACATGTTAGTTCTGACTTGGCCCAATCGTCTCATTTCAAGTGAACTACCGGAGTCAAATAAGTAACTTGTAGGGTGAATTCAAAGAATTTGAAGTGATCAAAGAGTTAAAACAATAGTTCCAGAGTGCTTGAATCACAACAATTTGTGGGACTCTTATCCAATGGTAGTTCCAGTTGATAATCAGCAAATATGGAGTCTCTCTAGCTAATCTTCAATTTTCCCTTGTAGAAGTTGTTTCTGAATGAAACTGGTGGTAAGATAAATAACGTTCACAGGGATGTCAAGTTACGAAGAAACCTACACAAATACAAACTTAGGTGGATCAAAACCTGGCATGGTCTCGAAAAGTGAGAATAAAGCTACAAAAATTCCAATGATCAAAAAGATAAAAAAGCTTAAGCCAGCAGCTTGCCAGTGATGACCCAGTGTAACTCCTGTTTGTACGTTGGGGTATAGTTGAGTAATTCAGTATAATCCATTAGTGCAGGTCTTCTTGTCTCCAATCTTCTAGTAAAAAATAATAGAATTGTCGATTAAGCTCAATGACATCAAGAACGATGGGTTGGGGTTCCATGTCGATTGCAACCATAGAAAGATGACTTTTAAGTTTTGATATTAACCTTATAAATTTTTCTATCGCTATAATTAACCATATATGATTAAACCTTACAATAATCAGTAATCTAATTACAATAGTGTTGATGGTGGTTTTTAAACAAGGGGTAAAATCGTAAAACCCCATGACCTAGTGTTACCCGCAACACATTAACTAAGAGCATTTAACTCGGTGTAAACAATTAATAGGGGTATTTTTTCAAAATACCGATTAGGGTTTTCAACACGTAACCCTAATTCCAAAACCAAGACGCATATCTGCGCACCATGGCAACAATGCCAAACCAAGCCGCATATCTGCGCACCATGGCAACAATGCCAAACCAAGCCGCATATTTGCGCACCATGGCAACAATGCCAAACCAAGCCGCATATTGCGCACCATGGCAACAATGCCAAACCAAGCCGCATATCGCGCACCATGGCAACAATGCCAAACCAAGCCGCATATTGCGCACCATGGCAACAATGCCAAACCAAGCCGCATCTGCGACCGTGGAAACAATGCCAAACCAAGCCGCATATCTGCGTGACCGCTGGCAACAATGCCAAACCAAGCCGCACCCCGCGCACCATGGCAACAATGCCAAATCTCCAAGACGCTATGCCTTTGGCCCACGCCCAACATAGCGCCCTAGGTTTGCAAGACTTGCAACTAGGTCAACATGGCCACACGTGCCATTGGCACATGCCAACACGTGCCGCAAGCCATATTTCTAAGCCGCTATGCCTTTGTCCCACGCCCAACATAGCGCCCTAGGTTTGCAAGACTTGCAACTAGGTCAACATGGCCGCACGTGCCATTGGCACATGCCAACACGTGCCGCAAGCCATATTTCCAAGCCGCTATGCCTTTGGCCCACGCCCAACATGGCGCCCTAGGTTTGCAAGACTTGCAACTAGGTCAGCATGGCCGCACGTGCCATTGGCACATGCCAACACGTGCCGCAAGCCATATTTCTAAGCCGCTATGCCTTTGGCCCACGCCCAATATAGCGCCCTAGGTTTGCAAGACTTGCAACTAGGTCAACATGGCCGCACGTGCCATTGGCACATGCCAACACGTGCCGCAAGCCATATTTCTAAGCCGCTGTGCCTTTGAACCACGCCAAATATAGCGCCCTAGGCTTGCAAGACTTGCAACTAGGTTAACATGGCCGCACGTGCCATTGGCACATGCCAACACGTGTCGCAAGCCATATTTCCAAGCCGCTATGCCTTTGGCCCACGCCAAACATAGCGCCCTAGGCTTGCAAGACTTGCAACTAGGTCAACATGGCCGCACGAGCCATTGGCACATGCCAAACACACACGCTGTAGCCTAACTTGCAAACCGTGCAACCTACCACCAAGGCATTCCGCACATGCCATTGGCACATGCCAAACACACACGCTGATAGCCTAACTTGCAAACCGTGCAACCTACCACCAAGGCATTCCGCACATGCCATTGGCACATGCCAAACACACACGCTGGTAACCTAACTTGTCGTGCAACCTACCACCAAGGCATTCCGCACATGCCATTGGCACATGCCACACGCGCCACTAGCAGGCCGCCACTTGCACTCAAGATGCAACCAACACTCGAGACATCGACACAACCGGGGATGCTTATTTAGGGTTTTTGTTTGGCGGTCACAGCATGCAGCGTACACTACGCTCACATTAAGAAAGCGTGAAAAGGAATAAAGCGGTCAAATAAAAGAGGAAATAATGGTGAAAACGTTTTCGCCCATTAAACCATGCGGTTACCACCTCCTCCCATTATTTCACCCTTTACTCTCTTCATTCATGAGGCCAGGGTACGTTTCAATCTCGACTTGTATAAATAGGTCTTACCTATTTTTGAGTAAAACAAGTCTCGGTCAGAGAAAATACTACACTCTCGTAAAGGCAACTTTGCAAGCTCTCCCAAAAGCTTCCATCTCTTGCAAGCTTCCCAAGCTTTTACTTTCTCGATACAAGTCGAGATACTACTCTCCCGTAACTACTCGGGTCTCAACACCTTTCTTTGCTTCCCTCCCCAAATCAACCCTTCTCCTCCACTTTGTGACCGAAGCAAGTCTGGAACGGCCATTTCTTGGTTTAGGCCGGACTTGTACAGATTGATCTCTCGAATCTATAAAGTGCTCATGTGCAGCACATTTGTTTAGGGTTTGAATCGCCACTCACTCACCTACCGAATTTACCGAAATCGGCAGAAACGATTTTTACCCATAAACAATTGGCGACCACGGCGGGAGGATTGATCTATCGGCTACAATGTCAGACCGTCGATCTCGTTCTTCGACCCAGATGTCAAGATGGTTGGGGACTTGCCGAAGATGCTACCACTCGATCCGACTCAACTACCAGACGACCCGGCTGGGTTGCAAAAACTACACGAGAAAACTGGGGACTCGTTAAAGATGCTACCAACGATTGGGGACTTGCGACTCATTCCGACTCAACCGCCAGACGACCCGGTTACCAGTTGCAAAAACTACACGAGAAAACTAGGGACTCGTCGAATACGCTACCAGCAATCGGGGACTAACTGGCGATGCTACCAGCAAAACCGCCTTTTTACATGAAGAGGGGCATGTTCACAAAAACCTATGAAGTGAGTAAATTCAGACTACGCAAGATATACGATTTGTTTTAGGTTCTTAGTAAAACCACTATACTACCGAGTATTGTGCCTATTGCTAGCACAAACTTTCATAAAAGCAATATTCCTTTCCCAAAACATAATCAAGTCATATTATCAAAACCATTCATCCCGAAATAATCCAATATCCTCAAAAGTTACCACTGTCTACCAAAACCGGTCAAACTTTGAACCGGACATCCCAGATGTCTTTCAAAAAAAAAAAAAAAAAAGAAGAACCTAAATGAAAGTTTAACAGAGAAACATTCAAGTAAAATCATCCAACAGAGGTCTGTTCTTCTTGGAGAAAGTCAACTTTGCATCTTCAAGAGCCACTCTCTTCATAGTTAACATCTTGGAAAGCTTTTCGAGTTCTACCTCCCTGTCGTGCAATCTCCTCGCGGAAAGGCTTTCGATTGTCGCATCTTTCAACTTTTGGATCTCGTAAAGGCCTTCGACAAACCACGAAGTGTTGAACTCCTTTTCTACGCACACGTCGCATTGGTGCTCCCGGTCGGCAATAACGTCTTCGAAACGGTGTGACCAGTCACCCACGCATGTCCTCGATGGAAGATAAAGCCTCTTCCACACGCTTAACCAGCGCAAATCGACTAGTGACCTTCTTGGTTGTGGCCATATATCAGACTTCTCCCAGATTCTGGTGTACAACGCCTCATACTTAGCCAAAGACCGTGCCAAGCCAATGGTCCACACCATACCGAAATCCAAGTCGGCGCCTACCGTGACGCGCGTTTCCCTGGATGCGCTTACCTAATGCACTTGCTGAGACGCATGCATGCCGCGCTTTTTAAGCGCTTGCCGGACACGCTACCTGTGCACACATGCCGCACGCGCATGCCAGCCACAAGTACCACACTTTGTGCTAACGATTTGCATCCTTCCAAAGACCATCCTCGCTCTTCGAAACAGCGCCATAGCTCCAAAGACTTCGTGATCAAAACCGTGTCATCTCCGCACGATACACTTACGATCACCGTAACCAAAGCCACTCCCTCCACCCCAATGGTTCTTCAAGCATGGAAGCTCCAACCGTCACTGGAGACGCTACTCCACCATCGTGGCAAGATACTTGGAAGATCGGAAGAAGCCGACCTCCTTTTAGCACCGTTGATTTGATGAAAAGACAAAAGATACTTCAGCAGACGCGTTTATAGATGAAAAGGCTCGCGTTGCTCTTGAACGCCGATAGAAGGGGATAAGCAATCCAATTTCGTTACACGTGAAGATCGGAAAGACTTCTCCAAAATCGAAAGCAAAGGAAATCAACAACTCTCCCGAGTTCACGGAGACCCTTCTTCCATTAGGACCCGCATAATGGGAACTTCGCCCACAAAGTCAATGATCTATGATGAAACAGCTTATGTGAGATTTTATATTTCTCCGAGGCGTAGCGTCAAGGCATATTTGCACCCCTCAACCGTACTACATCAGAAGCAGGCATTTCCAGCCGGGAAGCCGTTCCCAAACCCCAACCTCTCTTAGAAAGCACGATCGACGAGATGTAACCGAGGACTCCTAACCTCTGTTCTCTTGAGGGATGTCGAGTTTGTGAACGTGACGCGGCCTCCGACTTCAAAATGGTAGCCGTCAAGACTTTAAGAGTTGCAAGATGTCGTTTCAACGCTCTCTCCATAAGTAACTACGCATAAACGTTCTCCGCCAGCCGCTTCGCTTCAACGTTCGCTTCAACGCCACTCCTTCCTCGCAAAGGGTCGTGCCGCCACACTCCCCATATCAAGGAACATAGCCACATGACCCAGCCAATATTCGTATTCATGGACACCTTTTAATCCATCTCGCCAAAACTCGTAGTCATGGACAGTTTGCTCGCTTACGCATCCAGCCAATCCTTTTACTTCCACGGAAGCCCATAGAATATCAGCCAACCTACTTTGTTACCACGACAATGTAGTTTCTCCTGATTACATCTCCTACTAAGAATTGTTGCCCCTCATTCGTTGATACCAGCCAGAGCTTCACCGCAGCAGCAATTACTACAAAGATGGAAATACGTAAACCATACTTGAGAACGAAGATATACACGGGATCCCTTCACTGTCAAAGCTACGAAGAACAGTCCACCAAAAATCCGTACCCACAACAAGGTCCTCTACTCTTCAAGGGTGCAGCGCAAGAACATCATCACCTCTCTGTCTAGAGGACTCCTTCAACACTTTACGAGGCCGCGGAGGATCCCGAGCCCGCACTATCCGAGAATATGTCATCATGTAATTTTCGAGCATCCCAGCGTCACATCCGTAAGAGTACGTAAGGTTACATTCACGTATTCATCCATTCCATCATATCAAATCGAAGTATGACCGGGAATTCTCGCCGCATCCCATTTCGTAAGATAGATCCCTAAATCGGCGTCCTCCAAGTCTCAGCAGTCAACAAGGACGGATTCGAAGGAAGGGGAACGACTAGGTCATCCTCGTCGATACTTGTGACGCATGCTCCAACAGATACCCCCGCACAAAAGGGAAATTTTCCATTTATACAACAAGCGGCGGTAAAAGCGTACGACAATCCTTAGAAGAAGAAGAAAACATACCGAGAGAAATTCCACGAGAAGAACCTTTTCTCAAACGAGGGAGATGATGCAATTGCGTTGGGTTTGAATACTGTAACCTTTAAAAAGGAAAGGAAGCAATGAGGGACATAACGCTTCCAGATTTTTTGGCATGAACGATGCCCTAATCGAAGCCGCGCGTGAAGGAAACGCAAAATAAGGAAACTTTGCTATCTGTAGAAACACCTACTCCCTCCTTGTTCACACCGATCCCATCAAGTCACGTCAGCAAGCACGCACAGCTTCCATACCTTGCGCCGGTCCCACTAGCTAGCACGCTCAGTTTCCCAACTCACGCCAACTTCCCAACGTCGCCCAAGTTGCACCGGCCCCACCAATTGCACCGACTTCCTAATGGCCGCCCAAGTCACGCTTGCAAGCACGCACAGCTTCCACACCTTGCGCCGGTCCCACCCGCTAGCACACTCGGTTCCCAACTCACGCCAACATCCCAACGTCGCCCAAGCCGCACCGGCCCCACCAATTGTGCCGCCCTCCCGATTTGTGCAAAACTCCCCGAGGCAAGGATTCCAAATCCTATTTATAAAAGGTCAGACAAGCCCCTCATTTCTCTTTACGGTTTGCTGTTGATAGTCTGTTACCATCTTATGCTTACCTCGCAACAAAGCCCCTGTTCCGAGCTAAGCAGGGGACTTAATGTTGATGGTGGTTTTAAAACAAGGGGTAAAATCGTAAAACCCCATGACCTAGTGTTACCCGCAACACATTAACTAAGAGCATTTAACTCGTGTGTAAACAATTAATAGGGGTATTTTTTCAAAATACCAGATTAGGTTTTCAAACACGTAACCCTAATTCCAAAACCAAGCCGCATATCGCGCACCATGGCAACAATGCCAAACCAAGCCGCATATCGCGCACCATGGCAACAATGCCAAACCAAGCCGCATATCGCGCACCATGGCAACAATGCCAAACCAAGCCGCATATCGCGCACCATGGCAACAATGCCAAACCAAGCCGCATATCGCGCACCATGGCAACAATGCTAAAACCAAGCCGCATATCGCGCACCATGGCAACAATGCCAAACCAAGCCGCATATCGCGCAGACCGCAAGCAACAATGCCAAACCAAGCTGCACCCCGCGCACCATGGCAACAATGGCAAATCTCCAAGCCGCTATGCCTTTGGCCCACGCCCAACATAGCGCCCTAGGTTTGCAAGACTTGCAACTAGGTCAACATGACCGCACGTGCCATTGGCACATGCCAACACGTGCCACAAGCCATATTTCCAAGCCGCTATGCCTTTGGCCTACGCCCAACATAGCGCCCTAGGTTTGCAAGACTTGCAACTAGGTCAACATGGCCGCACGTGCCATTGGCACATGCCAACACGTGCCGCAAGCCATATTTCTAAGCCGCTATGCCTTTGGCCCACGCCTAACATAGCGCCCTAGGTTTGCAAGACTTGCAACTAGGTAAACATGGCCGCACGTGCCATTGGCACATGCCAACACGTGCCACAAGCCATATTTCCAAGCCGCTATGCCTTTGGCCCACGCCCAACATAGCGCCCTAGGTTTGCAAGACTTGCAACTAGGTCAAGATGGCCGCACGTGCCATTGGCACATGCCAACACGTGTCGCAAGCCATATTTCTAAGCCGCTATGCCTTTGGCCCACGCCCAATATAGCGCCCTAGGTTTGCAAGACTTGCAACTAGGTCAACATGGCCGCACGTGCCATTGGCACATGCCAACACGTGCCGCAAGCCATATTTCTAAGCCGTTATGCCTTTGGCCCACGCCAAATATAGCGCCCTAGGCTTGCAAGACTTGCAACTAGGTTAACATGGCCGCACGTGCCATTGGCACATGCCAACACGTGTCGCAAGCCATATTTCCAAGCCGATATGCCTTTGGCCCACGCCAAACATAGCGCCCTAGGCTTGCAAGACTTGCAACTAGGTCAACATGGCCGCACGAGCCATTGGCACATGCCAAACACACACGCTGGTAGCCTAACTTGCAAACCGTGCAACCTACCACCAAGGCATTTCGCTCATGCCATTGGCACATGCCAAACACACACGCTGATAGCCTAACTTGCAAACCGTGCAACCTACCACCAAGGCATTCCGCACATGCCATTGGCACATGCCAAACACACATGCTGGTAACCTAACTTGCAAACCGTGCAACCTACCACCAAGGCATTCCGCACATGCCATTGGCACATGCCACACACGCCACTAGCAGCGCCACTTGCACTCAAGATGCAACCAACACTCGAGACATCGACACAAACTGGGGGATGCTTCTTTAGGGTTTTGGTTTGGCGGTCACAGAATGTAGCGTACACTACGCTCACATTAAGAAAGCGTGAAAAGGAATAAAGCGGTCAAATAAAAGAGGAAATAATGGTGAAAAACGTTTTCGCCCATTAAACCATGCGGTTACCACCTCCTCCCATTATTTCACCCTTTACTCTCTTCCTTCATGAGGCCAGGGTACGTTTCAATCTCGACTTGTATAAATAGGTCTTACCTATTTCCACCGTAAAACAAGTCTCGGTCAGAGAAAAATACTACACTCTCGTAAAGGAAACTTTGCAAGCTCTCCCAAAAGCTTCCATCTCTTGCAAGCTTCCCAAGCTTTTACTTTTCGATACAAGTCGAGATACTACTCTCCCGTAACTACTCCGGGTCTCAACACCTTTCTTTGCTTCCCTCCCCAAATCAACCCTTCTCCTCCACTTTGTGACCGAAGCAAGTCCGGAACGGCCATTTCTTGGTTTAGGCCGGACTTGTACTGCATTGATCTCTCGAATCTATAAAGTGCTCATGTGCAGCACATTTGTTTAGGGTTTGAATCAGTTTCTCACTCACCTACCGAATTTACCGAAATCGGCAGAAACGATTTTTACCCATAAACAAATAGGCAGTGTGAAACCGGTGAATTCACTAATCATCAAAAATCCAGAGCAAAATCAGGAGAATATTTACCTGATTAAATCAGCAATTGAACCATCACCATCTCTGAGTAACGCCCTAAGGTTTGATATGATTGAATAACAGTTATATCTGCAAAACAAAAACCAAAGAGACCGTTTGATTTAGTCCGATGCTTTTCATTAGCTTTACCATAGATATCTGCAATTACCGACCAATTGAAAATTTTGGCTTAAACATATTGTTGCAATTTCCGCAAACGAATGAAAGCAAATAGAAAAACCTAATAATCAAAACATAAGATTCATAACAGTAAGACATACAAACCCAAACAATTCAAGCCACCAATAATTCAAACGAACCCTAAAGATCGAGAATATAAAATTACAAATCAGGTTAAGGATTTAATGTAGGTATGAAACCCTAGTATCGAGACGACATAGAAATCAAAATCGTACCTCAGTTGGTATGAAACCCTGGATTTCGAATACCCTTGGCAGACCTATATGAAAACCCGTTCAAATCTCTTCAAGTTCAATTGATTATGAAGGATAAAGATGAAGGTATGATATGACTATTGATCCTGGTGGTGGAGGTGGTGGTGTATGAACAAAACGGAAAAAGAACTATGGCCTTGGTTTCTTTCGTGAATTTGGGCCAAAACAAAACCAATCATTCACAACCGTCCAAGTCATAGCTCCATCCGGTCGATACCGGCCGCCGGATCATGGTCCCCATCAAATCCTGTCCGTCTAATGACTCTCAAATCTCAGAGTCAAAGACCACCTTTTTTTATAACAGTGATTACCCAATATTATCCTTTTTAAACATAGTAACAATGTGAGCTATGACAGAACTGGATTACAGCTAAACTTGGGAGGTCTAGGACTAGAACAGTATGTTGATGTTTATCTTATTTGCCAACCTCAATGGGCTAGCATTAAGGAATTTAATGAAGAAAATTTCTTGGAAGTTGTTTACCGCAAGAGCACACAGTAGCTAACAGATTAAAAAAATGATTGCAGAGTAAATGTAGAATTGTAGTTGTACATCATAATCCCAACATTATTGCAGCATAAACTCATTGTTATACTAGGATCACAGTGTAGCTAGGCTACTACCCCCACTATCTATTCCCAAAGAAGATCAATAATAATTCTTACCCATAAACGGTTTTCAGTTGCTTTCATTTCTTGGAACTTCTACTGCTCCTGGGTGGGAATTCCAACAAAGAGGTCACCGGGATTTTGTAAGGGTATATCTACATCCTGTATGTAACCGAGATGTTCCGAAATTGAATTTTCCGTTCTTTGGACGTTGGGTAATTCGATGGCCCATCCATTCTGATCAAAAAACAAAGACTGCCAAAGTCAAGCGACCAAAAAGAACAAATTTGACTATCTTGTCTGAATCTCACTGTGGAATCTCGTATTGCATTTTATGGTAGATTTTTGTTAGAGGGAAAGCAAAAATGGATTTGAGGAGTGCAAAAATCATGCTTGACTCGTTAACTAGGCCTAGTTTCATATATTTTCGTGAGTCGGACAAAGTTACCCTTAGTGAGAACACAATACCTCACACACGTGACATCAAATGAATCAACCAAACCCTCTCTCGTCTTTTACTCTCTTCTTGGTATCACCTGCAGCACCCACTTATATTCTAACCCTACCCATCCAAAACGTTGATTTTGAAGCTAGTTTCATGAGAAAAAACTGTATGAAAAAGAAAACTTTGTTGATCTGTTAAGACTTAACTGATGGTATTTATCAATGATGTTGTAGAAAGTGGTAGTAGGGTTGTCGTTCACTCGGACTTGAAGAGATTGATTTTAAGAATTAATAAAATAAAATATATACAAAATTTGTCACGGGATGAAGAGTTTACCGGGACTCGGATTTTACCGACTTTCATATTCAAGTGGTTCGTAAATTAATCCTAGGCAATTATAGCTCAAAATAAAAGAAACACTAACTCTATTCTTTGCCAAAGTAGATTTCATAAAACATTATCTCAGTAAGTCGTAAGCATGACGCATCAAAAGTAATTTAAACTAAGCATGCGACATCAGACAAAATAACAAATAATTAATAGAAATCATAAATCATTAATAATCAGTGCAAAAAGTAATTAAGGAATTAATTTAATTTACCACATGACGAAATTCAGCTCCGTCCGTCGTCCCAGCAGATGGGGTCTAGCTCATCATGTTGGAAACACGCTCAAGAGTCGATTTCATTGCTCAAAAATGGTGTTTACAAATGATGAAAATAGAGAAAATGATAAAATCGGGTTTGCAACGCTCGTGAAGGCGTTACAAAGAAGTCGTTACAATGGACCGTTACGAGAGACAGACTTATGCACCGTTGATTTGTCGTTGAATCTACGACTCGTAAACGATCGTCCTTGAAGGTGCTTTGTTCTTCGTGTTCTTCCCTCGTTGTTGCAGCAGAAGAAATTTTTCAACTCGATTTTTCGACTCTTGTAGCGTTCCAAAACCTCCCCAAACTCTCCATCCACTTCTCTGAGTCCCTAGCACACTATATATACTCAACAGGCTCAAAGTATCTCGCAATCAATCGAATATATTCTCTTTTATTCTCCGGGAAATAATTTCCTGTTTTATCTTCACACGCGCCTGATTGTCGCTGACACATTCCAAAACATGCGTAACACTCTCCAGGGTTGATTCAAACTCGTGCAAGGGGGATAACCGCACACTCAGACACATAATCTCGATCGACTCATCCAACAGAGACTCGAGCATATCTCGTGAATAACTACATACTTCCCTGTTTGCTTCCAATCGACTATCCAGCCAAATTCAATCGACGAAATAAGCCATCCATGCCTCGTTATGAGTTGTCACATCATCCCAATAAATTCCACTAGTTGAGTCTCTTTATTTCCCGACCAAAATGCAAACCATAAATCTTGCCGCCATGAATATTCAGTTTCCGCCAAAATCTGATTTTTGAAAGGTTGGGGACGACCTCCCCTAACAGACAGGGGGTGCGAAGCAGGTGGATCCTCGGGGTGCCCTTATCCAAAATGAGGGTGCCTTTATCACTTTTCTCCGGGGGTCCGAATAACACTTTTTGAGCAACTTTTTCTCGCACAAGTGTATTTCTCCAAAAACACCTACACACACATAAAAACACCAAAATTAGTACAAAAATCGAGACCAACAATAGAGACAATGAGGACAATTCAGACACAAAAATGTGTCTATCAAATACCCCCAAACTTATTATTTGCTAGTCCCGAGCAAATTTATTCTAGAAAATAAAATTCATTTGAACCCCTAGGTAGCCCTAGTGGCGGAGTGTTGTCTCCGGAGGGTTTACCAGAGGTGTACCCACAAAACCTTTACTCCAGACCCTAACTATCTACAGTAACCTTGGAAGGCACTAAAGAATCTCCTTGGTTGGCATACTTATTGATTACAAGAGGAAGTACCCCGATGCGAAATTCCAATTGTTGTACACGAGTTTACACTCAAAGATACTAAAATTCATATATAAGTCACGTAGCTCTACTCGGATAGTCGCACTATGGACATCAATACCCTGAGTCAAAACTAATCACATGGATAGATCAAGAAGATGGATATAGAGAAAAACATAGATGGTTTTGATGTTTACTAAGTGAACGGTGTTTCCCATATTCGTCTCAAGGCCTCCGCCAAAATGAACCTATCCTAATGGACCGAGATACTGCTCGACTAATATCAACACACCGGCATATACAAGGGAAACCAAGTGGTCGATAACCTAACTCTAGGTCAACACAACTGGCATATACAAGGGTTCCAGTGGTCGACTTTATTGAATTTATTCCGGTTGGTCAAATGGTCCGGTCTCACTTTCTTTTTTTTCTTTTCTTTTTTTTTTTTTTTTTTTTTTTTTTTTTTTTTTTTTTTTTTTTTTTTTTTTTTTTTTTTTTTCTTCAACATTTTTCAACTTTTTCACTTTTTCACTTTTTTTTTTTTTTTTTTTTGGTATCTCAATCACTCTAATTCACCCTAGCATCGGTAACAACTTGATTCGTGGGACCCACCTAATCACTTAGAGAAACATAGTTTAAAAACAAAATAAAAATAAAAACAGAAGTGAAAAGGACTCAACGAGATTGGTGAAACTATCATGTTATTTCTAACACCTGAGCTCTGTGCTTTTATGAATAGACTCTTTAGATGTTGCCATCTAATCAGATTGGTTCCTCAACTCCTACAACCAAAATGCTTCCATCCACTTAGATTGGTTAGTGCCATCCTTAATAAGCATAAATTTCTAGGCTCTGGAGTTTAACAATGCAACTAAAAGTTTCTCCCATACCCCCAAACTTAAATCTAACATTGTCCTCAATGTTCTAAAGATGAAATTAAAAGCATGAACAATGAGAAACTTTTACCACTTGAAGAGAAGAGTAAGGAAAGATATTACCGTGTTGCATGAGCATGGGTTACCTCCCAAGAAGTGCTAAGTTTAAAGTCTTCAGCCAGACTAAGAAAGGATTAGTCACCTTATAGAATCATAAAGTAATAGCCGGAATAATCATGGATCACCAAAACCAAAAAGGGCTATCACAAGTAAAAGGAAACGCAACTTGCCAAGAAAGTTAACAAATAAAGCACACCCTTGTCTAGTTTCTGTTTAAGACAACTACATCTAGTTGTGGTTCAGTTCAGTGTTCTATAACGGGTCTAGATAACATATTTTCATGGGTTGCATTTCCTCAAAAGTTAGATCCGAATGTTCAGGTTCTAGAGTCTGAAAAAACTCAAAAAGGAACTTAGACGCACATAACAATAACCTGAATAGTTGGGGATCCTCTAAGTCAATCAGATTTGACTCACACAGCTGACCACAAAGAGAGTGATGGTCTTCCTTAAACAAATGTGTCGACCCTAATCTCCTAAAGTAATTAGGTTTAGTCTCAAAACTTAATAACTGACACATTTGTAACTCATAAGTTCCCACAATTGAAAGAAAAGTTTTTGGTGGGAAAACAAAGTCAATTTTGGTATCATAGCCTGGATTAACCACATCAACCAGAGGATGGGTTTCTAACAACTGAACTTCTTCCTGGACATTATTAGGTTCGGGAGAGCTAGCATGAAGGTAATCTTGCACAATGGTTGAGGCACATATTTCAAGTCCCAAGTGAGGGATCTCTGTAAGAGCTAAAGGTAAGGCACAAGGAGAATGATAATCACCCCCAAACTTAGAGTTTTGGGTGTCTCTAGATAGACTAGCTACAATTTCCCTAGTTTCTAGATCATCGGAATCCTGAAAATGGTTAATTGCTTCTTCAAGGTTATACTCAGGTGATGCATCCTCACTCATATTTAAAAGCTCTACGAGTTCATCTTCTTCGTCTAAGACTATTGTTTCTAAATCCTTGGACTCTAAAATAATATTCTTAGGATAAACTCGTTCCTCTAAACCATTATCGACTTCGTAAACAGGAAATACTACATCGTCTAAAATAGTATCTCTAGTCAAATCCTCGTCCTTTTGAATAGGTGAATAATTGTTAAAATTATTAGGATCTGAACCAGAAATAACTCTATTATTGTAAAGCTCAATTGGAGTAACAAATTCCTGATCACTATGCCTACTGATTTCAAATTCTTCATCAACACTATCCTCATCATAATCATAACATGAAAATGGTTGAACCTCATCTAAATTAGTGTTACCAAATCTAACCTCGTCATCTTGATTATAAATATCCTCATTTTCATGGGTATTATTGGAAACACTGTATTGGGAATTAAGATTATTTTGAGCAAGTTTTTCGACAATCCTATTTGTACTTTCAGTAAATTGCTTAAGAGTCTCTTCTAAAGACATCCTAGTTGACTGCTCTAGGGACTCATCTGGAATATTTAAGGTTTCCTTCACAAATAAGGAATGACTCTTGAAAGCCTCTTCTAGAGAAATAGATGAATTGTTTTGCTCATAAGACCGATGCACGTGTGGATAGTAATTGGGCTCACCATGGTGTGACCCATAACCTTCAAAAGGTTGGCGTTCCCAATCACTATTCACACTATGGTCATAGTAGTAATGTCCATATTGTTCAGTTGGATATTCGTTGTATTGGATATACCAGTTTGACATCCTAACTGCAAGGGAATTCTACACAAACACAAACAAGGCCTGACTCGACCACAACAAACCTATCGATTTCTAGCAAACAAAAAGCATGATGGCTCCACTTAGATTGTTTTCTAGACCAGCTTCTAATCCTTCGAAAGGGAATTCGTTATAACTGAGCAAACCCCTCTCGAATCAATCCGAGTTTAAGTGAGTTGAATCAAGGCGAGGAAGCTGCGTGGAGCTTTGATACCCAAGGCCTCACCGCATTACAAGGCGCGCGAGTCACGCATTCAACTCATGTAAACCATCATGAACTTCGAAGTATGCTTAATAGAGTAACCAATATTTTTCGAACGACTTTCCTATTAAGCTCGTTACCCTATAGGTCTCGTTCTAGTCAAAATTTTAGGCTTAGGTTCGCGTTTGGTTTTGTTTTCCTAAGGCGGGCAAGAAGAGAACGGTGATGAAATCCGAACCCTTATCTTGTATGGCCAGTCCTTGCCCTTTACTAGGAAATTAAAGCAGCCGTTTTCAATACCTCAACATATATGCATACAAAATCATCCAGTAAACCCGCTGACAGGGGATTCGCGGGTGTTTAGAATTCTTACCTCCCGTTCCAGACGGGGGATGAACCGTTGAAGTCGACTCGGGCCACAACTCCTATGTCGTGTGCGAACCCGAGGGGCCGAGACGATATCGTAATCGTCGTCCTTCCCTGTGCAGTTTATATTTAAATAACCCTTCCTTAGGGTTTAAAAAAAAAAATGTCCAATGTCCAAGTCCAAAGATAAAAAAAAAATAAAAATAAAAAAAAAATAAAAATGTCCAAAAATAAAAATTACAAAAAAAATTACCTAATTACAGTTTCTAAAAAAATAAAATAATAATTACACTATATACAAAAAATTTCTTCTTCACTTCGTTCGGATCTCTCTTTTCTTTCCTATTTTGGATTTGCTTTTCTTTTCAGTGCTTTCTCTTTTTCTTTCGCTCCACTCCAAATCTGAAAGCAAACAGAAATACCAAAACGCGTAAAAAAGAACAAAAATAATAAAAAAAAAAAAATAAAACCTAAAAACAAATCTATACACAAGTCCGCGTCGGCGGCGCCAAAAATTGATGGTATTTATCAATGATGTTGTAGAAAGTGGTAGTAGGGTTGTCGTTCACTCGGACTTGAAGAGATTGATTTTAAGAATTAATAAAATAAAATATATACAAAATTTGTCACGGGATGAAGAGTTTACTTGGGACTCGGATTTTACCGACTTTCATATTCAAGTGGTTGTAAATTAATCCTAGGCAATTATAGCTCAAAATAAAAGAAACACTAACTCTATTCTTTGCCAAAGTAGATTTCATAAAACATTATCTGTAAGTCGTAAGCATGACGCATCAAAAGTAATTTAAACTAAGCATGCGACATCAGACAAAATAACAAATAATTAATAGAAATCATAAATCATTAATAATCAGTGCAAAAAGTAATTAAGGAATTAATTTAATTTACCACATGACGAAATTCAGCTCCGTCCGTCGTCCCAGAGATGGGGTCTAGCTCATCATGTTGGAAACACGCTCAAGAGTCGATTTCATTGCTCAAAAATGGTGTTTACAAATGATGAAAATAGAGAAAATGATAAAATCGGGTTTGCAACGCTGTGAAGGCGTTACAAAGAAGCTGTTACAATGGACCGTTACGTAGATGGACTTATGCACGTTGATTTGTCGTTGAATCTACGACTCTTAAACGACTGTCCTTGAAGGTGCTTTGTTCTTCGTGTTCTTCCCTCGTTGCAGCAGAAAGAGAAGAAATTTTTCAACTCGATTTTCCGACTCTTGTAGCGTTCCAAAACCTCCCCAAACTCTCCATCCCCTTCTCTCGAGTCCCTAGCACACTATATATACTCAATGTGCTCAAAGTATCTCGCAATCAATCGAATATATTCTCTTTTATTCTCCGGGAAATAATTTCCTGTTTTATCTTCACACGCGCCTGATTGTCGCTGACACATTCCAAAACATGCGTAACGCTCTCCAGGGTTGATTCAAACTCGTGCAAGGGGGATAACCGCACACTCAGACACATAATCTCGATCGACTCATCCAACAGAGACTCGAGCATATCTCGTGAATAACTACATACTTCCCTGTTTGCTTCCAATCGACTATCCAGCCAAATTCAATCGACGAAATAAGCCATCCATGCCTGTTATGAGTTTTCACATCATCCCAATAAATTCCAAGTTGAGTCTCTTTATTTCCCGACCAAAATGCAAACCATAAATCTTGTCGCCATGAATATTCAGTTTCCCGCCAAAATCTGATTTTTGAAAGGTTGGGACGACCTCCCCTAACAGACAGGGGGTGCGAATAGCAGGTGGATCCTCGGGGTGCCCTTATCCAAAATGAGGGTGCCTTTATCACTTTTCTCCCTGGGGTCCGAATAACACTTTTTGAGCAACTTTTTCTCGCACAAGTGTATTTCTCCAAAAACACCTACACACACATAAAAACACCAAAATTAGTACGTAAATCGAGACCAACAATAGAGACAATGAGGACAATTCAGACACAAAAATGTGTCTATCAAATACCCCAAACTTATTATTTGCTAGTCCCGAGCAAATTTATTCTAGAAAATAAAATTCATTTGAACCCCTAGGTAGCCCTAGTATGAGTGTTGTCCTGGGAGGGTTTACCAGAGGTGTACCCACAAAACCTTTACTCCGCACCTAACTATCTACGCAGTAACCTTGGAAGGCACTAAAGAATCTCCTTGGTTGGCATACTTATTGATTACAAGAGGAAGTACCCCGATGCGAAATTCCAATTGTTGTACACGAGTTTACACTCAAAGATACTAAAATTCATATATAAGTCACGAGCTCTACTCAGATAGTCGCACTATGGACATCAATACCCTGAGTCAAAACTAATCACATGGATAGATCAAGAAGATGGATATAGAGAAAAACATAGATGGTTTTGATGTTTACTAAGTGAACGGTGTTTCCCATATCTCGTCTCAAGGCCTCCGCCAAAATGAACCTATCCTAATGGACCGAGATACCTGTCGACTAATATCAACACACCGGCATATACAAGGGAACCGGTGGTCGATAACCTAACTCTAGGTCAACACAACTGGCATATACAAGGGTTCCAGTGGTCGACTTTATTGAATTTATTCCGGTTGGTCTGATGGTCTGGTCTCACTTTCTTTTTTTTTTTTTTTTTTTTTTTTTTTTTTTTTTTTTTTTTTTTTTTTTTTTTTTTTTTTTTTTCTTCAACATTTTTCAACTTTTTCACTTTTTCACTTTTTTTTTCTTTTTTTTCTTTTTTTTTTTTTTTTTTTTTGGGTATCTCAATCACTCTAATTCACCCTAGCATCGGAATAACTTGATTCGTGGGACCCACCTAATCACTTAGAGAAACATAGTTTAAAAACAAAATAAAAATAAAAAGAAGTGAAAAGGACTCAACGAGATTGGTGAAACTATCATGTTATTTCTAACACCCGAGCTCGTGCTTTTATGAATAGACTCTTTAGATGTTGCCATCTAATCGATTGGTTCCTCAACTCCTACAACCAAAATGCTTCCATCCACTTAGATTGGTTAGTGCCATCCTTAATAAGCATAAATTTCTAGGCTCGAGTTTAACAATGCAACTAAAAGTTTCTCCCATACCCCCAAACTTAAATCTAACATTGTCCTCAATGTTCTAAAGATGAAATTAAAAGCATGAACAATGAGAAACTTTTACCACTTGAAGAGAAGAGTAAGGAAAGATATTACCGTGTTGCATGAGCATGGGTTACCTCCCAAGAAGTGCTAAGTTTAAAGTCTTCACCAGACTAAGAAAGGATTAGTCACCTTATAGAATCATAGAGTAATAGCCTAATAATCATGGATCACCAAAACCAAAAAGGGCTATCACAAGTAAAAGGAAACCGCAACTTGCCAAGAAAGTTAACAAATAAAGCACACCCTTGTCTAGTTTCTCGTTTAAGACAACTACATCTAGTTGTGGTTCAGGTTCAGGTTCTATAACTGGGTCTAGATAACATATTTTCATGGGTTGCATTTCCTCAAAAGTTAGATCCGAATGTTCAGGTTCTAGACTTTGAAAAAACTCAAAAAGGAACTTAGACGCACATAACAATAACCTGAATAGTTGGGGATCCTCTAAGTCAATCAGATTTGACTCACACAGCTGACCACAAAGAGAGTGATGGTCTTCCTTAAACAAATGTGTCGACCCTAATCTCCTAAAGTAATTAGGTTTAGTCTCAAAACTTAATAATCGACACATTTGTAACTCATAAGTTCCCACAATTGAAAGAAAAGTTTTTGGTGGGAAAACAAAGTCAATTTTGGTATCATAGCCTGGATTAACCACATCAACCAGAGGATGGGTTTCTAACAACTGAACTTCTTCCTGGACATTATTAGGTTCGGGAGAGCTAGCATGAAGGTAATCTTGCACAATGGTTGAGGCACATATTTCAAGTCCCAAGTGAGGGATCTCTGTAAGAGCTAAAGGTAAGGCACAAGGAGAATGATAATCACCCCCAAACTTAGAGTTTTGGGTGTCTCTAGATAGACTAGCTACAATTTCCCTAGTTTCTAGATCATCGGAATCCTGAAAATGGTTAATTGCTTCTTCAAGGTTATACTCAGGTGATGCATCCTCACTCATATTTAAAAGCTCTACGAGTTCATCTTCTTCGTCTAAGACTATTGTTTCTAAATCCTTGGACTCTAAAATAATATTCTTAGGATAAACTCGTTCCTCTAAACCATTATCGACTTCGTAAACAGGAAATACTACATCGTCTAAAATAGTATCTCTAGTCAAATCCTCGTCCTTTTGAATAGGTGAATAATTGTTAAAATTATTAGGATCTCGAACGAGTAAATAACTCTATTATTGTAAAGCTCAATTGGAGTAACAAATTCCCGATCACTATGCCTACCGATTTCAAATTCTTCATCAACACTATCCTCATCATAATCATAACATGAAAATGGTTGAACCTCATCTAAATTAGTGTTACCAAATCTAACCTCGTCATCTTGATTATAAATATCCTCATTTTCATGGGTATTATTGGAAACACTGTATTGGGAATTAAGATTATTTTGAGCAAGTTTTTCGACAATCCTATTTGTACTTTCAAAGGTAAATTGCTTAAGAGTCTCTTCTAAAGACATCCTAGTTGACTCGCTCTAGGGACTCATCCGGAATATTTAAGGTTTCCTTCACAAATAAGGAATGACTCTTGAAAGCCTCTTCTAGAGAAATAGATGAATTGTTTTGCTCATAAGACCGATGCACGTGTGGATAGTAATTGGGCTCACCATGGTGTGACCCATAACCTTCAAAAGGTTGGCGTTCCCAATCATTATTCACACTATGGTCATAGTAGTAATGTCCATATTGTTCAGTTGGATATTCGTTGTATTGGATATACCAGTTTGACATCCTAACTGCAAGGGAATTCTACACAAACACAAACAAGGCTGACTCGACCACAACAAACCCACCGATTTCTAGCAAACAAAAAGCATGATGGCTCCACTTAGATTGTTTTCTAGACCAAGCCTTCTAATCCTTCGAAAGGGAATTCGTTATAACCGAGCAAACCCCTCTCGGAATCAATCCGAGTTTAAGTGAGTTGAATCAAGGCGAGGAAGCTGCGTGGAGCTTTGATACCCAAGGCCTCACCGCATTACAAGGCGGCGCCGTCACGCATTCAACTCACGTAAACCATCATGAACTTCGAAGTATGCTTAATAGAGTAACCAATATTTTTCGAACGACTTTCCTATTAAGCTCGTTACCCTATAGGTCTCGTTCTAGTCAAAATTTTAGGCTTAGGTTCGCGTTTGGTTTTGTTTTCCTAAGGCGGGCAAGAAGAGAACGGTGATGAAATCCGAACCCTTATCTTGTATGGCCGGTCCTTGCCCTTTACTAGGAAATTAAAGCGGCCGTTTTCAATACCTCAACATATATGCATACAAAATCATCAAGAAACCCCCGACGATGTGGGATTCGCGGGTGTTTAGAATTCTTACCTCCCGCTCCAGACGGGGATGAACCGTTGAAGTCGACTCGGGCCACAACTCCTATGTCGTGTGCGAACCCGAGGGGCCGAGACGATATCGTAATCGTCGTCCTTCCCTGTGCAGTTTATATTTAAATAACCCTTCCTTAGGGTTTAAAAAAAAAAATGTCCAATGTCCAAGTCCAAAGATAAAAAAAAAAAAAAAAAAAAAAAAAAAAATAAAAATGTCCAAAAATAAAAATTACAAAAAAAATTACCTAATTACAGTTTCTAAAAAAAATAAAATAATAATTACACTATATACAAAAAATTTCTTCTTCACTTCGTTCGGATCTCTCTTTTCTTTCCTATTTTGGATTTGCTTTTCTTTTCAAGTGCTTTCTCTTTTTCTTTCGCTCCACTCCAAATCGAAAGCAAACAGAAATACCAAAACGCGTAAAAAAGAACAAAAATAATAAAAAAAAAAAAATAAAACCTAAAAACAAATCTATACACAAGTCCGCGTCGGCGGCGCCAAAAATTGATGGTATTTATCAATGATGTTGTAGAAAGTGGTAGTAGGGTTGTCGTTCACTCGGACTTGAAGAGATTGATTTTAAGAATTAATAAAATAAAATATATACAAAATTTGTCACGGGATGAAGAGTTTACTGGGACTCCGGATTTTACTGACTTTCATATTCAAGTGGTTCAGAAATTAATCCTAGGCAATTATAGCTCAAAATAAAAGAAACACTAACTCTATTCTTTGCCAAAGTAGATTTCATAAAACATTATCTCAGAAGTCGTAAGCATGACGCATCAAAAGTAATTTAAACTAAGCATGCGACATCGAGACAAAATAACAAATAATTAATAGAAATCATAAATCATTAATAATCGGTGCAAAAAGTAATTAAGGAATTAATTTAATTTACCACATGACGAAATTCACTCCGTCGTCGTCGTCCCCGGAGATGGGGTCTAGCTCATCATGTTGGAAACACGCTCAAGAGTCGATTTCATTGCTCAAAAATGGTGTTTACAAATGATGAAAATAGAGAAAATGATAAAATCGGGTTTGCAACGCTGTGAAGGCGTTACAAAGAAGTCGTTACAATGGACCGTTACTGCAGACAGACTTATGCACCGTTGATTTGTCGTTGAATCTACGACTTAAACGATCGTCCTTGAAGGTGCTTTGTTCTTCGTGTTCTTCCCTGTTGCAGCAGCAGAAGAAATTTTTCAACTCGATTTTCTGACTCTTGTAGCGTTCCAAAACCTCCCCAAACTCTCCATCCCCTTCTCTGAGTCCCTAGCACACTATATATACTCAACAGGCTCAAAGTATCTCGCAATCAATCGAATATATTCTCTTTTATTCTCCGGGAAATAATTTCCTGTTTTATCTTCACACGCGCCTGATTGTCGCTGACACATTCCAAAACATGCGTAACGCTCTCCAGGGTTGATTCAAACTCGTGCAAGGGGGATAACCGCACACTCAGACACATAATCTCGATCGACTCATCCAACAGAGACTCGAGCATATCTCGTGAATAACTACATACTTCCCTGTTTGCTTCCAATCGACTATCCAGCCAAATTCAATCGACGAAATAAGCCATCCATGCCTGTTATGAGTTGTCACATCATCCCAATAAATTCCAGCCGTTGAGTCTCTTTATTTCCCGACCAAAATGCAAACCATAAATCTTGCTGCCATGAATATTCAGTTTCCCGCCAAAATCTGATTTTTGAAAGGTTGGGGACGACCTCCCCCTAACAGACAGGGGGGTGCGAATAGCAGGTGGATCCCTGGGGTGCCCTTATCCAAAATGAGGGTGCCTTTATCACTTTTCTCCCGGGGGTCCGAATAACACTTTTTGAGCAACTTTTTCTACACAAGTGTATTTCTCCAAAAACACCTACACACACATAAAAACACCAAAATTAGTACAGAAATCGAGACCAACAATAGAGACAATGAGGACAATTCAGACACAAAAATGTGTCTATCATTAACGAAACTGATGCCTATTGGTTCGGAAAAACTCATCACAAAACTATTGATACTAGGCTTAGTTGTAATGGGTTTTTCAAAACACAGTCATTAAACACGATGGGACAGAGAGAGAAAGGGCTGCACTCTTAAACCGATTAAAATTGAAAAATGAGTAAAAATTAATAAAACATTAGGTTTTAAATGCAATCACTTAGATTTCTAGGCTGAGGAGTAGCTATAATTGCACCACCCGTCAGCTAGGAGAGAGGAGAGATTTGCAGAGGCCAATTCAAAGCCAGAGAAAGCATGGGTGGTGCTCAGATCAAAATGGTACTAAGCCATTAATCAATGGATTGACAGAAGAAAGACATATGTAGGACACCTAAAGAGCCGAGATAGGTGAAGGATTGAAGAGAAACAAGCCGGGCAAGAGAAGAAACCAAAGGACCAGATACAATTAAAAGGAAGGCAAAATTATCTTTTTATTCATGGGAAAACAAAATTTCAGATCTTCAAAACATACACTTGTAGATAAGTTAAATTGAACAAATCATGATTACCAGCAAAAACCCCAAACTCTAATTATACACACAATTAAAAAAAAAAAAAAAAGGGAAGTAAGGTTAATGACCTAAAACATCTTTACCAAAAAGTAAAACTATAAGATAATTTGTGAACAGTGGAACCTGAACAAAAAGTAAGATATGATTGCATTTGGGAAGTAACATATGGAACCTGAACTTGTGAATAGTGGCATGAATTGATGCATTTGCAATCTAGAACAAAAAGTCTGGAGATATGATTTTTCATCCCAGGAGGGAACTTACAAGAATTGATGCATTACATATATCCATCCATAAATTAAGAGACCTACCTATCATGGAATTAGCTAGAGCAAGCCTACAACTTTGATTTCTTGAATGCTAAAAAGTTATGCAAACACAATTATCTTGGAATTGGTCAAGGAAAGGCTCAAATTTAATACACTAGAAACCAACTTACACATCCATTTTGAATATTCATCAACCTAACCCATCAAAGTATCATACAGGGCTGAGAAGAACACTACAGAACCGCCTAAAACTCCCCACGACAGAAACCCATTAGCCATTCTGGTTGCCAATCGACTACAGCCTTTCTCTCCAAATCTCACCTCAAACACGTACCCTAAATATATGCCTAACAGAATACATCCTGTAGCAGCAAGTCCAACAGAAAAGCATTTGCCAAACCTGAGCACCGTGTTCTTGATTTTATCCTTCTTCTTGTGTTTGAACCTTTTGGCGAGAAATTTGGTACTGATGGCAGAAAATGCGGAAGAAGAAAGAAGAATGAATGCATCACCTCCCCTATCGAGTATCATCTTGACCATAGCTGGACCAACATCGCACTCGTCCCTCTCGTTGAAATTTCTGAAATTGCCTAGCGTGATACCAAAAACACCATTGTTGCTAGAGTAAATCCAATCTTTGATATGTCATCCAAGCTATCAAAGTTGTCCTTGGTGCGCTCCTCCTCCATCTTCTTTTCTTCTTCGCTCCTGCAATTCAAAGGTTGAGTTATCCCTCTGTGGTAAAGAAAATAAAAAATTGAAAAGCAAAATAAGCTACAAGGAATAAGTTATTACAATTCTGATTTCTTTTTGGACGCCAATCGAAATCTTCTTTTCCCCTTGTTGAATTTTGATTATTGATAGCAGTGATGGTATCATCCGGTTGCTGAATAGTTGTATCCATCCTGTCAACCAATTTAATCAGCACTCTAGAGTTGGAGATGCTAGCTATAAGAATGAATGCAGATGATAATAAGAATAAGAATAAGAATTGAGACAATTTCTTAAAAAAATAAAAAAAAAAATCAGACAATCAAAATGAACAAAAAAAGAAATCAGACAATCAAAATTAAAACTGAAAATCTGATAAAAAAATTCAAAATTCCTTTCAACCCATGTAAAATACAATGATGATGAACTATCTCCTATGACAGAAATTGGAAGAAAACAGACGTAAAATTGCTGAAAATCAAGAAACTAAAATGAGGAATTGTATTACAAAATAAATCAATGAAACATAAACGTGAGAAAGTACAAGAGTACTCACTTGGACGACAACTAGGAGAATGGAAATTCTTTTAGCTTCTTGAGTGAGTCTTGATAAATAATCTCCACTGAATACGGAGAAGAAGAAGGAAAAGAGAGATTTGGAGGCTATTAATTTGAATAGAGAGAGATACTAGCTAGATAGCAGAAGAAAGATGATTTTTTTTTGTTGATTAGTTCATCTTCTTCAAGCTGCCTTTGGTTCTAGATCTAAAATGAAATTTTGTTGATGAAATGAAACTCATATAAGTGGGACTCTTGATTTCCGGTTTTACCCTTGGACTGTGGGTTAGGTGGAAATTAATGACCACGAATCAAACAAACAAATTCCATTCATCATTATTCAGATTTTGTACCACTAATTACTATCAACTTAATTAATTAGCCAAAATTAACTACTAAATTATTATTACCACTATCAATCTTATTAATTAGCCAAAATCAGTTGCACTAAAGAAGAAACCAGTTGCAATAAATCATTCTTCAAACTAGTTGAAAAAAAAATAAAAACTATCAAAATCATTCTCCAAATTATAATGTCATGTTTTCCTTCTGAAAATTTGTTTCCCACATTAACAAAGATCACTACCAGTGGAAATTTCATAATGTAACTTTGTAAACCACATGGTCATGTGTTCCTGTACATCTCTATTTAAGACTCAACACAGAAAGCTTTGAATTCTGTATATTCTTATTAAAAAAAAAAAAATACATTCCAAGGTTTTCGTTTTGTTTTGGACAATAAAATTTTCAGCAGCTGACCACCAAGTTTACATGAATCCTAAACCACTAACAACTGAAAATCCATTATGTTTGCAACTCACGCGGTGAATATTTAGTAACTCCTGAGTGGTTGCTACCTTCCCCGTTGCTGGGGACACAAAAAATTATTTTGTAACTCTTGATTATTTTGGAGACAAAAAATAATTTTTTCATTATAATTAGAAAAAAAAATTGTTTAAATGAAAATTTAATACAATTGTTAAATTTGTTTAATTGTTGGTATGGTAGTGATAAAAGAAATCCTAAGAGTTGCTCAGTTTGGGGTGGTTTTTGGTATAGGAAAATCATTGGGTGGAAGTATCAATTTGAATTATAATTGTTATAGATTCGCAAGAATCGCAACAAATATTATTGTTACTTATTTAAAATTATGATGCTGCCACGATTATGATAATAGATGAATTCCTGATTTGGTGTAGTGAATGTCGCATCCTGGTTGAGCTTATTCTCTTCCTGTGTATCCTCTGCTTCTTCAGAAGTAGCTCGCAATCCATTTACATAAGAATCAGAAAATGAAAACCAATATGCCAATAACCTTTTGAACTCTCTCCTGCAAGATATACATTAACTGAAGACAAAAGAGAGAGGAAGGAAGTCTACGAGTAAATTCCCAGTTGCAGCTTACCTTGAGAGCCTCTACAGTCATCTTTCTGGGTACAACACGATAAAAGTCATTAAATCTCTATATCAAATCGGGTAAGGTCGCTTCAAATTTCTGTCTGATATGCAGAAACGTTCTTTACAAGAGCACTACTGTTACGAAGGATATCAAAGACAAGCATGAGCCTTGCAACTTTAACCAGCATGTGGGTTTCCGTCAGTATCAAATATCTAGTAAGAATCTCAATTGCTTGAACACACGAAAAGTGCATCATCGACGTTAAACATAAGCTTTTTGGAAATCCAAAGGTAAAACACTAGGAATGTTGCTGTTAGTTTATTTCTTTTTTTGGATAATCTGCCTCAGATTTTATACCACCAGCATGAAAATCAGATTAGGAAACCTTCATAAAGCGAATATTGTTGGGGAGGTAGTAGAACAATAAAATGAATTGTTGTTTTACCCAACTAAAATATATTTGCAACTCGCACAAAATATTAAGAGCCGAACCTAATCCTCATAAAATTTAAGAGCAGACTAGATTGCATTGAAGTATCTTGTTTGGTTTTGTGGCATGATGCCTTGTGTTATTTTGTGTCTTAGGGTATTGAATACATTGTAATTGGGCTCACATTGCGCATCAACAGAAAATCAGTAGTCTTATTGAATATGCATGAAGACTCAGGCTTTAAGGGCCAATTCTATCTTAATTTTGAATATGTATGATGCTGTTGTTCGCTTCTTCGAAGTATCTCTTTTTTAAAATAGACGGACTGCTTCTGGAACTCAATAACTCATGTAAAACTACCAACCGTGGCTTCTAAGCCGAGGAATTTTACATCTGTATCAAGAGGTCCTTCAGTTGGTTCTACAAATGTCTCTCATGCATATTGTTAATAGCTTCCGTTGCCAAATGTTGTCGTCTGTTTGTAAACGTATTACTGCTCTCAGGTGACAAAGATAAGAAATTTAACTTTTTGCTTGATTCTTGAGACATTGGTGTGAGTTGAATTCGACCTACTTAATACACCAAGTCTAGAGGATATATATTCCTATTTCTGGGGTTAAAACAAAACATGGCCCGAACTTAGGCCTTGGTAATTATCTCACAGCGGGCACGTGGAGCACAAAATTTGTTATCGGTGGACTGCCGTGATGCATTTTAACCTTTAACCCCAATTGCATTTTCATACCCAATATCCTTTCTCAACACTGGATTACAGCTAAACATGGGAGGTGTAGGAGTAGGACAGATGTTTATCTTATTTGCCAAATTTTATTTGGAAACCTCAATGGACAAACATTAAAATATTAATGAAGAAAATTTATTGGATTCAGCTGGAGCACACTGTAGCAAACAGATTTAAAAACAGATATCATATATTAAATGAAGAATTGTTGTTGTACATCATAATCCCAACTTTATTGCATAAACATCCATGATGACACTGTAGCTAGGCTCCAGAAGATCAATAATAACTAGTGGAAATCTCACATTGAAGAAGAATTCAATACTATTGTACCTAGGTTACTAACCCACCACCTACTTTGTTGTCAGTTGATGGAACTTGCTCATTTAATTGCAATAATACTACTGCGTTGTGAAACAAAGTCAAGAAACAAAAGAAATCTATTTTGGTGGTCCATCCAAAGTAAAGAAACAAAAAAAAAAAAAAAAAAAAACGAATTTGACCGTCTTGTCTGAATCTCATTGTGTAATCATTGACCCACCAGTCGGATTGCCTTGGCTGCAATGCTCTCAGCATCCACCACAGGGTTCGGTGAGTCCAACCTCAGCTTGTGAGCAACATCAACATGCGAGAATAAGAGATGCTTATACTGGGAGGACCTATCCTGATGACATCAGGATCAGATTGGGAGTACTTGCAAACTTATCCTCAACATTCTATATGAACAGCCTGAAAAGCAAAACGAAATTTGAAGATGTCGTCAAAAATTTTACACATTTAATGTAATTTTTTTCCTACTTGACTAGTTAAAGGGATCACATGGGGCAATAACTCAGCGATCGGCACCCACCCATCTGAGTCAAGTGACTTACTTTTACAAGTTCAAATTATGCCATATTGGCAGGTCACAGAAAACATACATATATACAAAAATACAAAATACAGCGAAAAAAAAAACACGAAAAAAGCAAGCTGGTGTTTAACCAACATGAGCAGAACAATAGGCAATACCTCATTTAGTGCAAGTTTGAGATAGAACATTGGTATGAGGGTGAAAACTCACAATCAAAGTTCAGAGCGCAAACGGTCTCGCACCACCACTTTGAGTAAACTTTTGAGGAAGACCCACAACCAACATCTGATATATCCAACAGTTATAGGATCCTCGTCTGTGAGTCTATGGCCTTGACACTCGATCCTTGCCTTGTTTATTGAAGAACGTACATCTTCCTTAAGCCCAACACCTGCCAAAGAAATGTAATTATCCAGGTTAACAATCTTGCTATATCTACAAGACTGCAACAACCAAAGACGAAAATAATAAATAAAAATCAGAGTCATAATTACAAACTGCAGAACACATAGTAACCCTCGATCTAGGATAATATATACCATGATATATCAGATAATTTAACAGCTATTACAATCAATAAGCAGATAAAAAGGTGAATTCAAGCCAAGCCTATTGTGCATTCTAGCTTAACATATTATCTAACCAAAAAACAACAGAAAGGACTGAAGAATCACCATTAACCTGCAGTTATTGTCAAATAGAATACAGGAATAGAAAAAAGAAACTAAGACCAGGTTTGCTCCAGTTGAGCTCAAAAACTTGATCCTGATTTCTCTTTACATGCCTTTTGATTCATGCAACCAAAAAAATTCAGAACTTCAAAACATACACAGTACACTTAAAGATAACTTAAGATTAAAAATTGATATCGAAATAGAACTGAAAAAAAAAAATCCATCCATACAGAGCTTCTCATCAGAAATTGCACAAGAATCTAAACAGGAAACCAAGAGGGAGCATCGTATTGAGTAAACCTGCCCCTGCTTTTTCTTAACATGGTAAATAGGTAACCACACAAAAGGTAAAAAATGCATTTTGATTCGTGCAATCACAAAAATTCAGTACTTAAAAACATACAACATACACAAAATTCCATGATTATATCTATACCATTGTTTTTGATCATGGGGCACAAGACTGGTTCTCAAATACTGACAGGTCCATAAATGTGATCCATAGTGCACCTTCACAAAGGGTGCATTGATATAATAAGGCTAAAGTTAAACAACACCATCAGTTTCATCTACCAGCTACAAATATTTAGATCATGTTGGCATCTGGCTTAAAAACTATTTTCAGGTAACTAAAAAAGAAAGCAAATTAAGGTTCAAGCAACCCAAATACAATCCTGCATAGTGCTAAGTTGCAGTTACATGTATTATTTGTGAAGCTTAACCTTATTGTCTGATACATTCAGGTGTCCTTAAAGAGAAAGAGAGACCAGGTATTATGGTCGTCATAACTGGATAAGGATAAACACAGTTCAGTACAGCTAGCATAAGGGCCCTTGAACAATATAGATATACTACATACTATGAATTCTACAATGACTTGCGATAAAGGCAAGTATCCAACTGGAAAAAAAAAAAAAAAATACCTTGCAAGCAACACACAAAGAGCAAGCTTCACGGTTTCTCATCCAAAAGTTTCCTTGTAGCTTTTCTCCAAAAATCAATGCATAGAGTTGGAGTTTCTCCCTGTTGCATCAGACTTCAAAGCTGGCACTGTCTTTTGTCACTGAGGGATCAGTCTGACGATGAGAAATGGTCTCACACCACCACTTGGAGAATAATTTTGCTGAAGAACAGCAACTAACATGTGATATTTCCAACAGTTGTAGGATCCTGAATTGTGAGTCTATGGCTTAGACAATCGATCCTTAATCCCAGTACATGCTAAAGCAATGTGATTATCCAGGTTAACAATCTTCCTAACTGATCTGCAACAACATCAATGACAAAAATAAATAAAATCAGCATACGTTACACATGGGCATCATAAGTCATAATTCCAAACTGCAGATAGATGCACCATTAAGCTGTAAATAATTATTAACCAAAAGAACCATTGTCAAACAAATTACAGGAATATTAAAAGAAAACCATGACCAAGTTTTCTCCAGTTGAGCTCAAAAACGTCATCCAGCTTTCTTTCTCTATACAATTACATGGTAGATGTTTAAACGTGATCAACACTACCTTTTGATTCATGGAACCATCCATAAAATTTCAGAACTTTAAAGAAAACTTTAATTGAACCGAAAACAACTAGGTAACAAATCATCATGATTACCAGCAAAAACCACAAACCCATAGAACCACATACATATACAATTAAAAGCAAAAACAAAAGGCAAAATAATCTTTTGATTCATGGAAAAACAAAATTTCAGAAATTCAAAACAACCACTTAAATTGAACAAATACCAAACCCACACAACCAGCAAAAACCCCAAACCCACACAACCACATATACACAAAATTAAATCCAAAAATGAAAGAGAAGTAAGGTTAATGAGATTATTATACCAACAGATCCTGCTTATGTTGATGATTTGGAAACAGAAATTAATTCCTTCCCTGAATTCAAAAACAGAATCATGTATAAAATAATTTTTGTTGAAGTTTTCAGGTTTCGCACTGAACCAACAATAACATGCAAATTAAGGTTCAAGCAACCCAAGTACAATCCTGCATAGTGCGAAGTCCCAGTTTCATGTTTTAATTTGAGAAGCCTAACCTTATTGTCTACTTCATTCAGGTGTCTTTAAAGAGAAACCAGAGACCAAGTCTTATGGTCATCATAACTAAATAAGGATATATACATTTTTGTACAGCTAGCATACAGTTTCCATCAAGTAAAAGTGCATATGATCATTGTTGAAAGCTCACTATTAATTAATATGAACTAAATGTTCAAAGCCAAGTATGCAAGCACAGACGGGACATATATATATACACGTCTTCCGACATTATTTTGTGAATTTATCCACAACAATGTCACAGGTATTTGACAAGGAGTCTATGTTCTGATGTGGAAGACATCTAGAAAATGGATTTCTCTTGTCAGGCAGATGCTGCAGATATGAACTTAGGTCAGGTTTATTATGATGGGCACTTAGCATGTCGATCAGTGTTGTTTAGCAGAAAAGAAAGTATAAAAAGAATATATATATTCAATCCCTAACTACCATTAATATAGCAAGAAAATAAAACAACAGGAAGTAGTCATCACATCCTGAAAACATTCAAGTTTGTAGAATACTAGGTAACACGATGAAGCTCAAGAAGTAACTTGACAGAAGCAAAGTTCTGAATTATTTAGTTGACCTACCAGCTCAAAGCTCTGATTTGTAGTAAAGGCTACTGGTGGATCATCAAGGCCAGACAAGATTACAGTAGCACCCTGTCAATCGCCAGAACAATTTTTAGCTTGATTCGCTCAAAGAATTATGAACGCAACATACAAGTTAAGAATGTTAAAGAGAAGAGGCATCCCCTAAGATATCTACGCTATATACATAAACACACACACACAATATGTGCCTGGAGAGCAATGGAAGGCTAGGACTTTCATAATAGTATAATACAATTCATCTAAGAGGAGCTGGTGACACTTTCCCTATCCAATCTTTAATTCAAGTTTTTAAGTGATGATTTCACTAGATAAACATCTAATTTCAGCATTTTTTAACAATCAAAAAGATAACTAGCTTTCATTTCCAAGCAAAACAAGAAATAGATTCTTCAAACCTACAAATTGAACTTGATAATGATATCATATCACAAATTGCAAACTACGTTGTGATTAGTATATCCAAATAAAACCCTACAAACTCATCAAAACTTGGGAAAATCGAACTTGCGAAGAAATATCTCAAATAAACAGCAACAATATGATAGAGAAAGTAAATAAATCAGATTAAGTTCGATCAAAATTCAATAACTGATACATTTACTGAAAAAGAACACACTAAGATCATCTCAAGAACTGATGAGAAACTCCTTATCAAGTTCCTGAAACTCCAATGAAAATCACGGTTATTTAAGAGTAATTACATGATCTACTCGGTCTTTGGCAAGGAGTAAAAGTATTCGGAAACAGACTATATGTTCCTTTTTCAAGTGATTAAAGCACCTCCTCTCGTATTTTTGAGACTTCAATACTAATAAACAGGAATTTCTGAAATTATTTCAAAATTGACAGAATACACAGAAGAAACTAACTGACCTTCTTCTTATCCTTAATCTCACTCGACTGAATCCATATCTTCCTTTGATCTTTATACCTCTCAGGTTTCTTAATCTCCTCCTTCTATAAATCCGAATCAGATTTCTTCTTGCATTATCAATTATCACAGATCCACTAAAATTAAAAGTTCTCTTTTTTTTATATAAAAAAAAAAAAAAAAAAAAAACACAACAGTTAGAGAAATACTTGATATAAGAACTGATTGTGAGAGAACAAATTGATTGATTCTTCTAATTTCTTTTGTTTAAAGAGGAATTGCTGCGGTGGTAGTGAGTTAGGGTTTTGGTTTGTTAGAGAGAGGCGGGGCTGCTGAGGTTAAAGCTTGAGAAAGAGAAAGAGATTGAGGGACTGGAGTAAAGTAATAAAAGAAAGGCAAATGCTACCCCGCGCGGCAGCGTGGTGATGCTTTATAAGCTAGCATGTTTTAAACCGTTGGATCATGAAAATATCCATTTTTTTTAGATGGGAACAACTGTTTGTATGAAATTTATTTGCAAAAAAATCCTTTATCATCTATAAATTTAGATTGAAATCCTTATCTTCCGCCTTGCTCTCTGCGCCTGTGTATAATCAAAACGTAAACCGTGAAAATGGATCTTAATGTCCATTAATAAGTAAAAGAAAAATTATCTACCCTCTCCATTAAAGTTAGCAACTTTTCTGTTTTCATCGTGTTATCTATTGGTTGAAATTTGATGACGGATGATGATCATAGGTTTGGTGGCGGTGGAATCGAAGATGACGATGAAAGAGAGATGCTTGTGGAGGTGGTGGCGGTGGTCTTACTTCATGGCAGTAGGTTGATTTGATGAGTTCTGATAAATTTTGTGGGCTTTCCGAAAATCTTTCAGTACAAATCCAATTAATTAAGAAAAAAGCACAGTTACCTCTATAAGCAACATAATCATAAAACAAACCTTGATTAGATTTCCCTATTTCTTAGATTACCACCCATCTCGACCACCACCATTGCAGCCATTGAATCAAACTGGGTTTGATCAATTGTTTAGAAAATCAAAGTAGAATCACATAAACATTTTCTGCAGAAAACTAAGTTTAAAACATAAGAATATCTGATCTTTAACATAACCCGTGCGATCTTTTTACATAATGATCCAACACTATAAATGTTGTATGATTATATTGTTTTAATCATCTTTTTTTTTTTTTGCTGTGTTGCTACAGGAGAGGTAGAGAAAAAGAAGACAGGAAAAATGGAAGACTAAACAAATAACAAAAAAACTTGTACCAGATGATAAATATGGGATAAGTTAAGGACTTGGTTTTTTATGTTGACAGTTGTAATCTAATCTGAGAAGCAAAATTACACGATTCGAGAAGATTTGACGATGGACACCCGCTAGCTTATAATTGGGTTGTACGCGACAGTGCGGGAGAGCACGACCCAGAAAGAAATCTAAGAACATTACGAAAAGAACAAGCATTTGTGGGAATCAAAAGTCAATCCCAAAAGTCGAAATTAAAAGAAAAAAGTTGTTTCACAAAAAGTTAGGTTTTTTACTTTTAAAATTCACTCTGAAATAAGGTTGTTGACGTTTTTGACTTTCAGAAGTATCACATCCAAACCTAATAGTCCATTCCAATTCCGCCTTCCATCGACAAGGTTCTTTTCAGCAAGTATCACATCCACCAAGCTCATACCTGAAATGAATTGCGACCTTTTTTTGTTTGTTCGAATGCAATGTGCTATTTGGACAGCTTCCACAGATAGCCCTTATAGTCATCCCTATACGTGGCTGCCAGGTGGATGAAAAGCAAAGAAAATTAAAATCATTTTTTTCCCCGAAAACGAGGAAAATCCTCTTAGAATTTATATTATAGAATTATGAGACTTAGAAGTTTGAGAATCTTTAGCAGTTAAGGTTGATGCAGTTTGTAATGTAGAGACTGTGAAGTACTCCCTCCAATTTACACATAAACCTGCCTATCTTTTAGAGACGGAGGGAGTATTGTATTTAGCATGTCTCATTTTCACACGTTTTTAATAGCATTACGATTACAAAAGGTTGATATATTTGTTGCGTTCCTAATGTTAGCATTTACGTTGAAATTTATAAATGTTGAAATCCCAAAATGTGTGTTATTATAGTATCTATGCTCCTAACTTCAGCATATCATCCTACCGGAAGGCGGCTTCAGCTCCCTTTTCCTCTAATTGTTCTCTTGTAGTGCAATATGTGTATGTTCCTCTTGCCTCAACAGTTCTTCCTGTTATGATCAACTAAAGTTAAGCCAATGCCGGCTGAACTTGTGGAATTCAACATCAGCATTGATAAAGCAATTGTAAGTCATAGACCCATATAAGTTAGCTTCTTATCAGATTCCCTGTTTGGAATTGTTAGAGCTCCATCATGCATTGGATTTTAGTATAGAGACTGCATGATATTGTAATCAGGTTTGTTGACATATAAATAACTATTTATAAATCTTACAATTGCTTCGGCTGTTTTTACACTGTTTTGCTGAATTTGTTGGAAAGTTACTTCACACCTAGCCTTGCATATATGTCACATGATTATATTACACATTTCTGGCCATTTTATTATACCATAATCCTTGCTTCGAATATCAAATCATTTGTTTAGCTAATCATGAAAGTTATCACAGCTATCAAGTACATAGCAATATATATATTTAGATGCATCCATACTTGAATTGCGAAGTTGAATTTGAAAAACATATGTACTGTATTAGTGATTCCTCACCCTCATTACAAAGTTTTCATTTGGTTTCGATGTTACAGAGGGTTACTGCAACTCTCATACTTGTTGGGAATATGGAGTATGCAGCTTTCCATATAAATATTTTAATTGAAGGTTTGCAGATTCTATATTACAGCTGCTCCAGTCTATATTATTAGTATGAGTACTATTAATAGAGTTATAAAGAGACTTCACTGTAAACTTACTTGTTGAATTCAGATTCCAATGTGCCCTATCGTCAACATCTTTCCTAGGTATAGTTATTTTCTTTATCTTTTTTTAATGTTGTGTGATCAACTTTTAGACGACTTAAAAGTTGAAAATCTGTTTTGATCTCACTCTAGAAATTGCATTTTGACTTATGGAAATTATGTTGGGATCTTGCAACAATGAACAACACGTTAGATGTATCAAAAATAATATGTAAAGAACTAATGCGAAACAACTCTACCGAAATAACTTGACGAGGGCAGAATCACAGGTTCAACAAGTTGTCCTTAACACATTAGTTCGCCGGTATACTCGAGTTGAGTAATGCTAAACCCCTCACAAAGAAGATGTGTCCAGGATAAGACTGCCCGATATAACTTGAGTTAGCACAACGCAAGTTACCCTCTCTTCGAACTCAGCGACGGGGATGGAGGTAAAAACGTATGGAGAAACCCTAGAATAAAAGAAGAATTTTTCGGTGTATTGAAATCATATTTTCGAGTTGTATTTATAGGATGAAATACTTGCAAATCAAGTTAGGTTTTGGTTTTCTTCAAAAACAAGTAAAAGGAATTTACCATAAATAAAACTCTTAAGAAATAAGTTTGGAATTAATTTCCTAAAGAAAAATTCGCCCAAAAATAAATCCGTGTATTAAAGTGACTTGGTGCATGGCATACGCGCATACAGCATGGGTAAAAATATGTATTTTTGAACACCCGCTCCACCCACGTTTTACAATTCATACATAAGTGTGTGATTATATAGTGGAGATCCTATTTAGTTTTCCACAATGTGGGACTAAAGGTTCCACTTCATTCACCCAAAAATGAGTGAGTATCCTTAGACCCTTAGGTCATTAGATCAAACCACACCAAGACCATAAAACCTTTTAATTTAAAACTCATTTTCTCCAACAAATTAAAAAGTCAAAAGTTAGTTTGGGTAGAAATAATTTATAAAAGAAAATTTTTTGCGAAGTAAATTGTGTTTCCATCTGACTTATACTTCTGGTATCCAAAAAGGCTATAGCGAAAAATGTACAATAATAATTTTTATGTGATGTGTTTTTGACTTCTAAGGAGTATTTTTACTTCTTTTGTTCCCAAGTTAGGCTAAGGTCCGGTTTAACTATAAGCCAGAAATTATAAATAACAAAAACTTGTCTAAGGTACAAACATTTGAACGAAAAAAAGAAAAAAAAATCTATTCTTATTCAACTTTGGTGCAAAATTTTGATTACCAAATCAATAATTAAGAAGTTGTTTAGTTATTTTATATTGCTTGCCTCCAATTCACTTATTCACGAGTAATGATGAAAAATTGAAATGGTTCCGAAGGTTTAGGTAAAAGGATTATAACTCTGTACCCTAGTTAGTAAGTTCGTGAATGATTCACGAATCATTCGTGATTTTTTTCGTATCACGAATTTTACCGTCTTATTTGCATACGTTTGCAACTCCGAACCCAAGTCGCGTATTATATGGCATTTCCGGATTATTCGCAAATCGTTCACGAATTTTACGTATCCCGAATGATACGTCCGCTTAATTCACCATAAATTCTTTATCTTTACGTTTTCAAAGGCCCCACTATTTAGGCTTTACTGCCTCCCGAGCATACACGACCCAATATTAGACGTTGTTGCAATTTTTATGAAACAAAAATGACTGAGGAGATTTGAAGGTGAAGGTGAAGGTGAAGGTGAGAGAGATCTCTAACTCACTAACCAAGCATCTAAACCACTATACCACGTCCTCTTGGATGACTAATGTTGTATAAATTATTAATATCATCATATTAAGTTTATTTTTTCTTTAAATAACTCACACATATGCATAAAAATCTATGACCTTATAAATACAAACTAGATTTTGTGCCCGTGCTATGCTCGGGCATTTTCGTTCTTTGAACCATATTTTTGATTTGATAACGCTTGCCCCGTCTTGATTTGAATTTGTAAATCTCGGCTTCGTCTCGCCACGTACCGATTTGAACTAATATTGTTGTATGCATGTGCTACGCATTGGACATCTTTCTTTGAACCATATTTTTGATTTGATAAAGCTCGGCTTTGCCTCGTCCGGACCCAATTTGGGTAAAGCTCGGCTCAGGCCTCCCCCCATCCTGATTTTGATTTGGGGTGCCTGTTGCTTAGGATTTTTGATTTGGTGAACCATAAATGTGAAGATAAAATTCAGGTGTAAGCGATTAGGTTCCATCATAATCGTATTTATGCGGTTGAATGGTGATTAGAAATGTACAACCATTGATAAGGTTATGATTTCTTTATCAATAATAGAAATTAGAATAAACAATATTATAGAAAATTCTTGATAACCTTGATAAATTATGATCAACAGAACAAAAGAAAGTGTAAGAATCAACAGAACCTTGATAACCTTGATAATTATGATCAGTAGCCTATTATTACAGTACTTTGAATTAATTATTGAGTATACAACCCTTAAAATTAGAATAATGATTCCAAACCAACATGAGGTTACGCTTATAATTAGTCAAAAGCATTTTCAAAGCAATACTTTTAGCTTATAATTAGCCTCTTGAGAAGTATTTACATAATACGTACGTAACAGGTTACTCTTTTAGCTGCATTTTTGATTTGGTGTGGCTCGGCTTCGCCTCGCCCAAGGACCCTTCGTTTATTATCCTTTTCCACCAGAGGATACTATTAGTACAAATTGATTCTATGAAAACCAAAATTTACATTCGCATAAGAACGTACCATCCCTAAATCGGAATTCATCTGGAGGCAATATGAGCAACCAAGAAGCAATGTAATACTGGAAACTCTAATACATCAGTAGTCACATCTGGCACCCGAGTTTCCAAAATCATATCGTATTTTGATTCTCACCCTTCAATCCTGGCTATGAACACGATGTCCTCAGCTAAGAATCTGTGCGCAAATAATTTGTCTTCTACCGATATAATTTGAGCCATACAACTGACCTACAAAACATAGAAACACACAAACGATAAGAACATGAAATACTTTGAAGCACTTTAAAAAAAAATTTAACTCCTCAAGCTTCTACCACTAAGATCAATGCGCATTCAGAGACATGGGATAAATTTCTGGAATTTAGAGGTGCAAATACATGAATTTAGACATGGGATAAATTATTGTTAAAGTTTAACTTCATGGGCTGTTTCGAGATTTGAGATTTGCAATTTTAACTTCATTATCTGCTTTCACATATGAAGTTTACCTAATTCATCCCTCATGGAATAAGCAGGTAAAGTATTCAATACAAAATTAATGGAGCCTGAGATGTCAGAGAAAAGACAACATCAGGGATTCAAGATTTGCTCTGCCACTGGAGGCGCCATTATCCCACTATTTTTTCCAAATATAGCCGACTAATATCAACCTGAAACGGGGCAATTTATCATGTTACCAATACATTGGGAGAAGGGCTATTAGTAATTTGTGCTTATTGAACAGAAAATATGGGATAATGAGCGCAAAGATGGATGTTGAAAACAATATGACTATTGGCGTTCAACTTCAATGTCCAGTAGACTGGGCATGTATTATCTAATTGAATATTATGTAAGCATGACAAAAGAGATCTTAGTGTAAGCACAGACCAGAATTGTCTAAAGTGTAAAAGGAGTCTTGTTTCATGGGATTTTTCATGAAGGTAACATGATCACATAAGGCAGTTACTTCCTAGTAAGACTATTGTGAAGCATATTCGTTTATAAATGTAATAATACATGCTAGCATATTGCACAGTGCGCAGGGAAAGTAGACAATCCAACGATGATACCTTGGTCCATTCAGGAAGATCCAGCAAACCTTCTGTCAGCATCATATATTCACAAATCAAACATTCAGGCATATCCATATAAAGCAGAAAGGAGAGATATATGCTTATTTCCGGTAATATGGGTAGTAAGACCACTGGTACCAAGCCTGCTCAACCTGCACAACTATCATGATTGTACATTCAGCAAACAGTTACTGCCAGGGCTAAACTATCTTTGAAGCTTCTACAAATTTCTGGTTGGACATTAGAGAACAACCCTGCAAACTGCAAGAAAAACACAAAATAGAAAATTAACAAATCACAAACCAAAGAGATTAATTGAATACAAAATATCATAGATATTGATTTCTTTTACAGACTTTAGCGCTTGAGACAATTGGGGGCCTCCTTATTACACCAGTTCATCTATCTGTCTACTAACTTAACTTGTATTCAATAACGGAAAAAAAGAGAGGTATTTATGGATTTTAGTTTTGTAAGAAACAGTAGGTGGTTATTACTTAACAGGTCACTCAAATCTTTAATGGTGTTAGAGTCTTCAGGCGCAATGCAGGAGAGCCAAGGTCATACTGCGGGAACTGTTGTTTCCAGATGAACAGAAAAGGCAGTGTTTTATTCGGCATTGAAAGGATTCGCGTTAACCTGGGAAGCAACATCTAGAAAAATTATTCTCTGAGAAAAGTTAGGGACTTCATACCTGAAGCATAGATTTCCTGGAAATTTGACCATGCTCTTGAGCAGGGACTTTGAGATTTGACCATGCTCTTGCACCTTCGGCACAGTGGATATTCTAGATAAATTGGATCTTTGGTAGCTAATTTTCGTTAATACGACATCAAACTTTAATAAGCTCTAGCTTAAACGTATTGTTCACTTTGGATTGACCCGGCTTGCATACTTCGTTGGGCAAGTGTTTGTGCCTGCAAACACACAAAAATATAAAACTTATGCTTACACATGAGATTTAGGTTAAGTTTGGTCGGGTTAGGCCATTGTATATGCATCTTGGAACGGTCCTAGATCATCAAAGTGGCAACATCAAGTTTCAGTCTTAGATGAGTTTGGGAGAGAGTCCTCTTAAAATGGAGTTTTGGACTAACTTCCATAGGAACACTAATATGAGGAACCATACAAAACAATGCATGTTGCACAATGAATGGTGGATACCGTAATGACGAAATGTTATCATATAAATCTGAGACTACAAATTCTTAAAAGCATGCATGCTTTTAGAATTTTTTTTCTTACTTCAAAATTATTGGTTATAATACCGAAGCAAACAAAGTCATTAGCAAAATTCAAGGTGAGAGAAACAACACAATACCATTTTTATGCACAAATAATGAAAAAGAACAAAAAATTGGAAGACCACTTAAGATGTAGAACACTTTTTTGGAATTTTGGAAATTAGAGTTCATAAAATCTTACCAAACTAAAATCTCAAGCATGTGCGTGCAGTAGCGCCAACAACATATAGAATCCATGGTAAAATAGAGTTATTTGTCTCAACAAAACTAAACTGAAGGACAAAATTCTTACCTTGGTACGGCAAGGAAAATTCAGTAACAATTTCTGCCAATTAAGACTAATATTTGGAGGTACTCCTAGATTTTTAACCAAAAATAGTCAGTAATCGCAGTAAAGTCCCTTAAAGATTCGGAAGATGGTTAAGCAATAAACAGCGAACTATACCAACTTCACATTCATACGACTTTTTGTCTCTCCAAACTCAGAAAAGATAAGTATACCTTACAAAGGGTTCCTTGTTAATTCAAAATTAGGAGAATACTCACAACTTTCTCCCATATTAAAGAAATCAATGTATTATCACGATTCAAAAATGTTTACATCTAATTTAACCCTGCAACCAATGTTTATAGAACCCAACTTACCACTTTGATTTTGAGCTTGATGCTATAGATGAACATGGTTGTACCTTAAATTTTCTCCTTGATTTGCTAATACATGAACATTTCTTTTCTGGCCGAGAATCTGTAAATCATTGGTTGCTGCGAGAAAAAGCCAAAAAACAATAAATCTATCCGGCATAAGCTCAGTTTCACATAATGTAGTTTATGATGCCATGACATATAGTTGTGTACATATTTTTAAGAAATGGAAAAATTCTGGTGGATGTAGGTATCTTTGTTAAGAATTGAATACAAAATTTCTTTCGTTCTTTTGTTACCCACATAATACACACAGCTGATGTTGACGTATACAAAGAAGTTTCTATTAGCCTTCAAATGGTTCTTTGTTAGTTTTCTATTAGCCTTCAAATGGTTCTTTGTTATAGATCCTCTTAGAATCGGAACAATAACAATGACCTCTTGTGGGAACTGAGCCCAAAAGTCTGTCTATATACAAAACAGAATGCATCCTTAGTAGAAACTCCTCTAATGCTCAGGGGAAAAAAAAAGGTTGAAATCAGTTTAAAGAAAAAAGAATACACTGGTAGTTTTAACACAATCGATTTAATAAAAAAACTCAACCAAGAACAGATGCGATTGATGGATGTTGGATAGGCCGATGGTACGACCAATATCCACATTACATTTACAATTTTTTTCATGTTTGTAGACAAATAAATGACCGATACCCAATAATTAACAATACAAACACAGATTTCCAACATTGAACTTGAATAAATAATTTCAACAAACAGTTAATGAGGTTCCGTTATTTTTCCCCAAAATGAATTTTGTCTATGGAGTAGATACTAATGATTATTTCTTGAAAGCGAATCATTATAGATGATAAGATAAACTGAGGGAGAAAAAAAAATAGCGAAGGACGGAAGGAGAAAATACCTTCAAAAATGAAGAACGTTGCCAAAGCAATCTTACAAAAATAGATGAAGCATTGCGACTTCAATGGATTAAGAGGACAACTCGACTGTGCACCCAAACACCCCAAATTAGTGCATTGTTTAAAACTAAAAATGAACAATCATCAGCACAGAATGAGATAATTAGGGAGTGAAACTCACGTAAAGAAAATCGGAAGAAGAAAATAAACAAACTCTAGTAGCCATCTCCTTGCTAACTGATTACTGTCTGCGAAATCAGAAAACAAAAGGGGTACGGTTTTGGTTTATTATATGTCCAGCAAAAAAGATGGAAAAACAATCAAACAGTGGAACATTGTGAAGGAAAAAAAAAGAGGCAGTAGGGAAAGTAATGTGATATTAAGAATTAGGGTTTTAGGAAAATGTTTTCGGCCGAATTAAAATCGAAAATCAAAACAAAAAGGAGAAAAGAAGCGAACAAAACAAAACCAAACCACGTACCTGGATAAAATTTGATTTGTATAACAGCAAGCGAAGAGAACAGATACAGAAAAGGGAAGAGAAGAAAATCATAAAAACGCAAAAATCCATGTGAAAAATCGCAAAGAAGAAATCGATTAATGAACAGTATGGTTAGGGTTTACCAACAGATGATATCAACAGATCCATTAGGTACATAAGGATCAAATCGAAACCAAGAATCCCTATTAGGGTTAGGGTTTATTGATTTTACCCGCAAAACAAAATATGGGCTCAAGTTTATTGATTAAGAGAAACATAAGCCTGTAAAAGAGAAAGTGTAATACTCCTTTTTTGTTTGATTCTAGGGTTTTGTTTTCTTTCCTTTGCTTTCTTTCCATCGCGATTGAGAAAGAATTTTTTTTTTCGCGGTGAACAGAGGAAAAGAAGAATTTTTTTTAGGTTATTTGTTCTCTCGATTTTTTTTTCGTTTTTTTTCCGGGATAAATAAAAATATTTCTTTATTTTATGAGGAAAAGCCTCTTTTTTCTCTCCTTTGAGAAAAAATGGAACGGAACAATTCTGTGTGAGGGTGAGGGTCACCGTTCAACGTGGAGCCTAATGACCTTAGGCTTTTAAAGGAGTTAGATTATTTGTTATATATAGATATCGAATTTTCAGAGCCGAACTCGCATTTATAAATCGAATTATATACGTACGTATGCCGTTCCGAATTACTTAAGAATCACGTCCCGTCGACCGAATTTTGAACCGAATCGGATTTCATAAAACCGCATGCGATACTCGTGACGCTTGCCGCTCCGCACGTTGCCGAATCCCAAATTGCTAACTAGGCTCAGTACAATGGGTAGCTAGTGTTTTTTCACATATAAGATATCCCTATCTCTAATAAGACATTGAGAAATGTGCAAACCTATGGTTTAGCCGTAGAGGGCTCCCTGAGCTGAATGCATCCCCACTCTATAGCAGCTATGCGGTGGTTGTAGGCTTATATATAGGCCTTGCTAATGCCATCATTAGAGTGGACTTTGGAATTTGAACGCATGCATGGTTCTCTATCCCAGATGAACAGTGATGCCGCATGGTACCTAAGACGGGACTTTGACATAGGGTTCACTCTCATGTCATTATTGCCTATCGGGGGCTACACTCGGTGCAGTAATGGCCATTGGGTATTGAATGCTTTTAGATAGGGTACTAGTTATGGGTGATGAGCGACAGCTTGGGGTTGGGAAATTACAGCTGAATTTATTAGTCAGAGAGTGTACTTAATTAGACGGTTGGATGGTATTAGTTGTAGATGGTAAATGGTAAGAGCAAAGATAGTAAATTTTTTTTTTTGGTAGTTGTTGGTTTGGCTAGAAGTCTCCTTTCCGAGTCCGTGCTGTGTTGTTGTTAAACTGCTTGATGTTTTGAAAGGAGAAATCCGGCTTGATTTTGGAGACCAGAGTGAGCAATTCTTAGGAGTTGGGGTGCAATGAATGTAAAAGTGCTGGTAGTTCTATCAGGAAACTCTATCCAAGACGTGATTGACCCGTTATTTCACACAACATTTCCTTCCTTCATGAAGAGAGTTGCACTGTCTGTCCTGTAAGACTGACAATTGAGTAAGATTAAATGGGCTGATTTAATTCACGTTAGTTGCGAGCCCATTTGGATTTGTCGATGATATATTTGCACGAGCTACTTCGGGTGTTTTTTGTTTTTGTTTTTTTTTATTGGGGGTTTTGAGTTTTCCCCCTAAATAAAATAGTGATTGAGCTTTCCCCCAGAATTATTAATATTAGCAACTTTGCCCCCTAAATAATATTTTTGACAAAAATATCCCTATTGCGCATGTACGAAATACACATGTGTATTAAACATGTATTTTCACCTTGAACTTCCTCTTTTACCCTCACTTGGTACGCATGCCTTGCCTGACATATGATCAAATAACATTCATGTAGACCAGATCGATAAAGTTCAAAAGCCCTGCTGCCAATGAAATCGAAATGAGATATCGAAATCAGTGGTGGACATTAGAATCGTTGGCTACATACAAATTTGACTACATTTACTAATGGACTGTGGGCATTAGATTGAATATTAGGTACATTAAGGAATCGTAGTTAGTGATCAAACATTCGTTGTCATTTTTGCATAAGGCCGTGAGTTTCAGTGATAATAATTCTCATGAGAATAAATCTCAAACCTCCATTCGTGAAATATGAATACCGAATCTTCTCAAATGCCTCCTTGCCTCATGTATCGTACCCATTCAAACCTTTAACACAAACTGATCCGATCTAATCAAAAACGTCGCCACATCCATTTCAATCTTCCCACTTTTTGAGAATAAGCCAAGAAATTGATCAGAACCCCTAAAAGAGTTGAACTTAAGACGACCTAAAAGGCTAAAACCACACCCAACAGTTGGAAAACCAAAAAATAACCCTAACCTAATTTCTTTTCTCCATCACGGAAGAAGAAAGGAATGGAAGAGACAAAGTCCTCATGTGAGCTCGGACGTGTTTTAGTGCCGGTTCATAAAACTAAACCATGGATTATTTGATGATACGAATGGATAAATACATGGCCACATGAAAGAAAATTTTAATGGATTAACGTGCCAAACATGTGATGGTAATATAGGAAGTTCAAGGAGAAAATACACATGTATATTTCGTACATGCACAATAGGGATATTTTTGTCAAATATATTATTTTAGGGGGCAAAGTTGCTAACATTAATAATTTAGGGGGAAAACTCCATCACTAATTCGTTTTGGGGGGAAAACTCAAAACCCTTTTTTTTTTTTTTTTTTTGGCGATCATCACACTTGCATAATGTGATCAAACGATTTTTTTCCATCAGAATTTTCATATGACATGCTTTCTAGAGTGCACAATTAGAACTTGAATTCGGGGCATATTCAAGATATTTACTGTATGAAGTTATTACGGCTGATCAAGCATGCTTATGATAATTGTTAGTGGGTAGATATCTGCACGCCAAATGATACCAGATGTTATGTGCCAATGTACCATAACTTGTGAGTGCTATAGTTTAACCTGATCTCCAAACCAGCTACATCTAGCTAGAGACTCGATCACCATCCGTCACAAACAACATAAGACACCGCTGTGGACAAGGACTTCTAGCTAGTAACGTACACTACAGGAAAAACCCCAATTTACAACTGTTTCTTCACAGGGTTTTTCGCATAACTTGACCTCTGAAACCATACCTCAGTTTTTCCTACCACATTACTTCAACAAATTTCCAAAGGATATATATATATAGGGGTAAGAGGCAAAATGCCCCAAAATGGACTATCACCTTGTGGAAATGCCCCGGACGTTTAAAAATAAGTCAAAATGCCCCAATCTGTTAGTTTTCCCGTTATATAGAGTTAACTGGTCAAACTCCCACACATGTGTACTCTCACGTGGAAAAAATTTACATTTTTATCCTTCAGAACTAGATTGAACCATTGTTCGGCACGTGTAGTTTGATCCAACGGGTATCCTTAACAATACACCCACATTACTCGCACGTGTTACAAACAATTTTACCGACTCTAATATTGCCTTCTTCGAAAATGACTACCGTGTCCTAAAAGATTAGATTATGACACGTGCCAGATAATTTAAAATGGACAGCCACAGATCATTTAGAAAATCCACTGATGTTTCCATATTACTCACAGCTACATGAGTTCAAATTAATTTCTCTATTCAATAAATAAATTACTTTCAAATTAATTAATTACATGAGCTCATTGAATTCACTGGTCATTATACCAATGATCAGTGAGAAGATCGAATATACTGCGGAAAAGAGACCTAACACAATTAAGAATAATTCAGTTATATTCTCCATCACTTTTTCATGAAGCCAAAAGCCTTTTGACTGGGGCAAGTAAAGCAACGGCACTACGTTCTAGGATTGGAGTATTCGTGGAACACCACCCTCAGCTTATCTTCAACTACCCCAGCATGGAAGCTTACCAACAACTTGCAAAATCACTGTGTAAAGTCAAATAAGAAATAAAATGAATTGAGTTTGTCTTTTTTGGCGAAAAACGTCAAACATGTCTGTCACGGTGAAATTATGTTGATCTAGTATGGAAAATGTAAATACAGAGAAGAAGCTTACATTAACTGAGATCCAGTGTCACCTGTATGAATCTCAAGAGTCTTGTCCCAGAGTTGGGGTCGCATAGACTGCAGAGGCGACCAACATCGATGGAGGGAACATTACCACCGCGCACTGCATCAAACCCCATTCTGCCAAGAAAAAAGCCATGTTCTCCATCTGAATTCAAAGAAAATTAATAATCAGAAACTAAGATACACAAAACTTCCAACAATCAAAAACAGTAAGAGAATGAGCAGTACACATTCCGGAAAAAAAATGCAAGTCCCTAAACTGGCCATTCATACCGCTTACACAGAAATCTATATTCTCAGTACCCATTTCGAAAGATTTAACAAAAATAAACCAATTCAATAAGTAATAAATTATGGTTCTATAGATAGAATTCAATCTATTGCAGCATTGGGTCACCATAAACAGAATGCAACAATCAATCATAACAATAAGTACTCTTTGCACAATAATCAAAAGTATGAGTGGCCATATTTTTGACAATTGAAAACTGGGCGTAGCCCATTAGATTTAGCAGCTAATTTATGGTCATATGTCATATGCGTTCAATTTTAATCCTTAAAGTCATCTCTCCATAATCCACTTGACAACATTTAAATTCACATTTAAATTATCAATAATCAATTTATGGTTCACATTTCAATAATCTGACAGTTTCATACCATAGTTCCTACAACATTTTAGAACTTGACTGCAAAACAAGATTCAAATTTCTAGAAACTGATTGACTCAAATCTCATAAAAACCATGAATTGTACAACCAAAATGACAACATTAGTAGTGTAAAAAGATACACTTACATTAAGAATTTCAAATTAAATAAACATGCACACAGTCAAGTGAAAAATAGGGAAGAAAAGAATTTACCAGCAGAAGCATGATACTTGATTGCAATTACAAATCTATAAATCGATTTCATCACCTAAAAATTGAAAAACCCCAAAATCATGAACCCTAATTTCGTTTCTCTGAAACCCTAATTCATCTACTATAGACCCTAGTAAAATTTGCATCACACTTTCTCTAAAACCTAATTTCAATTCGTTAAGCGTTCAATTTAAACGGCTATTGAAAAACAAAAAATCATTGATTCGAAAATCACAAACACCGAAAGAAAATCAGGTTTTCAAGAGCTTACCTGTTCTTCCCTCTATTCATAACTCAACACCAATATCAATTTAAGAAAAGGCTCATCTTCAGTTACCAGCTAACTTCTATTCTCGATCTAACTATTACTCTATGTCTCTCGATCTCTCTCACTCTCTCTGGCTTTCTTTTCTGTCTGAAAATTTTTGCGGATGAAACTCGGTTAGGGAGAAGATAAGGAGAGGATAAGATTTTCCCCGCACGTGTTATTCACTTGTGTGGTAAACCGACACGTGGAGGTGACACATATTATCCCAGATTTTAACACGTGGCCAAAGTTACATCATTCCCGTTCATTCTATTCAAGGGTATAATCGGAATTTCAGACACCGTTGACCAGTCAACATGCCCCATCTTGACTAATTAACTCTAAACTAACGGATTGGGGCATTTTGACTTATTTCCTAACGTCCGGGGCATTTTCACAAGGTGACTATCGAAATTGGGGCATTTTATCACTTAGCCCATATATATATATATACTGAAATCTTGAACCATTCTTAGTTGAAAACTGCTTCTTGTCCCAAGGGAACACCTTCATTTTTAGTACAATGATAAAGCCAGAAAGTGTGGTCACAACAGTGAGAGGTGCTTGGGTACCAAATGAGAAAGTAACTTCTAAACAACTTAAATGTCGGAAATCTGTTTGGATGTCACTCCAGAAGTTACATTTTGATTTCTGGAAGCAAAAAAGTTAAAATTTAATTTGAGACATAAATAACCTTTACAAGCAAATATTTTGTAAAGCAAATTTTTTTTTTTGCTTCTAACTTCTACTTATGGTATCTAAATAGGCTGTAAGCAAGAAAATGTACAGAGTACAATAACAACTTTTGTGCTTTTGACTTCTAGAGTAGTTTTACTTCTTTTGCGTCAAGTTGTGCTCGTTCTTTGTTTTTGCTCAAATATACTAGTAACTAATCGTTGCAAAATAGGACAAGACGTAATCGATTTTGAAATAGCTGTAGGCTGCTAATCACTCTCTGGACGGAAATGGTAGAATTGTGATGCACGGAAGGTAGCCAGCCACTGCTTAATAGCAACAGAGAGTACAGGATAAACAAAAATGGTCTGAGACACTCTCAGTAGTTACGCACATGATTAGTCATTAACACTCTGCTAAATCTTGTTTAATTAAGAAACATTAATCAATATGATCAGTCATTTTAGGGTCCTTCTTATTAAGCCGGTAGACTGCTCTGAATATAGGTGGCGGCAGACTCTGAATAAGCTAATGAACAAAAAGACAGTTTGTCCGAAAATATCAAATTTTCAGGAAAAGAATTCATTAACCCAAACAATTCCAACATGTGGACTTTAAAATTTGAACGCATGTGTACAACAGTACAAGTGTTGATGGTTCTCTATCCCAGATAAAGGCTGATGCCACATGGTTCACTCTCATGTCATTATTATTGCCTAGCTATTGGGGGCTAGACTCATTGGTCATTGGGTATTGAAGGATTTTAAAAGCTCTTTATATTAGGGCACTACTTTTATGGGTGATGTTTGACAGTGTTTGGTTGGAAAATTACAGCTGAATTTATTAGTCAGAGAGTGTACTTAATTAGACGGTTGGATGGTAATGGTTAAGTTGATGCATTGGGATCTGTAGATGGTAAATGGTAAGAGCAAAGATAGTAATTTTTTTTTTGGTAGTTGTTGGTTTGGCTAGAAGTCTCCTTTGTGAGTCCGTGCTTGATGTTTTGAAAGGAGAAATCCGGCTTGATTTTGGATACCAGAGCGAGCAATTCTTAGGACTTGGGGTGCAATGAATGTAAAAGTGCCGGTAGTTCTATCAGGAAACTCTATCCAAGACGTGATTGGCCCCGTTATTTCACACAACATTGCGGTCTTGAAAGACCTTTGAACACATCCATAATAGCTTCTTTTGAATTCGGGCACCCCAGAGTCACTCAAAACTTCTTCAGTTACAAGTCTGTACACAAAAAAAGGTCTTGTTAACTTGTATACCCGTATACATGTTAAAGTTCATTAAAACAACAATTTTTTGCATTGGAAACAAGAATTGTTTGTTTTATTGCATTGAAAACGGTAATTCTTTGCATTGGGAACAAAAATTGTTGTTTTGGTGCAAGAAAAACCAATTTCTAGTAGAATAAGACAAAAACACACAATTTCCAAAGAAATAAAATACTTCTGTATTAGACCTTAACATGTATACGGGTATACAAGTTAACAAAAGCCGTCTAGAAATATTGTTGGGAAATTTTGAATTCGATTTTGTGAACAAAAGTCTCGATTGGATAGTTTTGTTTGATTGGGTAAGTCGTCGAAAAATATGTCATATGCGTGCTAAAAATCTGGCACCTCTTCACATAGAATCTTTGGTATCAAATAACTCATAGAACCCTTGGCGTCAGATAACTCTAGAGTCTAGCCACCAAGTAATCGGAAACTTGTGGCGAAATTTGTTCTTGTAGGAATTTCAACTCTATCACACATCTTCAAAACATGTAAAATTTGAACTCTTCAAACTTAAAAGTAGAGGGAAATAAATGTGCAAAACTATTCATCTTATAGGCTTAATAGCAGATTCAGGGAACATGCTTTATCATCATTTATGCGTTAACTGAAACAAGGCTTTCCTTGTACACATTAGTTTTTTGTAGGAGCAGAATCTCGCAACAGTTATGTCTCAGCGAAGTTTTAAATAAAAGGTGTTTGCGAAGGCCATCGCAGAGTTTTAGAGAAGTGATGTAGCGAATGACGTCAGTCTAATAATGAGGAAAGTGTGAAGATTTTGCGAGATTGAAGTTAACTTGCGAAGAAAGCCCTTGTAAGCTTGCGAGAATGACACAGACAAGATCCGAAAATAAAGGTTGGCTTAGCTGTCATCCGCTATGTAATATCCTATATAAAGGACCAAGCAGATTTGAGAAAAAGGAGGAGATCTTTGTGAGAGAGGTTGGAGAGAACAAATAGGAGAGAGAAAGTCTAGAGCTATTCTGATTTCTTTGTATTCTTATTACTCTTGTAAGATTCTTCAGCTAAATAAATAAAACTTTGATAATTGATCGTGAAATTGGATTGGATCATTGTGTAATCTTGTAGGGGTGTTGTTGTAGGAAATCCTGCAACTACATATTGGCGCTAGAAACAGGGATTGAAATTTGAAGATTATCTGAAAACAAGATTGAATGAGGATATTATGATTTGACAGAATTTGAAGCAGTTGGTGAAGAATCTGTGTGTTGTATAACAGGTTATTGAAATCAAAAGAGATGATGAAGCAAGTCAATAAACCGATTATGGAAAAGATAATCAAAGTCAAAGAAGACGGTAGGAAATTGGAATGTAGCTTAATAACGAAGACAATGATTATGAGTTTCATGAAAATCTCAAAGGAAGAATACATAAACGAGATTTTGAAGGAAAGAAAATTATGATTGTAGAAAAGGTGTCACCATTGAAGATGTGGGAAAACAGAAAATTACATTCACAAGCAGTTAGTAAATACCGAGAGAAAATTTAAGTCACACAAAGACTCCGTTGGTAATCACAATAATCTGCAAAGACGAAAAGAGAAGGACGAACTGCGAAGTCTATAGAAGAATGGGCGATGAACAGAACTCTAGTAGATACAGGAAGTTCAGTCGACATAATGTTCTACCATGCATTCAAAGGGATGGGATACAAAGATGAAGAGATGACTTGTTCAACATATCATATCCATGGTTTTGGTAAATTTATAACAAAACCTAAAGGAGAAATAGTGGTGCGAATATTGCTAGGAGAAGTTGAAACACAAGTGACATTGTGTGTAGTGGATATGGAGTCGCCTTACAACATGTTATTGGGAAGACCATGGATACATCCAATTAAAGCGGTAGCATCACCATTGCATCAGTGTATCAAGTTTCCTATGCCTAGCGGAATAGGTGAAATCAGAGGAAGCGTTAGCGATGCGAAAATGTGTCATCAGGTGGAAGTAGAAAGTTATGAAGGACGTGCAAAGAGGCGAAAAATTCGTTGGAAAATGGCGAAAGAGGCTAGGAAAGAAGAAGAATTTAGAATTTACATGATAAAAGCAAAATAAGGAAAAGGAATACCAAGCAAAATTTCGCAAAAAGGAGACAAATCGATAAAAACAATAAAAGAGCAAACATCAATAGGAGAGTCAAAGGCGGTTTACACTGCAGCGAAACCAACAAAAGAAATAAATGTTGGAACTGAAAAAGAACCAAAGATGCTAAAGATATTGGAACTAAAATGGATGCAGATGAAGAAGAAAGAACAATCAATCTCTTGCGAGAATTCAAGGACATCTTCGCGTGGAGCATGGATGAGATACCTGCTATAGATCTTTCTGTTGCATGTCATCATTTGGAAATTAACAAAAATGCAAGACCATTCAAGCAGAGAATAAGAAAAATAACAACAACATACCATCCTCAAATAGAAGAAGAATTGCAGAAGATGTTGGATGCAGGAATTATACGGAAAGCAAAATACCCAGAGTGGATTGCAAACATGGTAGTGGTACCTAAGAAGAATAATGGGATAAGAATTTGCATAGATTTAAGTGATCTAAATAAAGCTTGTCCACAAGGTGATGCTTTTCCTTTACCGGACATCCCACAAATAGTCGAATCGCAAAGGGAATGATAGAATGTCCTTTTTAGATGGATATAAAGGTTACAATCAAATTCCTCTGTTGAAGAAGATCAGAGCATATCGTTCTTGTTGTTGTCGTCTGTGTATGTTGGATAGGAGATCCGGATGGCAAGAAGACCCAATGGAATGCCTCTCTCATCAAATGGATCAACATTGGATTAGCCGGGTACAGGGTGTACGGGGGAATGTTGGATAGGAGACCCGGAGCCAAACAGTACACTTCTTGGTTTTCGAGAAAATCGGGAACGCGCAACCGGATTTTGGCAACCATCGGTTCTCCACTAACAGGACATAGGACCTAGGTTTTTCCGACCATGACATGGTGTTTCCTTTTCATACTTTTGGAAGCTCAAATGTTGCCTTGATCGAAGTGGATGAGGTCTGAATTTGTTCTGATTTCGTTAATATTGATTTGCATTGAACAGCTCTAGCTTTTAAATATGTAATAATTTTTGTCTTTTGTTGTTCTTGAAAATCAGATGGACCATGCAATTTATTTTAGACTCAAAATCTAGTTAATTTGTTTGTTGTGTGATAACTGACCTATATTATCAAAGTAAATTAACAACTACTCATTGCATTTGAAATATATGTGTGCCTCTTTATTGTAACTTAAGAAAATGCATGATCATAATAAAATTGTACTAGTCGGGAATGGAAATGTTAACATTTGCAGGTCTTTATTTCAGTTCTTTGGATCAATTCCCAGAGAAAATTTTTGAAGGGGGCGTTTTTTTAAGGGGTATGGGGGACCAATGATATGTTGACACATGTCTTTGATTCCCATGAATTCTGTCTCCAAAAATACCAACATCAATCAATAAAGAATACAAATTTTTTCTCCAAAAATACACTTTTTTTATATGTTTGGAAACATAATTCATGGGAATCAAAGACACGTGCCAACATATCATTGGTCCCACATGCCCCTTCTAAAAACCGCCCCCATTAAAAATTTTCTCCAATTCCCATGTAGTAAACTAAGATTGAGGTGTATGGTTGGAATTTGATGGTTTAAGGCAATGCCTAATCGGTTTTCGGTTTTAATGGAATTTCTGGCACCTACCAAAATGAATTATTGGTTTCAGAACCATTTCAGATGTAGGCTGAATTAGTATTAAACTCAATTGGGTGTGGATGAACTACGACCGAGATGGTAGTTGGTACTTTGGTTTACCTTAACAGTTAAATGCTTGCAGGGTGGTAAGTGGATTAAATCATTGACATGTGTGCCTCCAGAAGTCCCTCTCTATTCTTTTTGAAAATACCGACTTCATTTTCCCTTCAATGTTTTGCTTACCTGCTTAATGCATTAAAGATTCCTGAAAAATCGATGAAGTGTCTAATAAAAGCTCTCTAACTCTTTTTTGTTTTCTTCAGCTTTGGCCAACAATATATCCCGACCACCAATCGTTTTGTATGCTTTCAAAGCCATTTCTTAGTTCCTTCATGAAGGTATGCAATTATTGTTCCTGTTCATGACATTAATTTCTTAACATTGTGTATTTAAGTCGTATTTGGTTGGGAATGGGGTTCAAAAATATGAATTAAGTATTATTGTTCATGTTTTGATAATTAAGAAAGGGGTTAGCTGAAACTAGAAAACTTGGGATGTGATTCACATTACTGCCTCAGAAACACCACAAACATAAAAAGATTGTACTGTTTGAATGTGGATGACTTCTCCTCCAAGGTATTCCAGTTTGAATGTCGATTGTACTGTTTGAAATTTAAATTTATGTTTCATTTACTGATCCCTTATATTTATCATCTTTATATGCTATATTTCGTTGTCAAAGTTATAAGGGGAAAAAAAATGTCCAGTAAGAGTCTTTTTTTTTTTTTTTTTTTTTTACTGTAGAGTGCTTTGGAGAATACTTTGAACTAAACACTGAAATGAAGGAAAAGATGAGATTCTGGTACTTAGATCTCTTTGGTTACTAAATCTTATTTTTGACTGAAACGTTATTTTAAATCAGTAATGACACTGTCTATTAAGCACATTTATTCTTGACCAAAAGACATACAAAGTATGATGATATTTTTTGATTCTTCATTTTAGGTATATTTTGCAAGATGTCATCGCGGCCTGGAAAAGATTACGTAGACAGTTGTCCGCTTCCCTTACTGATGCCTTCAATACCCGCCGCAGGCGTGTATAGTTGTTCTAAAATTTCATTTTCTCAAGTAGGTGGAGTTTTTATTGCCAAACAAATTTTAGGAGATGATGCAAACTCCTTTGATGCTCTTTCAGTTGTTTATATGTCAATTAGAATTTTCAGTAATTTGCACGTCTTCGTTTCAGTTCTTCGGATCAAGTTCCATGTAGAAAACTAAGATTCAGTTGTATGGTTGGAATTTGAATAGGTGAAACAATATTGAATCCTGAGTTCTTTGGATCAGTCCCAGTCTTCTTGTACTTTTATGCCAAGTCATGGCAATGCATGCTACATTTTCCGGCAATGGAAATATTAATGAGTTCTTTGGACCAGCGCAGACCCAATGATCAAAATATTAATGCAGAAAGATTTTTCCTCTGAGTCTCTGACGAGCGACGAACGAAACTTACATTAATTGCTAGGAAACATTAATTCCTTGAGCTTACAGCATTGTAAGGGTCAGCAAACAACTTTTGAACGCTGCCATAATAAGAACTCAAATTTTGGGGGAACATCTCTGCATCTATGCAAATTATCCTTACATTGAGAAGAAGTGGACTCTTCCTACAGATGTGAATAGCATGACTAACATTAGTCCACACTAGCTTATCTTTATTTTGTTTGATAACAACCTACAGCAAACAAACTTGTTTATCGTTTTATAACTGAAGCAGCAGCAGCAATATATATCTAATCAAGGTCTTCTATGTTAATGTAATATTAATAGTCCAGTCCAAAGAGTAATGTCTGCTGTCTTATTTTCTTAATCAGTTTCAAGTTACTTATAATGCATATAGCTTGCCAATCTTTTTATACAACTGCATCTTCAACTATTATCATGTTAGTCAGCTTACAATAACTTCATTTTATGCAGTCATATATGACAGTAACTCTCAAGTTTCAAAATATTTATAAGGCTTAACAAGACAGTCAAATAAGAAATTGAACAAGAGTATTGTTGAGGCAGTAATTAAGACAGTCAAAACAGTTAGAACTCAATAAGTGGAGAATTGATGTTTTTACTGTGTGCTCATACCTACTTAAAAAAAAAAAAAATTTGTCCATTTCACCCATACTAATTTTTACTCGTCCATTTAAACCAGGTTTTAAAAATATTTGGACAAATGATTCATTTTCCGAACACCAAAACCATAATGTGAGTGGGACTGGTGAGATCCGCCCTTTGGGAATTAGCAAGGGGCCCCTTTGAGTTCTCATCTCGGTTAGGGTTCGAATGGTGGCAGCTCGATGTACCTTGGTATATTATAAAGCTACACGAGTATCTTGGATTTGCTACAGATGTCAAAGTCCCAACGGAGACTCAGAAACTTAAAATGTCTTACAAATTAAACTCATAAAGAATGTTCATCAAAGTGAAAAGGATTGCAAAATTCGTGGATACCTTTAGTAAGTGACTTTGGTTTTCTTCGATAAAATGCACGATAAATGCAATATTTGTTGTCGGGCGTAATTTCCTTGTTGACGAGAATCACATGTAGTGATTATATAAACTGGGCGCATTAATTGAAGTGTAATAACTAAAAAATGGCTAATTTTATAAATAGTATGATGTAAACTTTTCCTTTGACCACTGGTGGAAGCTGTTCACCAGGGACGGACCGAGAAATCTTTATAGGCCGGTATGCTAAAATTTCCCTAATAATAAGTGCGGCTGAATGTCGCGACAAATTTTTTGGAATGAATTTACTTAATTAAGAGCTAACTGGGATATCTATATAAAAGACTACATAGATACAAGTAAAAGATTAAATACGCAAAATTAATAATAAAACATTATTAGCGAATGAAATTTATGTTTACGGAATAAAAATCAACAACCTAAACACCCAATCACATCTCTCACACCACGTCGAGAGTTGCGGTAACCTCCCCTCCCATTGGTGGGTGAACTAACCCTCGCTCCCGATTGGCCGAAATCAAAGTTAGCCCCCTTACATTTCGTGGCCGTCAATTTTTAATAGAATATGAAATCTGGACCTTCTGATTAGCGGAAAAATCTACAAATATCTTTTGGGAGGGCCCGGTAGATTTATTTTTTTGGGAAAAAAAATGAGAATTACCATGTAAAAGGAAAATCAACATATATAAGTTTTTTTAAATTGTTAAAAATTCTTACACCACGTCTACATGATATTAATAAAATCCGAGTCGTCCATATATTTTTGCGAGTTTAGACGAACTATATATTTTTATAAACGCGTAGCATTCTACTTTGAGAAACAAATGTGAAACTCCCAAATCAGTATACTATCTTACCATTCATATGAAATCTAACCAAAGAAAGTTACACATAAAATAAATCTAAGATTCCTAAGATACCGTAATACTTACCATTCTAACTGAGTACGAATTTGTATCTTAAGTATGATGATGACGATTTCCATTTTAAGATCTTATGCCAAATTTAGGCGCTAGAAAACAATTAGGAGTTTGCTTAAATTTTTACATAAGTATTTAATTAATTTTGGAAGTTTTAGATTTATTTCTTGACATAGGTGTATTTAATTAATTTTGGAAGTTTTAGATTTATTTATTGACATTGACATAGGTTCTTATGTACGTATGAAAAATCATTCGTACTTCTCATGGCAGAAAGATAAAACCTAGCCCTAATGCAATCCTGGTGCCAGCTCCGTTTTGATTTCGTTGGTATGTAGATTTATGTTTTGCTGGGAAGAACAAATTAATATGAAAAATCATTCGTATCCCTGCTTTGATCTATAACAAGGTAACTTCTGTTCTCTAATTTTTTGTGGGATTTCGTTTTGATTTAGATTTTTTGTAGTTTGAATTTCTTTACTATCAATAGCTTCGAGGCGGTGTTACTAGAATGTAAAATTGGCGAAAGTAGCTTCTCATGATATCTTTTTTATAATTTATGTTTGCAGAGATGTGTTTTCAATGATGAACTTATCTACGCCTTTCCAGGATAACCTGAATTATTGGGAGTTTGATCAGTCAAGCTTATTTGATAAACTGGAACTCTGCTTTTCTTTCCTAAGAAGAAAGATCCGTGATGGAGAACATAATTTTGGGAAAACGGGTAATACTAAGCTTCATAAATTTTATCTCAGATAATACTATGCTTCATAGTAATCTTAATTTCCTCTGTTTTCCCGATTCCTCTTGAACTTTCCTTTTTTATTTTTATTCAATTGAGAGTATAAGATTTTTGTGCACAATTTCGTTTTTTTTTGTTACTGTTTCAATGATGTTTTGGTGTCTATTTGCAGATTTGAATAGTTAATCAAACAATAAATAATCCAATTATCTCAACTCCCACCCGTGACAAGGTAATTAATTTGAGTTTTCTTCTTATTTATTTGGTTTGGTTTTAAGGCTTTTATTTTTCTTCATATTATTCTGAATTTTAGGCTTATTGATTCAATTTTTTTTTTTTTTTTGATAATGTGTCTGAAAACAAAACAACTAAATCACTCTGACCATTCTAGGGTAGGACACATCCTGGATGTCAGCTACCATATTATTAACTATTTCATCAGGTGGATTACTAATCCAAATGCCCTCTAGAAGACCTTCAGAAGCTTTCTTTGACAAAGTGTCTGCAACAAAGTTGGATTCTCCGTATTGATGAAAGAAAACCAGGTCTTCGAATTTCTCCCTTAATTCTTCAATATCCTGGATAAGTCCCCTGAGGTACCACGGAGGAGCAACTTCGCCTTTACAAAGTTGAATGGTGTAGAGAGAGTCGCATTCAACTTCAAGTTTCCTGATTCCAAGTTGAACAGCAAGTTGCAGGCCATCTCTTGCCGCCCAAACTTCAGCCATATTACTTCCATTCTTATATATATGCTTACTGATTCAATTTGTCTTAGTCATACGATGTCCCAACCTTTTGCTTTGCCATTATTCATATATGTATGTCGGAATCTTGGGTATGATGTCAATTGGGATTAACCAAAATGTCTCATTGTTGTAGTGATCATAACTGATTGAACACGAATAGACGCAAAGGTGGTTTGGTAAAGGAACGAAGTAATGGTTACACGTCTAACGTAAGTTAAAATTCTTTTTTAAGCAATTTAAATTTAAATTTACTATTTTATTACCATACAAGGCAGTCAGATTTATTTGTGCTCAAAGGAATGAATATATTTTTTGGTTATAGAATGGAATAAATGTGTATAAATGAACTAAATTTGCCTAATATAATTTTGGTTATATTTATTTTTTTCCTATACTTGGGAGTGCAGTAAGATAACAATTCCTAAGATTGGCAAAATAAAATTTTTTTTTGACTGAAAAAGGGCAAAGTTTATTAAAAAAGCCCAAAACAGTGACAAAGACCATAGCAAAGTTACAAGGAAATGTGTACAACCACATCCCAATTACAAATATGTCAGAGTTGACAAACTGTAACCACGAAATATGTCAGTTTGCATAGCCCAATTAAACAATAAACACTTAACAGAAATAATGATTTGCTTAACGCTTCTCTTCACGTGATTATGAAGTCTATCGTTTCTCTCTTTCCACAAGCTCCACCATATCGCAAAAGTCAATAGAGACCAGATTGGCAAAATAATAGATGGTAAGATTTCTTAAGATTGGATGAATGCTAGATTTGAATCATTACATTTCTTAAATAATGGGTGCTCTATTTTCATTACCATACAGACAAATTCCCATAACAGCTCTGATGGTTTTCTTTGGCGAAAAGTTTTGGTTTTCTGATGATGAGCGAATACATCATCTTTTCTCTCTCGATTAATTCTCCCCCCCTCTTCTATCTGTTTCAAATTTCAATTACACCTTCGGCTGTACAGGGTTGATGTTAGACAAATATAGTTTCGACAAAAGGTATGGAATTCCATTATTTTATTTGGTTGTTTTCTCTTGAAAATTCCTAATTCATTCTAACTTTTCTCATCACCGTTTTCCTTGCCATCAATTTGCTTATGTGAGTATAGGAACTTTGAGTTTTATTGTGTTGCACACCGTCAGTCTAACATAAGCCACTATTTTCCACTCGATGAGCATTGTTCTATATAGTGTTTTCCTGTTTGGAATCTAGCACTTCATGATCAATCATCACTGCATCATTCAAATGTCTCATGAGTCATCTCTTATTGCTTATTTTTCTTCTTCTCCCCTGCTTTTCCTGTTGTGTCTATCTCAACCGGTGATTTAGCAAATTTACTGCATGGGGATGTTTAAAGTGCAGATAAAGTTGTCTTGGAATCAACGGATGTCTACTTACATGACTTGATTATAAAATCTTTACCTGGCTGATTATTAGCACTTTTATGTTTTGAATCTGGTATCATTAGCGTACTTATTTGTTTTAATATCTCTCCTTTTGTTGAGTAAGTAAGCTGATCTTATTTTCTTTGTTATTTTCTTTGTTGAGCAGTGGGCCCATCACGTCAAAAACTTCCTACGTAACTATAGCAAGATCCGGATATTGATATCATTTTCTTCTGTAGATCTCATGGTTAAATTTTTTGCATAAATGTATTGGATTATTGATTCAATAAGGAAACTACAGATGTTGATACATATTGGAAGGTGGCAAATGTATAAACATGAACCATTGTCATATTCTCTGGTCTTTGACATGGTTTTCAACTTCTGCAATGTCAACGAGTTATATTTTTAACTATTTGGAAATAATTTTTCTTGCCAATTTTGATCTATCGTTAGTAATTTTTAGTTCTGTATATGTTTTGGGTGTTTGCATAAATGTATTGGATTTTATGTTTAAAGTTACGACTGACTACATTCTGAGACCGGTTTGAGTCACGAATAATTATTTTTCGAGACTGAAATACCTTTGGTTTGCTGGACTTAACTGGAAAGGGGTTACCTGCACTGGAAAGGCTAAGAAAGTCTCAACCTTCGCTTATTTTTTGACACTGAACAACAACTGGTTGCAAGCCTTAAATCCATTGAAATAATCGTAAGCGCAGTGTCTTTGGCTTTTGTGCGATATATCGATTTATTCATTGGCATTTTATGCCCAATTTTGGGAGGGAGATATGCTTTTTACCAAATATTTGCGGGTATTCTGCCATTTATTATTTTGTTCCGGTTATTTTTGCAAGGGTTCAAAGTGGTATTCTGGCAGTTATTATTTAGTTGCAGTTATTTTTGCAAGGGTTTCATGGGTGCATCATTCTAGAGTGTATCATAATGGCTTGGCTAAGTTATATGCGAGATACATGTGTGTATGTTGGCTTAACATGAGTTGGAGGTATAGGAATACGATATTGGCTTAGCATAATGGGAGTGGGAGGTATTTTTTTTTAGCTAAGTCAAAATATATTAACATAAGTTTTTGCCTTCATCAGTGGGATGTGGGAAGTTAGCTTGGCGGGTAATGGGAAGATGGAAAAGGTTGAAGACTATGTATGCTAGAATTGCGTTTAGACATGTAAACAGAGAGATTAATTTCTCTGTTGATACCATGTCGAAACATGCAGTCAATTTGGAAAAGGGAATTGTTTTAACGTTCCAAGGAAGGCCTGCTCTCTTAACTAACATTGATTGAGAGTGCGGGTATTAGTTATTTTAGATTTAGATAATTATTTTCGGGCTTGCACGCCTTTTTCTCTTTTTTAGCTTTTCAGGGCCCTGTCCATTTTCTTAACTTTTGTAATCTCTTGGGCTGTTAATATATTTTGACTTAGCTAAATTAATAGTGGTATGGCAACAATAGTGGAGGTATAGGAGTATCAATGGTAGCTTAGCAGCGGTAGTGGGAGGTGAGTGTATAATAATGTCCTGGCTGCGGCATGGGAGAGACTGGAATGGTTTGTCCATCGATGAGAGGTACATTGAGTATGTTGGTGGCTTGGCTACGTGAGTAGGAGGTTTATGTTTGTCAGTTTGTGGTCATAAAGGTATGCATGGGGAGGTAAAAAATATTTGAGCTTGCACATTATTAAATTAAAAATTTTGTCTTCAAAGGATTGATTTATTCCAGGAGATATATTAAAAGTGAGTGTCTTTGACATTTTGCTAACACTGGATTAATATGTTTTATCGTTATGAGCATATTTTAAAATCATCCTATCTGCAACAACATAGGATACATATATTTTCAATTAACCGTATTTTTATACATCCAAGCGCATAGGAAAGCTCGAAATTGTCCATCTGAGGTGATGGTTTTTAACAATGTGTTTGGTATCTCATGGATTGAAATAGTTTTAGTAGTAGGTTTGCTTTAGAGTCATGATTAATGGTGCACTCAATACTTGAAATTCTAATTTTTGAATCATTTGTTCTGAAGCAAGTTCCACTTCTATTTTGGTGTTAGTTGGTGGAGAATTCACTACTATCCAAAATATATACAGTTTTTAGAGTAACCAGTTTCATTGATGCTATGCGGAAACAACAAATTATTTATTCTTGCATTTCCTCATATAGTTTTTGTTTCCCCTGAATGGGTGGTTTCTAACAGCTTTTGCATTTTTTTTTGGGTTTTATATGCTTCTTTACTAATAATGCTGCCATAATTATCCCATAACGATAATTTATTTGTCTCTCATGTCTTTGATTTTTTATTTATTGTTTCCTGCTTAAAGCTAACCATATACCATTCCTTAGAGAAGCCATGTTGCGATACATTATATAACAATTTGGAAATAATATCAACAACTATTTTTTGGCTCTATTTTTGCCTGTATGGTTAGGCCGATACCTATGCATAGATAAAAGAGGAGATTTGCTAATTTTGCATTCATTATGTGTACTGTTAAAATTTGTCAAAGTTTTACCAAGCCGATAAACGAATTTGCCGCTTGACATTGTAATAAGAAAAAAAAACTGTCTATTCACATGGGAACCGGCCTTAGAGCATCTCCAATGCTAGGGTCAAAGTCTTAAATTGACATGACACATACGATTTAAGACTTTTTCTACCAACTTTTCATCTCCAACACTAGGTTGAAGGTCATAAAAAATAAACGTGTTGTCTTGTGTCTTTGTCTTTGTTCTAGCACACTTATTTTATGTTCTCCAAAATAAATATTTTTGAGATATTTTAGTTAGTACATGTATTATTATACAAATAAATTAGCATACCGAAGATAAAATGTCAGAAATTGGTAAAACAATGATTTTTTTGTGAAATATGCATCAAATGTGATGTATTGTGTAGTATTTTACGCATGACGTGGCGTGCTTTCTTCGTGTGTTGTCTTTGTCTTTGGGCCGTGTGCTAACACGCCGCGCGTCTTTATCTTTGGCCGGTGTGCCTATTTTGTCTGGTACAACACATCACATTAAACAAACGTGATGTGCCCATGCTGTGCTCGAATTTTAACGTGTTGTGTTGTCCCATAAACGTGCTGGCCCGTCCCAATTTACACCTCTAATATGGGTCATAGGTGGAAAAAACCCGAAACCTTATTGTACTGACTAATAAAGCAGGACAAAAGGGTGTAAAATATGGGACATAGGTGGAAAGAAATGGCGGAGCTTGCGAAAGGAAGAAAATGTACGTTTTTGAATGCATTATTTTTAACTTTTAATGTCTTCGTATTTTAGCTCAAGCAAAGGAAAACAATAATAACAATTCTCATCTGATGTAATGGAAGCGGCTGATATTAACACTTTGAGTTTACTTTTATTTTGTTGTCGTATATTAGATGATTTAGTTGCAATTTATTTTTGTTTGAAGATTATATGAAAATTTATCTGAAAATGTATTTTCTCTAAGACGATATCTTAATTTACGACACTTAAAATAGTACTTGATAATTTTGGTTCTGATTATTGATATATTAAATGATAATCGGTGCTTTTACTACAGAATATAGTTGTTAATTTCCGACACTTAAAATAGTACTTGATAATTTTGGTTTTGATTAGTGATATATTAAATGATAATTGGTGCTTTTACTACAGAATAGAGTTGTTAATTGGAACCTCCTCCAGCATGGGTGTGGGGCGAAGCCGCGCCTTACTATATGGGAGCAAATTTCCGTTGTAGTTGGTGCACATCATGGGTTACAGAAACCATGCCAAAAAAAAAATAATTGACATTGAACATTTTTCCAGATTAAGGTAATCTAATTTACCAATCCTTTCTTCTAAATTTGTCCCGGAAGCCACTGGAAAAGTGATCTCTGTATGAATTATGTATCAAATAATCAGTTGTCACTTCTGCATTGAGTTTACTCTTCTATATGCCTCAACAGAGTGTTGTCACAATTACTTCGAATATGACAGGTGCTACTATTGAAAAACGTTGTACGCATACTAACAGGAGTATCAGTGATCACTTTTTAGTATTTTCATAGTAGTTAGCAGTCACCTTTATTTAACTTATCATTCTTATTATTTGCAAGATGTTTTTGTTGCAAATATTAGGGATGCGGAGAGTATTGTACATGCAATATAGGTAGGGAGCGGAGGGATTGTGTTGTTTGTTCACCATTACATTTTTTCTTCCAGTTTAGACCTACAAAAGCAATTGAGAATGAGAACTTATGCTTTAACATCTGAAATCTCGAGATTAAAATTTACATGTTAAAAAACTTCCATTCGATCTTTAAATTGGATCTTAAAATTCGCTTACTATAATGATCTCCGTGTACTTCAGAAGATGGACCAACGTTAATCAAAGTTACTAATTGATCAGCTTGCTGAATTCTCCGAAAGTCCTTGGAGCTTGCCGCAAATGAGAACCATCTCTAGCAGTTACATAATAACATGTTGCTATGTGTGCTTCCAAACTTATCCGGAAACGTAGTTGATCACGTTGGCAACTGTGCTTTTGCCATCTACGATCATGTGCTTTAATAGAAGAAATTAAAGCTGCCATACATGTCATGTCTATTATGAAATAGTAATTTCTTGAAACGTAGTAATGTACACATATACTCATTCAAATAATTCATAGGGTACTGTACGAGATTATCATTTGCTCCTAACAAAGAATAGCTCAAAACGCCGTCTAAGAAAAACTTGGTGGACAAAGTCAAGCTCGATGAAAATTATAATAAAGTGAACGATGAAGTTGAAACCCTAATGAGGAGACTGGCGAAGCTGGATAAATTTGTAGCAATTTCGTCATGTCTCCATTAGCCGAATTAGATGAGGATTGAATTGGTATATTTAATCAAGGATAGAATGCTAGAAAACTCATAGGAATGTGCCTATAGTGGTGATAGTCACTGGAACCTATATAAATGATATTTTGGGTAATAATATTTTCTATGTTGCTTTTGTACATAAAATAAAAATTGGTTTAGTGTAGTACATATTTTGATTCCCTTTATAATTAAGGGTATAATTAGCCTTTGTGTTGATGCATCAAGGGCATCAGGGGTATTCGGTAATCTGGATGTTTCACAATGTCACATCCAACGCATCAAAATTTCTTTTTCTTTTCCATGCTTGATTCAGAGACTGCGGAGGTCAAGAGGAAGATCCACACGAAAGGATGGTGTCTCTATTAGATCTGACTGAGATGTTACAACATGGGTGTAAAAGGTATGTACACAAAGGTTTCTATAGAATTACAGGACATTCGGGCGTAGGCAATTATTTTTGCTCGGAAATAAGGTACGAGAATATATTTACCAAATATGCAAACATCTGTACAGGAAATAATGGTGTAGTTCAAAATAAGAATGTAGTCCATTTTAGCAACTACATTAGTTTTAGTAAGGATGTAGTGGTTCTTAAAATCCTAACCAATGAGAAAAAAAATACCTTGATTTCGTCCTCGGTCTAATGGTCGACAATTTAGTTAGTTCAAGTTCAAACTTGATACCATTTGAACGACTTTTGTATAGTTTCACTATGCCATATCTCAGCGTAGGAAATCAGTTAGACTGATAGGATCATATTACCGAATTATAGTATAAGAAATGCTACTGCGAGGTGAAGGTTGTTAGATGGCAGAGGGTAAAGATTGGTATGTAGATGAGTAGATGACCAAAATTCTTACAGATTAAGTGGTCATCGAGTACCTATGAGATGTACCATGGTAAGGAAGAATAACATGTCGTTCCATGCGGGTGGCAAAATGAAAATGATTAGATTTTTTACTATTTTTTATAGGTATCTACTTCAGTAAAAAGTAACTAATAAGACTGAAAATGCAACGTTCACCGCCATAGAGCATAATGCTAAAAGAATGCTTAGGTATATTGTATATCGCTGAAGAACACATCGAATACACATCACATTGCGAAAAAGTAGAGAAAATCTCCCAACAAGTTTCATCATTTATTATATTCTCAGCCTACTGCACTCATTGGTGCACATAATACATTCCATGAGGGAATGAACCAGATAAAGCTATCGCAGTGTTCGTTAGAATCAGAGTATAGTACACCAAAAAAAATGTCTAGGGAAGTTTTTGAGAAACTGGTGACTGAAACCCCTTCTGATGAGGAAGGAAGGAGAAGTGCTATCAAAGAAATTGAACGAATGGCTTCTCGCACACTAGAAGCAGAAACTTACCAAAGTGATGATGACAAAGAAAAGTCTAAGATATAGGCTATCCAACAGAGGAGAACAAAATCAATTGGCTAATTCAGCGGAATGATTTTTTTTTTTTAATTGAAGATCATATTAGGTTAGGTTGTTAAGTTGTTCAGGCGGCTTTAGGTAGCAGCTTATCTTGAGTGGATTTCTTTAATACCGTATTCATTTTCCGCAACCATAAGGATAGTATGACTGTTTCTTTTTTCACTTTGACCAACAAGATAGGATTTGGCTTCAATTTTAGTAGTTTGTTTTTATAATATATATATTGTATTCTGTGTTTTTTTAGTTAAGTTTTCCTAACTACGGTGTTTAATTTATATGTTTCTGTAGACTGATTATGTGTGTGATAAAGAAAGATGTTTTGTATTTAGTCATGATGCTTAGGCTTATTCACATTAATTGCGCAAATTGATTTCTATAATACAGCTGGTGTGGCTAAGTAGAGATGACCATATCGGTTGCACTATTGCATCCAGTGGTAGAAGAAATTGCATGGGCATGGCATGGCATGGGTCTGTTGGTTATTGGCCCAGAGTATTCTCACCACACTACCACAGGTTTGTCTCCATGGACTTCTGCTTCTTTCTTTTTTTGCTAATATTTCCAACAACTACTATACATTCAATTGGGGATATTTTCGTGGGAGATCTTCACAAGTACCTGCAGTTGCAAGAAGCATCAGATCTACTAATTAACTAACAAGAGTGAGACCCAGAAACCCTTGATTAGTGGATTTTGTACTCATTTTCCACTGCTAACTAACCCTTCACGTGGCAAAATGAATTCTTCTTACTATTGGCGAAATAATGTCATGTGTATGTTCTCATATTCCACTGTGGTCTACATATCGAGCTTCAACTTCTTTACATTATAAGATGGGCCTATTGTACTGACACCGAAGGAATGAAACAAGAAATCGACTGAAAGCTGCTACCGTTTGTCTTCGCTATTCAGCTGAAAGCTGCGAAGGATCTGGGTATTAAGTTTTGCATCCAGCATCTTGAAAAACTCTCTCTCTCTCTCTCTCTCTCTCTCTCTCTCTCTCTCTCTCTCTCTCTCTCTCTCTCTCTCTCTCTCTCTCTCTCTCTCTCATGCAGAGTATATGTGCATATGTAAAACTGTTCAATTGGACGTTTAGTCAAGTGTATATTGTTTTTGTATTATTCAGCTTGATAATTTTTCTCGAGATTAGCCGTACGAGCGTTTATGTCATCTCTAAGAATTAATATGTTCTTTTTTTTTTCGGAAAATGGGTTATTTGTCCAAATATTTTTAAAACACGGTTCAAATGGACGAGTAAAAATTATTATGGGTGAAATGGACACAAAAAAAATAGCAAGGATGAAACTGGATTCATCCCGACTTAAACTTAAAAAATAGCAAGGATGAAACTGGATGCATCCTGTGTAAATTAAAAATAAGAAAAAATATTTGAAAATGGGCAGGATGAAACTGTTTACATCCTGGCTATTTTTACATTTTTGTCCATTTAAACAGTATCAAAATCTAACTGTTCTTTTCACCCAGGAAATGTTGATTTTGGTCTTTTTAACCAATTTTGTGTTTTTTTTTTTGGATTAATTTTTTTGTTTTGATCAATATGTATCATGTTGCAGGAAGTATGCAAATGGTTAATTTGTAACAGGTAAGAGCTAAACGTACATGGCAGGTTCAAAATGAAAGTGACGTAAAATGTGGATTATAGACGAAAGGAAGTGTTTATTTTTTTAAAGAATTATTTTCGAGAAGATTTCTTTCTCCAAAAATGTAGTGTCAAACATTTTTAATAAACTGTTCACAAAGAAAAAACATTATTAATAAACTGGGTCGCAGCAGTATTTAATTATGTATGTTAGATTACAATTGGCAATCTGTTACTGTTAGATTAGATGGTAATTTGTGAATCAGTTGTACAATGCAATAGGATCCCTTTTGGGACCTGTGCATGGCATATTCAGTAGAATAACAAGATAGACTATATGTAATGATTTTCGTGTGATCGGTGAAACTCATGTTCTGTGGTAAAATTAGCATTTTTCTTTTGTTGTTTTGCCATGAATAAGAAAATTTAAGAATGTCTGCATCTAGGTCACGGGTGCGGGGCGAAGCCCCGCCTCACCAAACCAGCGATCCCCATTGGCCCTGGTGCGTAGCACGGGTTACATACTAGTGTGAAAATAAATTGTCGAAAAAAGAAAGTTTTGAATTATAAATAAGATATTATTTGGGCTGAAATTATAGGGTCTGATCATAAGTATAAGTGGCTGAAGCTTAACATATATAAATTTTCCTAGGCCCGTCCTTGCTGTTCACATTTCAAATTAGTATTCAATAAAGAGGCACATTCCAAGACCAAGTCTGGCTTTCAGGATTGGAGAACGATTCCAGTTTGAAGCTCAATCTCATTTTGATCATGGACAATAGACTGATTGAGCTCCAAGGTACTTTTTGCTGCTTGTATGAATGACCAATCACAAACTTAGCATTATCCTTCCATATCATTTCGAAGGTGCTACTGTTGCTCAACCTTTTTGATGTATCCATTCGTTGGACAGAAAAACTTTCGGCCATCATTTTATCTGGTTTTATTTATTTCACAGTGTCGGGAACTCTTCGAGAATCATTATATTCCTTTTTAGAACTCTTTGTTGGCTTGACTTAGGAGACTGCACATTTGCCTTTACTGCAGTCTCTTCAGTCAATCCAACTCAAACGAGGTGTATGTATACCGAATACATCCCTCTCTTTCTATTTGGCGACATATCCAACGAATTGTATAAGCTACTCGGTTACAAAAGTTAGTTAACACGTGTCAGTACCATTTTGAATAGTGGACATGGAAGAGTGGTGAAATAATACTCAACTTCTTCATTTCTTCCTTTACTTTTTCGTTTTTTTTAATGTTTTCTTAGGGCATTTTATGTTTACTCCAAATTTTAATTTTTCAGGTTGTAAGAAGAGAAATTTTAATGGTATTACAGTTTTGGTATGAGTAATAACATGTTCGATGATATTGAAACTCTGCTTCTTGGTGGTATTGATTGTAATCTAAAAAGCCCAGTTAACGCCATATTTTCAAACCTAGGCCAACTTTGTTATAATCATACAAACCTTCCATCCTATCTTTTACCTTCAGTCTTGATAACATAACAATTGCACTAGTCGTCTAATGACTTCTATTCCAAATGATATAAGAAGCAGAAGAATAATATGGAGGCAATTAGGAGAGGTTATAAAGATTTAGGAGGTTCCACGTTGTGTTGATGGAGTTTGGAATATTATCAACTTTTTAGATGATAGAAATACCCCAGGAAATACAATTTGAACTATGAGAGATTTCTCATGGTTCGTATCGAAATTTAGATATTAACCATGACAAAACTTGTATGTGGAATAAATCACAAACATACCTTGAAAAAACTATATGGTATAACACCAAGATTTAATATGAATGAAGTATTTCTAATTTTATTTTAGAGATGACTTAATTTTTTGGATTTTTACATTTTTATTTAACTTGCAATTACATACAAGAAGTGTTAGCTCTTTTTTGTTTAATAATGTGACTTCGATTCTACGACTTTTTCTTTAGTTTTACTACTTAATCCTCCTTATCGCTGGTAAACGATCAAGTGTTCATCTGAAACTACATAAAAAGGAAAACAAAGAGAACAAAAGGAGTGAGAAACCACAAAAATTCATAGATTACTGTGAACATCACGAAATGGAGACAACTCATCAAAAAGTAGTTTTAAGTAAAAAACCAAAATATACATATATATACTCCATTTTCTTAGAAAAATCTGAAATCTCGTATTGATAGTTCAACAAATTGTATCTTATGATATTCAACAATAATAAGATATGGCTAGCATTCGCGGAGTGGAGCTCGTATTTTTTTTTTATACGGCTAGCCGATCTATTTCAGGTTCGTCTAGGACTTCGACCCTGTGGCACTCCAAGAACAGCTGAAATGAGCAACTTACTTTGGTCCTTTGGAGGTTTAGGTATTATTATATTTGTCATAGAAGGTCTTTACACCTTTATTCGCCGTTAGAACCTCCACGTAAGATGTTCTTCTTCATCTAAGTTGATTACATTTTGTGGTAAAAATTTAAGGGTTTCTAAAGAAGCAGAGAGATTTACAGAAGAAGGGGTTGTTGAGATGATTCAGTGATTCTTTCCGCCATTAAAAATTGAACATGAATCATCATCCAGGTATTCTCTCTATTGGATTTCACTATATTTATCTCAAATGTTGGTTGGTTCCAATAGACTTTTTATGAGAAGACTCCAGTGTATTTTTTATTTGAGAAAACAATTATATTTCATTGTATTCTTTATGATGTTAAATTTGTATGGATTAAGAATATTAAATGATTTGGACACAATTAAAATTCTTTAACTTATGCAAAGTAACAAATGACTAGAGGTGATTGTTTTATTTTGTTGGAAATAAAAAATCATTAACAAAAGTGGTATGATGGGGGAACTAGGATTTTGACTTTTGTACCCACTTTATTGTTATTGCCAAGTTCTAAAAATTATAAACTAGATAAACGAAAACCCTGGGTTTAAAAAAATCCTATAAGAAAATGAGGAATGTACACCCTGGTTGATAAGGGTGCACATAAATTTACCCTTGCCAACTTAATCATAAATGTAATCTTTAACATTTTTCTTAATATATTAGTTAAGTGTAAGAATTAATCATTATTGCTAGATACTATGTGGTTCAATAGGACTCCAAAGCCCATCCCAGTTAATACGAGAATGCTAAATAGCTCTTTATCTCAGTCTGTGATATTATATTTGAACATGTGTTATGTGTTACAACTACATCATATTAAAGAAACTATGTGATATTACACGAAGATTTACTACAGAATGAAGTACTTCTAGTTTTGTTTTCGAGAAACTGTTGGTTATTTAACTTGCAATTACATGTAATAAGTATTAGCTACCTCTTTTCGATTTTTCAAGTTTAATAAGAGATAATATTTATGTATTTACAAGTTCAATGAAAAGTATTACCTCATAACCATGAACTTTTTATTGCAATATTTATATATTTACGCACCATCATCTTAAATCTTTATTTTATATGTATTATTGATGTTATTTTTCTCATTGAATAATTTCTAACATATAAGTCAATCTAGGTTTTTATCATCTTTAATGTAATACTTTATAATATATAACTCAAGTTTCCTTCTAATGTATATGGTTACTTGGTCATTTGTAGCAGTTGAGACTTGCAGCATGAGAAGACAGTGAAGTTTCAATCAATACCTCTTAGATTTTTTTAGTGTATGAAGCGCTTCGTTTCCCCTTCTAGACATGATATACCAATACTACTGCAACAAACAAAAGTGTAAAAATCACATTAATTTGTTTTTAATTTTAGTGAAGTAGCAGTGGAAATTTGATATAATTCGATCAGATCTGATGGATGTTTTGAAAGTTGTGATCAGTTTGTTTAATAATCTTAAATTTTCTGGACATTGTTTGTGACAGACGGGAAATCAATGTCTCATCGTTTGGTCGGCCGGTAACACCATAGTACAAGATCTAGAGCTAGACAACAAACAAAGCAGAGTTCCACTGGTATTCTACAGTCATCCATCACTATGGGTATTCTCAAGCTATAAAATCATGCAGAGATTGTTTAAAATTTATGTATAAAATTAATTATCAAACAAAGCTACATTAATCAAACAGAAATGTCAGAGAGTAAACGAGGAACTCCGGTTACTTACTTGGCCAAAGATGGAGAAGAAGAAGAACTGAAATCTTTTAGCTAGTTGAATCTTGATAAATAATTTTCACAAATAATTTCCACTGAAGAAGAAGAAGCAGAAGGAGAGAGAAATACTGCCCTGAACTCTTTTTTCTTTCTGCTTTTCTTTTTTAAATGTTAATATTTGGGTGCTTATGGCATTAATTGGTAGGTAGTAGGCGAGGCTCTTAATGTTTGGGTTCCTCCCTTTCCGACCTTGCGACAGCCGGGACAATGAGGCTGGTCTTGATATGGGACACCATGTGTCACAATCTCAATGGTGGAGAAGGGAATGACTCTGGCACCGGGATTGATAAGGGATTAAGATGGAAATGATTAAAGATCTGGATTAATTGTCCCATATCTAGTCTATGTTAGTTGTCCGAGTTATAGAGTTTTCCCTTTCTTTAGGACCTACATGGTGTTCCATGTTTCGGTAATGGATGTCGTTAGGAAGACATGTTTATTTCAAGTCTTTAAATTGTTTTCTGGCTCCCTAATTAGTATCTTCTAGTGTTAACTCTTTAGTGGTTTGGAATTGGGAGTCTTGTCATAGGTCTGGGTGTGATCTATTGATTACCGAGATTTGTTAATTACTAGTAGTTATAATGTCAATTCAGATTTTACACCGTGGAATAAATTTGATTGAGAAATTATCTTTTTATTAAGTTTGAAGAATGAGATTTATTAAATGTAATCATACAATTAATATTTGGAGTATTACCTATATAATGACATCTTTACTAGTGAATTTTATCGGTTTTTATGCGTTGGAGAGTTGGAGTTACCCTTATCGACTTTCTTTTGTGTTTCTAGCTTCATTTGAGAAAACGTCTCAAACATTTGTACATACATATGCACATATATGAAGTATATGTAGGATTGTACATATTGAGACTTTCGGTTCTTAGCATGCACTGTTCCTGATCCTAAATTAGGCATATATGATTTTCATATGATACCCACAGGTTAATACATAATGTTTTAAGATAGTTTCTTTTAATTGCTTGTAGACAATATTGATCACTATAATCTTCTTGTTCAATAATGGTGTTTGTGTGTTCATGTAAATCTTGGAAAGTTGGTAATGTAAGTATACATACATTTGTGTAATGTAAAACGAATACTAACATATTTTTTCAATCTCAAGCAACTAGAATTGTTTCTATGGAGAATATGCAGTTCAATGCTATTTCTAAAGATATCAAGAATTGGTTGGAATTGGATGTGGAGGAAAATTAATGTCTTAATGCAATCAAATCATTGGGACAAAATAAGTCACCATGGCCTGATGCGTTTGCTATAAGTTTTTATCTGCTTTGCTGGGAGGTGTTGAAAGGTGATTTCATGAAAAAATTTCAAGAGTTGCAACATAAGAGCTTCTTGGACTGGAGATTGAAGAATACCTTCATTTCCTTGATACCCAAAAAACACACAATATAAGAAATTAAGGATCTCGTGCCAATTAGTTTAGTGCATGAATTTTATAAAATTGTATCAAAAGTGCTTGCTGAGAGGTTTAAAACTGTTCTACCAAATGTCATTTCTCATGAACAAACTGCTTTTCATAAAGAAAAGACAAATCCTAGATGGTGTTTTGGTGGCTAATGAGTTAATTGACTCAAGGATTAGAAGTGGCAAACCTGGTTTACTTTGTAAAGTAGACTTTGAGAAGGCATTTGATCATGTGAATTGGGACTTCATTGATGAAATTCTAGGGAAGATGGGTTTTGGAGATAGATGGAGAAGTTGGGTTAGATGATGTGTTGAGTTGGTGAGATTTTCTGTGATTGTTAATGGCTTAGCAACTGGTTACTTCAAAAGCAGTAAAGGGATTACACAGGGAGATCCACGGTCTCTATTTTTATTTCTTCTTGTAGGTGAAGCTCTTTCATACATGATAAAGCAAGCTCAAGAACATGGACTCATTTCTGGTTTTCAAGTTGCTAATGGAGGAAGGTTGACACTCTCATATTCTTGGATCTCGATGTGGAGCAAATTAAGCACCTAAGATTGATTCTTTTATCTTTTGAAATGTTAATCGGCCTAAAAATCAACTTTGCAAAAAGTCAAATATTTGGAGTAGGTTATGATGGGGACTTGACTCAATTTTTTGATTTCTTCAGGTTGCTGTTACATTTGGAATGTTTCCAACAACATACTTAGGTCTTCCTCTGGGGAGATAAGTATAAAGGAGTCAACAAGTGGGACAAGGTAATTGATAAGTTTATTTTCAGGTTATCGATTGGAAAAAGCCACATTTATCAAGAGAAGGTAAAATTACTTTGATTAACGGTGTGTTGGCGGTCTTCCTACATACTATGTGTCTTTATTTGAAATGCCAGCTTCAGTTGCCAAAAACTAGAAAAGATAATGAGAGATATTTTGTGGGATGATAACAAAGGGAGGAAGAAAACTCATTTGGTTAAGTGGGAAAAATTATATAGAAAGAAAAAAAATATGGTGGTTTGGGTATTAACAATTTGAGAAAGATGAATCAAGCTTTGTTAACCAAATGGCATTGGAGATTTTGCAATGGAAGAAGATGCATTGTGGATGAAGTTAATGGTTGAAAAATATGGAATTGATGGTGTTGATTGGATATCAAAAATTCCAAATACCTCTTTTGGTAGATCAGTTTAGAAAGGTATCTTGAAATGCAAAGATATTTTCTTAAATAATATCAAGTTCAAGGTGAACATAGGTAACAATGTGAGATTTTAGTATGATAATTGGCTTCTTCCTTCTCCTTTATCTTCTGTTTTCCCATATTTGTTTGCTTTGTCTAGAAAGAAGAATTTTTTGGTGTCAGATTGTTATGCTCAAGGTGAAGGTGATATTGTGTGGAACTTGGGTTTACCTAGAAGACTCAATTCAAATGTAAGAACTGAGATGGCGTGGTTGATGAATGAACTTAATGGATTCATTTTTCATGTTGAGCTAGAAGATATTATGGAATGGACTCTCACTCCTAAAAATCATTTTACAATCAGATCGACTTATGATAAGTTGCTTAGTATAGACTATGATATTCCTGCTCATAATATCTTTAAGTTCATCTGGAAGCTGAAAGTTCCACCAAAAATCGGGTTCTTTCTATAGACTTTAGCTCATTCAAGCTTGCCAACAAGAGATATGCTGATCATAAGGGGAATGGATGTGCCTAATACTTGTCTTTTTTGTAATGAGCAAGAAACAGTTGATCATGTTTTTTTGCATTGCGAGTTTGCTCAGACAGTTTGGAATCACTTTATTCAGAAGCTAAAATGGTATTTTACTATGACACCTGATGTAGTTTCTGTTCTTTTATCATGGCCTTTGTCTCTTGAAGATAAGTCTCAATCTCAAATTTGGAGCATTATTCCGGCAGTCATCTTATGGAGTCTTTGGAAAGAAAGAAATTCGAGAGATTTTGAAGGAAAACAACACAATGCTACTACTGTCATCCGTAAAGCACGGTATGAGATGTTTACTTGGTGTTTGGTTTTCAAAGAATTTCAGAGTCTTTCTTTGATGTAATTGCAAACTGGCCTAGAGCTTATTTCAATCCTCCTTAGTTTCAGTCAGTATGTAGACTGTCTTAGGTTGAGGAGTTTTTTGCTTTCTCTATCTGGACAGTAGCCTGTTACTAGTCCTTTTCTCTCCGGGTAGTACAAGCCTCTTTGTACTCTCGTTTTTTGATCAATATACTTTACTTTACCGATCAAAAAAAAAAAAACATATTTCTAAAACATGTAAATTGAATTGTCTTGTTCCTCTCATTCCCCTAGTTGTAGTTCATTTTAACATGATAAAAATATTAGATGCACTTTCTATGTTTAACTTAACATATATCATTTATAGATGGAGGATTCGATTTCAAGTCTTGGGAAGCTAGACTTAGATTATTAGGGCAGGATAAAAAAAAATGTGGATTTAAAAGGCGTGTTGCGTTTTTATAACTGTCAAGAGATTATTGTTCAAATCTAAGAACTTAATTACTCCCTCCTCGGTCCGCAAAAAAAAACCGCACCAACCCGAAACCGAGTATCTAGCGGCCCTGGACGGTAGATATATTTTAAAACCGACCTTGATAAGGTGCTATGCGGTGGTGTGGTTGTACCGACCGATCGCTATGAGAACCGACCGATCAAATACATTTATGTACAAGAAACCATAATACCCCACATATAGATACCTAGCCTAATACACCAAACCCTACCTCTTTCTACACGATTCTTTTTTCATTATTCTTTCTCCCATTTTCTTTATTCTCTAGGTTGCAGAAGAGGAGGGGACTCTCCATTTTCATCTCCTCTTTAACCTTTTCATTACTTTTTCAGTTTTTACTACATCACCACCATCATTTCTAGGTGTTGATTTTAGTCGATAATCAAATGGATTCTTCAGCTCCAGGTAAGGAACAAAAGCTTATGGATTGATCTTTATGCACTCTTATTAATGATTTGTTGATAGATTATGATTGATTTAGGTACTGTTAATTAGGTTTAGTTTGATTTTGATTTTTTTGATTGATTAAGATTTAGGTACTGTTAACTAGGGTTTAGTTTGATTTTGATTTTCTTTTATTGAATTTTTATTGATTTGTTGATTGATTACAATTGATTTAGGTACTGTCAATTGGGGTTTTGTGGGATTGTGATTGGTTTTTTTATTTATTTTTGATTTGACCGTTAATTGGGGTTTGGTTTAGTTTGATTTTGATTTAGCTACTGTTAATTGAGGTACTCTTATTAGTGGGGTTTAGATTGATTTCGATTTATTTTTTATGATTTTGTGTTTTGATTAATTATTATCTCTTATGGGTGGATTTTTCTCTATCTGTTTTGTTTAATTTTTTTTTTTTGAAGAATGAGAACATCAATAAAAAGATGATTTTGCTCTGTATGGCATGTATGATCATTTGATTTTTTCACATGCATGTGACTGTGAATATCTAAATGGACTCATTTTTTACTTTGGGTGTGTGTTAATTTAGTTTGTCTTTCACTAGGGACAATATTTCTTATGGATCATTTCTTGTTGTGCTGTCTGATTATGATTTTTTGCCAATTTAATGGGGAACTAACAGTGATGTCTTATGTTTCCTTCAGTTGTTATTTTGGATTCAGTTGTGACTATGGATGTGGATCAATCAACCCCTGCTACTGTGGTATGTATTTCTTATGTATCATTTATTTGTTCTTTTTTCTTAACTTTTTGGCAAGTAGAGGAATATTCAATTGTACGAAATCTGTTTAGAGATTATTTGTATGTACTGCTTCACGCCCTTGTATATGAAACTGGACACACTTGATAAGATTGTAAATTCTGATCAGACCTTTAATACTCTTGTATGTTCTATTTGATGCAGTTATAGAATCTAAAACCATAAATTAGGGCAAGTAGAACAAAGATCGTTGAATTGAACATATGATTGATAACAATTAGAACGTAGATAATTGAGTATAGGTTAAAAACCCATTACTCTTCTATAATCCGCAGATTAAAGCTTAAGAAAATATATAATCAAAGTCTGTCTCTAAAGAAAACCCTATAGCCTATTTATACTAGAAAGATAACCCCTCCGAAAAGAAACCTAAACTAAGTACGGAAACAAGTAAAAACGTCCTTAAATCATAAGACATTCCTAATTAAACAACATCTCTAAAGAAGGACAATATGCCCTCGCATCAATCACCCCGGTTGAAAGATTTCTCGACTCCGACGGGAACGAATTAATAACTTCTAACACATATCGCCTCGTTCTAATTCTCCTGTACCCTTGTATAACATCCAGCTGACTTCCCACGATCAAAAACAAAAATTTCAGCCATAGAGATGGTAAACGGCAATAAACAAGAAATGTTGTTCGACTTCACTGCACCATACAACATCCTCGCTGCTTTCCCATGATCAAATACATAACCCAAATCTCCATTTGTGATTACTGACTTAGGTATGCCAGTAAGCATTGATTCTGTCACTGCGTCTTGATACTCAGCACGTACTAATCTCTGGTCTGAGCTAGCTATTGAAAAATGCCAAGCAAGCAACCAAATTATTCTTTTTCTTCTGGTAACTTCTGACCCATTTGTTTGGTATTTGTTGTGCTTGCATACTGCACATTCATCATACGAAGTGTTGCATTCAGAACACTCATCCGAACCAACAGTATTAATCGCCGCAAAGTTTGCAACTCTTTTTCCCTATTAAGCACTACTTGAATAACTTCCATTCTTAAAGATGTAGCTAGAAACATAAGCCAAAAGGTAACCATACCATCAAGGATACTAAACAAGAACCTAGACCATTGTTTCGCATACAACAAGCTTGTTGAAAAATGCTATTGCTTTGACCGCATTAGGTCGTACTCTTGCTTTGACCGCATTAGGATGTACTTTCCGCGATACTTCCCGACAAATCTATAACCACATCATACGTACCCAAGCTTGTCCCAAAAATCATCACAACCGCACTTTTCCTGAGGATTGTTGAATAATGATTAACATCCTTACTAACCCACTTCTGATTAGTAGGATCCCCACTTAGAATTACAATTGCAAGATACCATGGATGCATATAGTAACTAGATCCTGATCCTAAACTAAAAACATCACATATCTCCGTCAGCCAAATTGTCTTCAAACCCCATCAATCCAACATCTTATAACAGTTCTCGCTGTTAGCACATTTAACTGAAAGTGACGCATTCTTAAATGTTTCGACTACGTCCAGTATCAAATTTCTGCCAATAACTGTTGTCAATTCCACTGCCACTGTTTTCTTCTTCTTAATGATTACACACACCTCGTGATTGATACGTTTAATATCACCAGTGTAAGCTTCTCTTCCCTCGCCAACTAGCCAGTCCAAAAATAGTGCTACTGGTTCGACGCCATGTTGCAGATGATACCCGTATGCAGCCTCACATGGTTTATTGGTAACAGTGCAACTGAGAATCTCACCTCGCGGCCCCAACTCATCACAAGTCTTTGCACACTCTTCTGAGTAATGCAAGTCCATGGCAAAGGAATCTTCCGTCACTGAATCCCTCTCACTGTTAGAGAGAATTCGACCTCGAATTCTACTTCTATAGTTTTCTCCACTGGTTTCTTTACGACAAGCCTCTTCAGGTTTGTTTATAAGAATCGATTCGAACTTATTACGATTTGTCAACAAGTACATAAAGTTTTTATCAGTATATAGAGCTTGAGATTTCAAACCGAGATCATCAACTTCATATGTAACCCGATTCGTGTAAACCGAATGAGTTTGGTTTACGGGAACACTTACAAGGCTTGTCTCTTCGGTGATAAGAGTATCAACGGGACTCGTTGTATACAAAACTTCCTCTTCAACTTACGGACGGCTTTCGTCGTAGACTCGGTGGTAATTCCCAATCAACAACGACTTTGTCATCACTCTCAACTTCATCGTATGTTGGTTCTCCTTTGAAAAACTCATCATCTTTCAGCTCTTTATCAACAAATTCATCATATTTCGAGTTCTTTGCGGACAAATTCATCAAATTCCAGCTCCACCAACGTGTTTTCATCAAAGAACATCTTCAATTCAATCGACTCGTTTCTTGCACGGTCCACTTGTAATCCGAGCAGATGTTGATGTGCTCTGCGCGCTTTTGTGCTCCTACTAAGGTCACGTTGGCGCAAGTGAAACTTCTTATGCGTCATCACCTAATAATCGATGGCGAAACTTTTTGCGCAACTTGCTTCATGTGAACCCAAGTGTTGATTTTTGCTTTGCCTTGCTTCTTACGTTGTTCTTGTAGCCTTTTCCACCACCGTAGTGCCGAACCCTTTAACTTTAATTTGACAAATTCACTTTAAGAGTTTCGGTCATAGGCTTCCATTCGAAATATTTTTCTATGCTGGCCTCCCAATCTAGGAAATCTTCGGCATGTGTTCTTCCAGACATATCATCCACTTCAACTTTCACCCTTCTAGTGTTCAAGTCAAAGGTTTTGATTAATCTGTTTTATAACCTTCCATGATGTGAGTCATGAACAACACGGTTATGAAAAGTATTTTCATTAAACGCTTGTTCGTCATCCTCCGATCCTCCTTAGGTGAATACAAAGGGGTGTGTTTTGAGAATACTGGATTCTCATGAACAACATAACGACGATTCTCATCGACCTTTGTGTGTTCATCTTCTTCGAAACTCCTTCCGGGAATCTAAAGGCTTGCGTCGGCTCTCCTAAGTATCTCCATTCGAGCTTTCGCACGTCCCTGTCGCAACAACTTCTATCGCAACATGTCCTCAATCAAGGTTCTTGACTCAGAGAATCTATGTATCTAATACCTCTACCTCCACCTATATCTCTACCTACCATTGTAGAAACTAGGGTTTCTTTGGTGTGTTTTGTTTCTAGCGCCAACCGATGCGATTCTAGAATCTAAAACCATAAATTAGGCAAGTAGAACAAAGATCGTTGAATTGAACATATGATTGATAACAATTAGAACGTAGATAATTGAGTCTAGGTTAAAAACCCATTACTCTTCTATAATCCATGATTAAAGCTTAAGAAAATATATGATCAAAGTCTGTCTCCTAAAGAAAACCCTATAGCCTATTTATACTAGAAAGATAACCCCTCCGAAAAGAAACCTAAACTAAGTACGGAAACAAGTAAAAACGTCCTTAAATCGTAAGACATTCCTAATTAAACAACATCTCTAAAGAAGGAAAATATGCCCCCGCATCGCTATCCGATCTCGAACCCAAATCTGTGGATACCGTTGTTACTATTATATTTTTATCTTAGTACTTGTATAATGAACTTGTAAATGTATTTGTTATTAGTGGATTGATGAATTTTTGGTCAAACTTTGATGCAAAGCTTCGATGCTAGCGCTGCGCCTCCTCCTACAACCACAAATGCTGCACAACAGAATGTTGATGCAACTGCTGCTGATGTTGCACCTTCAAGCTCAAGAAACCGAACAAGCCGATAAGCCTAAAAGGGCTAGATTATTGAATTTATTATTATTATTAGCAAATTACTTTTTAGTTTTTACTGTTACGGAGAGTAAAGTCTTGATTTTCACATATTAAGTATGATTGTTTGTATCATTGACATACTGCTTAAACAGTCGGGAACAAGTATTCCAGTGTAAAACCGGAACCAGGGAATGGTCGGGTCGGGTGGGTTTTCGGTTTCCGATCCAACTCGCCCGATTTATAATAAATCGATGTAAACCGCTACCGAACCGAGTCCGGATCGGGCGGTTCACAACCGAACTGATCTATAAATTAACCATTAGTTGGTGCGGTGGGAAAAACCCGACCTCGTATGGTTCTATGATCGATACAGATGAAAAGGGATCCGAACCGACCGTTGTGCACCCCTGGTTGTTCTCCAGAAAGGAGAGATTGGCCGTGCCTAAAACATGGGCACAAAAAAAGAAAATAAGAGTGATTAGTTTTGTCAAGGATGTTTGCCAATTATTCTCTCTTGATACAAAGCAATCATCAAGTTTGTGGAGAAGTCATTCTATGACCAAAGGAGACCAGCGACAGAGATAAGGGAAGGATAATGTGGGCTTTAGCCCACCCAATTATTTCAGAAATTTCTTCTGGGCCCATGCAGTTTCTACAAAAATTATATTTAGCCCACCTATAAATTTAAATTAGTATATTAGGATTAATAACAGAACAAAAAAAAACAAAAAAACATTTCAATCTAATTTGTATATAGAGTGCATGCTTCAAAAAAAAAAAAAAAAAAAATTCACACACGTTCCTTTTTTTTTTTTTAATACCTAGAATCATTCCATCAAGCTACAAGTATGAAGGCTTTATTGGTCATGGATCTCACCTACATTGATCATGTACCATATAATTTTGTTTGCTTGCTTTATTTGTCATTTAGCTATAACACAAGGATAATATTAGATATATTAGTAAAGTGTATTTTCAAGTGAGATAGAGTCAGTTAGCTCTAAAAGAAGACGAAATCTCCAAAATTTGAAGCGGCGGCCTACGGTCTAGTATGTTTTATATAAAAATTTTGCCATTAAAATTGCGCCTATTATAATAAATATCCGGCTCCATGCAAGATTTCAGGTATCTATATGGGATCACCGCACCTATCATTACTACACCTAAATATTCTTTAAATTTTTTTAGCCCATCCATACATAAAATGTCGGTTCCATCGCTACCAAAGGTACTTCTTGGATGATTAGAAGTTGAAGAATTTGGGTTAGTCAGAACCATGTGTCAGAGCATGGCTCGGTTGAACCCACCAAGCGTTGGTATGTCAAGTTTGGTTCGTCATATTTTAGTGAATCAAAACTCATGTTAAGAGTCGCTTGATTATGTACTAGAGTTAACCTTCGTATAGGTTAGCTTGAAGTATTAGGATATGAGACATTACAAGTATTGCGAAGACTTGAAGATGTGAAGAAGCAAGGAGCCACAACGACAACAATCATCCTTCCACTTGAGGTTAGTGATATTTGACTTGAACCGTTTCATTCCCTAACGTATCTTTCAAGTCGTGCATATTGAAAACATAACTGCGAAGCATATTTGAACTCTAGATAGACATAGTATTAAGGAATACAATACGAGGTTTATTGCTTAAACATTAAACTTTGAAGATAAGACATCGTCGTAATCATTTGAATGCTATTGTGATTATGTATGGGTATGAGGTGAGGATTTCATCCTAGGAAACAATGTTTACATGTGTTCTAAGGAAGTAAGTTCATAAACTTGTTTGTGAATCGTAAAGGAAATTGCCAGGTGTTATTGGTTTTGTTATTCATTGCATATATTATGAACAACCAATATGTGTGATAGAGTATAACCGCTCACAACTTGTTGTGTTCTTGGTAGAACTGTTCACAAAGGTCTGACTTATGTATTGGTATAACTTTTATTAATAAAACCGATCTTAAGTAATTACCTGTGGTATGATCGGATTTTGTATGGCTGACTTTGTAAGGGAAAGGGAACCGATCCTTGTAAGGGAAGGGGAACCAATCCTAGTAAGGGAAAGGGAACCGATCCTAGTAAGGGGTGCAGTACATCAAAGGGAACCGATACTTGTATGGGGTGCAGCAAGGTTTATAGCAGAAAGGGGAACCGATCCTATGGACATGTGCAACACATATAAGTCAGCTACAATATATATGTGGGGAACCGATCCTAGTACCAAGTCAACCGAACTTTTGGAAAGCTAGTGTGACTATGCACAGTACTCACATGAAGGTAGAACCGAAACTTGTTTTGGTAGAACCGTAAACCCATGATTGTAATTGAATGTTGGTTTGATCAATCACATAGTTCTTGAAAGTCAGATGAACCAATTCTAAACTTGTTTGGAAGTGTGGAAAATCGGTTTCAAGGTTATAAGTATGAAAGAGAACTTACAAAGTTAAGATGTCGACAAACTTTGAACACATGATGTGAATATTTATTTCTGTAATTGTTCAAAGATATTCCTTAATGGCTAAGGGAAGAAAAATCCCAGGATCGAAACATAAGCAAGTTAAGAATCTTTTCATTAAGGTTATTAATTTCATTTTGTAGGAAAATTATAGAATTAGTAATGTGCATTTACTAATTAGATTTTCCGAGAGATTTCGATCGTTATTTTTGGACAGAGCATTTCCAGGAATTATAAAAACAGAATCTGTGCTTTTATGAATATCTTGAGAATATTTTCGGTTTTGGAAATTCCTTGGTGTCCAAACTTCCTAGTCTATAAATACACGAAGTTTGCCTTTCTAGCAAATTAATCCTTCGTAACAACAAATTTACTCTTTTGTTGTTGTTACTGGTGTAGCCGCCTATTCGGAGAGGAGAGTAACCTAATTAGGCGAAATCTCTTACGGACGCTCAATTTAAAGTCTTCTTTGGGATTGAGAAGCTCTAGCGCGACCCGTTGGTGGGAAACTAGATAATTACGGTTTGTCTTTGTTTTCGATTGATTTGATTGACTAACGGTGGCTGAAATCTGATTGCACCTAGTTTGTTTATTCTTGAGAATCTTATATTCTGATATAAGATTCACTTAAACTAGTTTAGAGTTTCGACAGGGATCTTTAGACTGTTGTTAGTTCTAAAGACGATCTTGTGATAATCTATTGTTAACAGACTCCGTTCTGTGCGTGATTGATCACAAGAGATTCAAGTGATTGTGTGCAGGTTTCTATTGAATATTTAAGAAGATTTGAAGACAAAGAAGATATTGAAGATTTGACTTGGGTTTTATAATCTTTGGTGTGAACAATACTTGTTTCGGTAAAAGAGGATCCAATTAATAATCGGTTTATCCTTGTGGTAGATTGGATTGATTAATTGAGTAGATCGGCATCAATACGTTTCCTTGTGATTAAAGGTATTGATTGGCTTAATCTCAGAAGATTACCTTTGTGTGATTGAACATAAGATAGATCTAAGGACCCAACGAATGAGTTTATGTTAAGATAAACATAAGAGCCTTTGTCTGACTCATATCACTTGGTTGAATAGAGTTGATACCAAACAAATTTGTTGTTCCTTTACAGTTTGGGATACGAACCAAAGGAATTATTCCAAGTACGTGACTTATTCATAAGTAGGAGGCGTGGGAATACAGACAGAACTAAGTGAACTATAGGGTTAGTTACTTGGTCTCAATTATACGAAGTTAGGTATAATTTTGTGTAGCGGATTAATCCTGAGAGTATTCAATTCTGGACAAGGTCCCGGGGTTTTTCTGCATTTGCGATGTCCTCGTTAACAAAATTTTGATGTGTCATTTACTTTTATTTTCCGCATTATAATAGTTTTATTATAATTAAAGTAAATCACAGAAACGTTAATTTCTATTTACTTGATAAGCAATCCTATTGTGTTTGGTTAAGTCCGAACCTTTGTATCAAGTAAACATACTTCGTTGTTGTATTGTCTCGATCTCGTATCCATAGACGATCACACAAAGTGTGAACCGATTAGTTGCATTGTCTCGACTCAGTGCATAGAAAATCACTTTCGGAGAAAGGACTTATAGGTAGGAAAAGTTTTAGCTTGAGGTATATTTGGGTACCCTTGCCTTTTCAATTGGTATCAGAGCGGGCAAACACGAAAATATCTAACAATCTGTGTTTGGTGCGATCCAACCTATAAGAATTGAATCTAATGAATGATTCATTTAACGCAAAGCAAGACGTCAAGAGTTCTGAATTAACACTTGATGATGGCATCTACGATTCAATATCTGAAGAAATCATCTCTAGAGATTCTACGAGACAAGTTAATCTTGTTAATAATGTAGAAACCTATGAAGACTAGAAAATACATCTACAAGAAGGGTTAGATGAAATTTCCGATGATGATAACTCATATTTTGAACAAGAAGTAGAAGAGGATATCTCAGAATACTCTAAACTGCTGGAACCTTTGAAAAATCAAAAGCTAAGATCTTCATATTTCGTTGGTTTTTTGACTCCTCTTTGTCGAGAGAACAAGAAATTGAAGAAGGTTTTTCAAGGATATTATATTGGTTACCAAACCATTGATTATCTTCTTAAAGATCGTACGAACGATCTGAATTCTAAGAAATTAGAATGTGAAAATCTTCGAAGAGAACTGTTTTTGTCGGAAAAGAAACGTGCTGAATCAGAAGCTATGTTTAATTCTCGACAAGTATAGGGTCTTGAAGAAAAAGCCAGTGCTAGTCTCTCTCAAACAAAATTGTTAGAGAAAGAGCGTGATGTTGCTATTAAAAAATTCACTTGTTGGAATAAATACTTGTTGAATCTGATGCCAGGATTAACTCTCAACAAAAGAGTTTTGAAGAGAAAGAAGGTGTATATCTCTCACGAGAAAAACGCCTTGAGGCTGCTCTAGCCAGTGCTCTTGATAAAATCAAGACGTTGGAAGAAGAAAATTTGGAACTGAAAAAAATCCAATGAAAGCTCAAACAAGTTAACCTCAATGTTAGAAGCAAGTATAAATCATCGTGATACACGAGGATTGGGCTATAAGGGAATAGATGCTTCAAATATTAGCAAAGAGGTAAAATTTGTTAAAGCTACAAATTCTTCTCACTCAGAGGCTTCCACTGATGACAAAGATGCTCATATTTCTTGTAAAGAAGAGACGTCTATCAAGAAGGCAACAACGTTGAGCAAGGATAAGAAGAAGAAGAAAACTCGTCAAGCTCCAACACAAGAGGATCCACAAAAAGGTAACATTAAAACTCATACTTCGTATATTTATACTAAGCATTGTTATTATTATGGTAATAAAGGACACTTGCAATGGGTATGCAAGGTTCGTAATATGCAAGATGCAGTTTCTTTTGTATCAAATGAATTGGCTAAGTTTGCTCCTCATACGAACTCAGATCGTTATTGTCCTAAGTTTAGTCAAAAGAATTATTATAATGATAGTTCAGATTTTGCATATCACTTGACAATGTCATCTCATAAAATACCCAATTATAGAAAGAGAGATGACGTTTCAAATGCAAATACAAGATCTGATGTTCCAAATTGGAGAAAGGATGTTTCGCAAAGTATCAAAAGGACAATGATCCTAATAGTATTGTGAAGGAGAAAGTTGCTCCTGCGAAACCCAACTCTAAATAGGTACCTAAGTCTTCCATAGCCAAGAAGGGACCAAAAGTTAGTCACAAGAATGACTCTCAGCTGTCAATTGTTGGTGACAGTAATTACAAGAGTCTTCTTGAAAGACTAAAGAAAGACATTATGTCTGAAATCTCTTGTACTAGTAAAGATTATGATAATGACACTCTTTATCACAAGTCAAAGAAGAAAAACAAGAGAAGGAAAAAGAGAAAACAAACCAAGCAAGAGGTCAAGAATGATGATTCGGTCTTAGTCACTCGTGACGTACAAGATAAGGATCAACTCAACATAACCTAGTTGTGTTGATATGTGCATGCTCACCTTGGTGCTCAATCTTTTGAAAGGTGAGGAAGAACATGAGATAACTGAGCACTGAAGAGACCTCAGTGAATAACAAGAGCACCACTAGAGATTAAGTTATTTCTCAGATTACTTAATCTAGTATAATAGACATCAATTTTTGATTTCTTTTATTGATTGTATTGGTCTATTATGAATAAAATTATTTGATTGGTAATTTTTCTTGTAATAGTTTTTGGTTTACATAGCATGTGCTTAATTGCTTTTACCTTATTACTATGTATGTTTATGGGATGTTTGATTTCGTTTTTACTACCTTAATATTCGATCTCATATTGTGAACCCTCATGGTTTGGGTGACTTTTTGATTTAGCGGGATTAAGTTCTAGCCCTAGTAGGTAGGCTTTATCAAAGGATTATGAGGGGTTCTGATAGAAACAATATGTGAAAAAGTCACAATATGTTGAATCGGTTTTGGTTTAGCATAAAAGCATATGTGTTCCGACGGTTTTCAACTTTTGCTTGCAATTGTTAAAACCGGTTTTCAACCTTTCTCTGGTAAAGGTTGAGGTGTGTTGTTATTCTTTTGTTCACGCATAGGGATGACAACGTGGTGATATTTCGATATCAATTCTCCCTAGACGAAGATGCAATCATATTGGAGAAGTGGATGCGAAATTTGAGGTAACAATCTTGTTAGTTAATTGTTTTCCTGTTTAAGAAAAGCCTGAGTTTATATTATATATATTTGTTGCTTTTGCTTAACAAAATTTCGGTTCAATTGATATTTATTCCATGATGTGTGTGTGGATGTGTGTTTCAATTGGTTTCGGTTAAGAAAAACTATTGTTATCTTGCTTTATTGTGTGGTATCAATTGTTTAGGCTTACAAAATTTCGGTACAATTGATGTGTGTGTGTGATTCAATTGGTTTCGGTTAAGAAAAACTATTGTTATCTTACTTTATTGTGTGGTATCAATTGTTTAGGCTTACAAAATTACGGTGCAATTGCGGTGCTTATAATGCCTATGTTGATTCAATTGCTTCCGGTTGAGGTGAATAATTATGCAAGTTGATTTATTTTTGGTTTGTATGAATTATTTATGGCTTAACGAAATAATATGTGTACGAGATGAGTTTTTTAGTCCAGTTCGATTCCAGATAAGATAAACTAAGTTAATTTTGATCTTAGTTAGACTTATCGAAGTGAGGTTTCGGTTATTCAAGTCTAATCGAATGCCTAAACAAGAAATGCTAGTTAACTAACCTAGTACTTGTCTTGTTTAAAATTGAAAGGTCTAAGTTTATGGATAATTAGAACCTGATGAGAAAAATGGAGTTTATCTTTATTTTGGTCTTATCGAATTAAGCGGTTGTTTTTGAATAATCGATTTAGCAAAGGGACCAATATGCTTAGTTGTTTTTGGTTTGCTAAACTAAATTGGAAAAATTGTTTCGGACAATTATTTCCTTGGTAACATATCAAAATAAGACTACTTGTAGTCTCGATTTTGATATTGGTTATCAGAACATGATGTGTGGAACCCTCGTTCCTAACTCTACAGGTTTGCAAGTCTATTCTTAGATTTGTAAGATTCTTTTCGTGTTGTCCTTTATTTTTTTCGTTTCTTTGTCATTTTGTGACAAAAATGGGGAGAAATATATGGAGTAAACAGGTGATGCTGGCATTGATATTTATATTGATTCGCATTGCTAGGGAAAAGAACATTGGTACTTGAATGTTTTTATCTAACGAAAGAGTGAAATCACAGACTAAGGGGCAGTAACATGTCATATGATTGGTATAAAAAAGATGTGCAGATTGAAATTCTACCTATCTTCCGTAAGGGGAGTAATAGCTTTGTTATTATAATGTCAACAACGACATTTTCAAGGATTGAATGTAAGCAGTTTCGTTGTGCTGTTGAATCGGGAATCAAGCGGATTATAATGAATTATTGTAATTTGTTTATCCATATGATGTAAAAGTTTTGTCACTAAAATTGACAAAGGGGGAGATTGTTAGAGCATGGCTCGGTTGAACCCACCTAGCGTTGGTATGTCAAGTTTGGTTGTCATATTTTAGTGAATCAAAACTCATGTTAAGAGTCGCTTGATTATGTACTAGAGTTAAACTTCGTATAGGTTAGCTTGAAAGTATTAGGATATGAGACATTACAAGTATTGCGAAGACTTGGGGGGAGTGTTACATATCACCATAATATTATTATCGAAGTTGTGATACAACTGAACTTTGATGTTGTGTAATAATACTATGACACACATTTAGAATCATTAGAGTACTTGGGAGTGACGAAGATTTCGAGTAATGTTGAAGAACCAAGGAGATCAAACATTTGGATGAGAAGCTACAAAGTTTATTTATTTTGTATTTCATATGTATTGATAGTTTTGTCACTAAAATTGACAAAGGGGGAGATTGTTAGAGCACTGCACGGTCGAACTCGCAAGCGTTGCTATCTCAAGTTTGTTTGTCAAGTTTAGTTGCGAAAACTATAAGTCTTGATTTCTAGTCTACTTATAGCTAAGTTTCGGATTAGGATAGTAAGTGTAGTTGAGATTTAGACTCCACGACGTTCATCGAATGAAGACGAAGAACTACTCAAGGGAACTTGTGGAACTTCATCAAAAAAAAGGTATGTGGAGACTTGAACTTATCTATCACTCAAAAGTTTATCTACTCTATCTCATATTTGAGACAAAAGTCGTATTGCTATATAGAATTCAATTATACACATTTATTTTGAGCTGAGTTTATCCCGCTAATCTATTTCTCGAAATATGTGTTGGTAAGCTTTCGCTTCAGCCAAGTTCATCTTTACTCGTGACGAAAGTCATATTATTTCAATAACTTGAAAATCTCTTTGATGCTAATAGTTTGTAAATAACAACTATTTTAACATCCTCTAAGAAAGCTTCAATAATTGAAATGAGAGTTTAGAACTAGTAACCATGATTGGATATAAACATAGTGTGTTCTCACGTTTGTGTAAAAGTCAAAAACCGGGAACCTAAAGTATGCCTTCCCATACGCGTACTGGCGCTTATTGGATATCCGGGTAAGTATGCATACTGTACGCATACTGGCGGAAGGTTCACGTCCGTGAATTTCTGCTGGAGTTTGAAAGTAAAAAACAAACTCAATCCGGATACTTAATATGAATACCTGTTTGCATACTTAAGCAGGTTACTTTCAAAAATCGGTTTGTTCATGAACTAAAACATTTAAATAATAAGAAATGCAATCTTTGCAAACCGTGGCTATGATGTTCATGAATTGATTCGAGTGAATCAAAATCGATTTTGCTTAGATTGTGTCTTGTACACTTCTATGAGATCTAAGCAATTGAACAACTCTCTAACTAGTTCATTTGAGTCATTTGAACTAGTTATGGTTAAGATGAATAAGGTTGATATGAAAGTGCTCATATGGCTAACCATTGGTTAACTATTATTGAACCGACTAAGTGTACACGTTTAGGTATGGCTATGAAACCGAAATGTAGATACATTTCAATTCTATATAACAAGCTAAGTTAGATCCAATGGTTGAAAGATATTAACTTATATCTAATCAGGTTTTCATCTAACGGTGAATATTGAATGCTTTGTTACCAAGGTAACTTAGATTGAAAACCCTGATTTGAAATCTATATAAAGGAGAACTCTAGCAACTGGGAAACCTAATCCATACACCTCATGTGTGATACTAGTTGTGTAAGCTAGAGTCGATTATACTTTAACCTTGGGTTTTTCACGAAACCCTGTAGGTTAACGACTTAAGACTTCATTGGGATTGAGAAGCCAGACCCAACTATTTTCTCTGTAGTTGCGTGATCTGATATTTCTGTTTTCTATTGTGATTGAGTACAATCGTAAGATTGGCTTGAGATTTATATCTTCGATAGGAAAGATTGAAAAGTAGTCACAAACACCTTCGTCTCATCGTTTGTGATTCCACAATATTTTATTTCGTTAATAAATTAAGATTATTGTGAGGTGATTGATAATACTAGGCTGTTCTTCGGGAATATAAGTCCGGGTTATCAATTGGTTCCTGTTCAACTTGATTTATCAAAAGACGGAACGAAAACTCATAGGTATTTCTGTGGGAGACAGATTTATCTATTTCAATAGAATTTTTTGTGTGAGAAAGATTTGTTTATCAAGTCTTCGACTTTGGGTCGTAGAAACTCTTAGTTGTGGGTGAGATCAGCTAAGGGAATCAAGTGTGCAGTATCCTGATGGGATCGGAGGCGTAAGGAGCACGACTGTACCTTAAATCAGTGTGAGAATGATTAGGGTTCCACTACATTCCAGACCGAAGTTAACTTTGTAGTAGGCTAGTGTCTGTAGCGGCTTAATACAGTGTAGTGTTCAAATATGGACTAGGTCCTGAGGTTTTTATGCATTTGCGGTTTCCTCGTTAACAAAACTTCTAGTGTTTGTGTTATTTCTCTGCATTATATTTTGTTATATAATTAAAATATCACAGGTTGTGCGGTTGAATTGATCAATTGGTAAATACAATATTTGGTTGTTGGTTGAAATTGATCGATCCTTGAACATTGGTCTTTGGTACCATTCAAGTTATTTATCTTATATTCAATCAGGCTCGCAAATCCTTATTTGTTTGATTGCGGATTGAATTGAGAAATTGAGATATAACTCTTTGATATACTTTTCCTAAGATTGTGTCTAACTGTCTAGTTGATTCTGTTGAAAGTATATTGGAGTTAGTCCATACAGATTTCTAAGCGAAATATTGGGTTAGGTTGTTAGACCCACGCTTTTTCACTTCCTGCATTAGTGGATCAGGTGTCGTAACAAAGTCACATTATTCGTTACTGTTTTCCCGTTGTGGAAAAAGATAACTTCTTATGCCTCACCAACTAGGTATTGACGCGAGAGACCACTTAAAGCGACATGTATTTATAAGGAGTAACAATAGAATGTCGTAATATCTCAGTTTTCTTATAGTGAATACTCGTGCCCATTAATAATGAACTTAAAATCACCACATTGCGCAAAAAACACAATGTTAACCCTAAAGCTGAAATTTTTCATCATTCAACTCTACTGACCGACAACCAACCTTATCCTACACTGATGATTAAAAAAAATTTACATAAGACTCATCAAAAATTTATGCCATAGATACTTAAATATCATAACATTCTAACAATCGGTTAAGGAGTTATGTAAGTTGCCATAAAATTTTTTTGGATTATGTTTATGTGGGCGCATCTGGAAATATCGCATATTTTATGAGTAGCAAAAATCTTAGACAAACCCTCCATATAAGTAATTGGTACACACTTAACTTTGTTCTGCTCAATGCTACTTATTCAGTTTGATGTTACTAATCTTTTCAGTTTTGGGAAATGTCAAGTAGTTCTTGGAGGCATAGTCCCAAACAAGAATGCCAGTTATTGCAAATGGATTCCCTAAATTTGTTTTCTATGCCTCCTTCATTTGTAGAGGTTTTTAATGGAAGTATTTCACCAATTGGAAATGGCTCATGCATTGTCAGTTAATAAATGTAAAGCTATCCAAAATTTCATTTTGCTTTCATATCAAAAAATGAAACTTATGGAATGGGAAAGAAAAAAATCATGTTTTGAGGCATACTCAATAAGGACAAAATATAGTCACTAGGTATTAAAGCCAATAACCCCTTATCCACCATATAATAATAATAATAATAATAATACCCTTATCATTTAAATTTATATTTAAAGACTTAGACCTAGGTTCGGCTGACTAGTTATTAGTCGAACTTCACTCTTTAACTGTTGAACCAAAGTTCTGCTGACTCGAGCAAAAAATAGGAAAACCGAACTTAGCATTGTTCTTCATAAAGTGAAGTCCAACTAACATTTTCGTGTTTAATTATCAAGTAAATTGTTCATCAGCACTTTCAGAATGAAGAACAATGAGTAGTTCAGTTGATAATTGGTTTCAATTGTAAGCCGAACTTCACTCTGTAACTACTATAAAACCCTATTTTTTGTTTAATTAAATTTAATCTATCAATCAAACACAAGAAATAAGACATATTTTTGTAAGTATTTTTTATTTTGCACTTCCTTGTAGTGAGGATCTGGTTCTTGCTCTTCAACTTCATTCAATTCGATTTCTGCTTCAACTTATTCTTCTTATTATTTTTCACTAATTTGCATATTAGAAAAAGGATTAGGGTCTATACATTTAGTCAAAGACGATGAAAACTGTAGTTGGGTTAGTCGTATTTGGAGTAAAGAAGAGAGAAGAGAAGAAAACAAATTAACAAAAAATTGTGAAAATTGTGAATTTTTTTTTAAAAAATAAAGATTTATCCAAAGCCTGATTGAAAGGTTTCCCCCCTATAAGCCACCTTGGAAACACAATTATACCTCTCATATTATATCTTTTACATCAAAACCTAGGGTTTACCCCTTTTGGGGAACCCATTCTCTTTGTAATCATGTGTAGCTAAACCTTTGTTGATTAAGGATGAATTCAATGCTTTAGACGTAATCTTTATTAGTTATACAAGTTTGTTCGGAGTTTTTATCATCATTATTTGTATTTACCATCTATATTGTTTATGAGTGGTTATTAGATTGATTTGGAGTGCTCGGTAGATTGACCTATTAATTGTTCCATCGCTAGTGGAAGTTATTAGATAAGTAATAGTCGAATAACGATCCTTATTACCGGTATTACTAGTTAATTATTAAGCAAAAAAAAAATATTACTGGTTAATTAGTGAGAAATATCTTGATTAATTTGTTGCACTTACGACAACACCGAAATATCAGTGATTTTAAGCAAATAACGACAATATTTTGTCCAAACTTTATAGTCAATCAATCAACAAAATTACTTAAATACATATAACAACTGTTAATATAACAAGTTTTCAACTATATCTTCCAAGAAAATAAGAAAGGAAACCACTAACATTAATCAAAAAACTAAGCTAACAACTAAAAAAAGCAAATAATGTAGCATCAAAAAGGAAAAAAAAGAGAAGAAACCTCCTCATGACGACCAAAAGAGAGTGGTCATGGCATGTGATGACCAGACTGCTCCACATCCCCACCTACGTCCTAGACAGACTTCAATAAATTAACTAGACACATTCCTAAGAAAATTGTGCCTAGAGAGGTAGTCAAAGAGGACAAGACCACACCAACCTTGAATATCATTTTCACAGCTTATTACTCTTCTGACTTTTGGAACTGTGGCCAATAATCTTTGTAGTTATCGCAATAACTGATGATGTAATGAGAAAGATAAACCCTAAGCCTCTCATTACTAGAATGCTTCTCCGTGCCTCTAGACTTCGCTACTGAGTGCTGGTCAAAGTAGCTCCTATTAATGCGATAGTTGCAAAGCCAATAGTCCAACTTCTTTGAAGCCATCCAAAGTATCCATCAATTATTTTTTGTTCTGAGCATCATCAGTCTCCTTTTCACCTTAAGTCCTGCAAACACAACAATTAAATTAGTGATTGAAAAAGATGAAGGGGAACTCACAAAAACCATGCTCAAAATTGGACAACATTTGGAGTGCCAATAGTACATATATTTTATGGATTCTAAAAGAGACAATGTAGAGGATGTTAAGGACTATATGCAATTAGTCTAATAAACATATACTGCAAGACCATTTCTCATGTCTTGTTATCGAAATTGAATATGCTACTACTTAATCTCATTTCAGAATCTCCAAAACTTCTCACTAAAAAGATTACAAACTTCTGCAAGCTTGAGAGGCTCAATCAAACCCCTCAATCAATTTGAAATTTTAGCTTTTTCTTCATACCTTTTTATATATATAACTACCCTAATAAAAAGTTCATGGTTAATACTTTTTATTAAACTTGCAAATACATGAATATTAGCTCTTACTCCATTAAACTTGAAAAAACAAAAAGAAGGAATTAATACTTATTATGTGCATTTGCAAGTTAAATAAAAATGTAAAAATCCAACAGTTTAAGTCGCCTCTAAAACAAGACTAGAAGTACGTACTTCATTCTATATTAAATCTTCTTGTAATATCATATAGTTTCTTTAATATAATGTAGTTATAACACATATGTAATACCACATGACTTTTTTTCTTTTTGAGGCTTCCTTGTTCCGTTTTTTTTCTTTTTTAGTTGTTAGGATTCTTAAAAGACAGTTAAATTCTTGTATTTCAGAAATTTTCTTGATAGACTAAAAAATTTGTACAAATGTTAATGTTATTTGCTTTAAAATGTTCATGCTTAACAAATCATTTGCCTGCTGATCACTCATCATATCAACTCAAATTTCATCATCCAACTTACTTATCTTCTTTTTACTGGTAGTATTTATTTTCCCCTTTCTTTCGAGTTATTAAGAATTAAACAAAAACATATTGGTGTTGTATTTCATCATCATCATCATCTTATAAATCTCAAGGAAAATAATGTGTTGGAAGGTACAATACATGAAAAATTTATATGTCTCTATGTTAGTTAGAATAGTTTTATCTGTGAAAACTATGTTATATATATATATATATATGCAGGAAAAGTCAATGATATCTAAAAGATTTCTTCTCAATGGATTTGGGAAATATATTTGGTTCTTGCTTCCTAAAAAGTGCTCTAGCTCTTAAAATATATTGCATAATATAACATTGTCTCGATTGTATTTGTTAAAATAATTATAAGAAATAAAATTTAATGGGATATTTTGATTTGGGTCACAAAGTGACCGATTTGCGTTTGGGTCACAAATAAATTTTAATTAGAGTTTGGGTCACAGGACCGTAGTTGACCGTCTTGTGAGTTATCTAATTATTTATTTTTTAAAACCAATTTCAATTTATTTAACTCCGTTAGTGGCCGTTAACATAATCATCACCACCACCATAACCAGTACAACCTCGGCCTTCTTCACTTCTAACAGCAACACCACCACCACCCTCCTCCACCTCTTTCCGATAAGAATTTCAACATTCAACAACTACCCAACACTCCTAATCATATATCATTCATGAACTCAAGAACATACATATCAGGAGAACGGAGAACGGAAAGATGTCGTCGCTTCAATCCAACTAAACTCCAAAATTTGATCTTGTTCTGATCATGTTTGGATGTTTATGGAAATTGTTTGTTGTTGGTAAGATGGATATGTGCATTGAAAAGGTAGGGTTAGGAAAAACACTATAGAAACTAAGAACACAGAAGAGTATATAAGTGAAGGCATGTTGCTGTTTGCCGTACACAGTAAAGAATACATGGTTGATGTCGTTCAATTTACGGCTGAGGAATCGTAAATACCGATGAATAAACAACAACCCACTTCATGAATTAGCAAAAGAAATGGAATATGATAAAACCACCGAATTTCTTAAGAACCCTAATTAGAAGAAATCATCCCCAAATTAACATAGAAAAACTTTAATTGAACAATTTAAGTTTAAACCAACCTGCATCAGATTAATTATCACAAACCCTTTCGTAAAATTGACAGAAATTGATCCATCAATCATCTAAATTCAAACCAACATGAGTCATCCAATCATTGTCTTCTTCTTCCAATTATGATGTTGATATAAAAAATCATGTTTCTCATTTTTTGAGCTCTGGTTATGCTTCCAATCGGGGTTCCCTAAAACAGTTACCGAAGGTTTCTACTAAATTGAATATGGTACCTCTAGAAATGGAGAAGTATAAGTAAGATCGATAGAAAAAGAGGCGAAGACTCCACAGTTTGGCTGGATTGAGGCGACCAGGGCTAACATGAAATCACGGTAATCACTTGCTACAGGTTATATTTATAGTAAGATCGAAAGTTGTAGTCTCAAGACTTGTGAAATGTTATTTCTTTCCTAAGGTATTAGGGAAATGAATTTGTTTGTGATACTGATGAAAGTTGGCGGTGCCGGAAGTCTGTTTTCTTTTGTCTTCTTACTGCATTTGTTGGGCCCGTTTTATTGATTAAGAAACAAAATCAGTTATTGTTTAAGCAAAAAGAGTGGAAAACATTGGAAAAATTAGTAGTAGTAGGCTTTAAAGAGATAAAAAATGTTTGAAACTGGTGTATGTTAATCATAATAAAAGATAGTGCTCCCATTGATATATGGGAAGAGATTCGATTCCGTTTAAACGACTATTTACCTTTGATTTAATATCATATACTTCCTCTGTTTAAAAAAAAGAGATATTATCACTCTTTCAATTTGGCCTATTTTTAGGCTAAAATGAAAAAGTGATAGTATCTCGTTTTTAAAAACGATGGTAGTAGTTTCTTCATTCATTTTTTTTTTTATTTTATAATTAAAAATATTTAATATTCTGTAAGAAAATGGAAAACGGTTTTTTCTGAAATTTCTTTTAAGAAATTGAACAAACATAAAACTCAATAGACCAAAATGGTTTTTCATTTATTGAATCGGAAAATCATACATACTTCATTACACTGATAGGATATATCATAACATTTCAAATAAATGCTTATTTGTATAGGTTAAAATCATCGGCAATATTTTCCAAGATGCGATAGCTATCATTTTGGGCAAACTCTTTCCCATGAACTTCCTCGTATTGGCGGTGAGCCCTCGTCCACTGTTGAAACAAATCTGTTATGTTAGATAGTATTATTCAAAACGATTTCTAATGAAACAACTTATTAAAAAACTTACTCTTATAATAGCCGACATAGTGGGATTGGCTCCCTTCATGGTTTTCATTTACTTTTTGAAAGCTTCGCATTCTTCATGGACTTTCTCGAATCTTTTCTTAACGATTTCCAAAGTTCTTCCATTGCGATTTCTTTTAGCGCCAGAAAAACTATGAAAACACAGTTCCAAAAACAAAGAGATGTGTGATCTACGTCAACGTCTAGATCTTCATCATGTTGTCTGACCGTCGCCCATGCTCTAACAATCGCAGAATCTTCAGAATAAGGTAATGAGTCACTATAGCGTATTTTCTTTCTTTTTTTGGATGAAAAATAGATGAGAATGAATATTAGAGCTTATAACTAGAATTTGGGTGAAGAATATATGATATAATGGTCTCCTTTTATAGAGTTTAATGACCTAAGGCTACTTTTTTTTTGAAAACCAGCTGTTTAGGTCATCAACCATATTTGTGAAAGTTAAAAAATGCAATAAAATGCATTGGTTGATACTTTTCAGGCCCAAAAACATTTAGGTATTCCATCCATGTATTTCATTTACGGTTGGGTTTGCAGCCGTGATTGAGACACAGGTGACTCTGGGTAAGTTTTAGGCCAGGAGCTCATACAAACCCAACCGTAAAACTTGATTACGGCTAGGAGTTTTTAAATGACAAAACGTAAATCCTGTTAACGGCTTGGAAAAGATCTTTTCCGGGCCATTATTACGCATTACGGATGGGACGGCAATAATTTCCTAGCCGTAACGTGTAGAAAAAAATCAAATTTTTTTCCAATTTCGAACGGATTTGAATCAATCAAATTTTTTAATGGGGTTGATTACGAGGTTTTCTAGACTAGTTTCCGGATAGATTTCATCAGAGTTTCTTCAAAATTTTCAAAAAAGTTCATCAAAATCATCCTCCTTTTTCTAAATCAGAAACAAAAGAAAAAAAAAATATTTTGGTTCTCAAGAAATTAATCATTTGATTAGTCTAATCCATTGACTAATCATGATTAGTTTACTTAATCATCATAATTATCACTAATCAAATCGATGGTAGATTATGTATTATTGAAAATAGTAAGATAAGATATTATAAGAGTTACTGTTTCATGGTCCATGAAAACCCATAGAATTTGCAGCCCATATAGTATAGTTCATATAGTACTTTAGAACCCTGGTTTATTTTCTTCTCTGCATTCAAACTATTACTATAATGTCACACAAAAAAAAACTCCGTCTCTCATTTCATTTTCGCCCAAACTCCAAACCCTAAAATACGATGCTGTCAAACCTTGGATGAAGAAGAATAAGACTCTGTTAACCCAAAAATCTAGTTTCCCAAGTTAATCAAAAACAACGATGGAGTCCATTTTATTTTTGATTTGGCTCGGAATCTGGTGCAGGAAATAAGATCCCTCACAGTATCATCTTTCAATTGCATGGTGATTTGTCCTCTAAAAGCATTAGTCGTAAGTACTAATCATCTTCATTTGCTTCACATACATCTTGATTCATGCTTGTTTGAGGTTTTCTGACTGTCAACCTCTGATGATCTATGCTTCGATTTTCCCATTTTTTTTTCTTAATGTTAAATGACATGATTATTATCAATACAGAGAACTAAGCTCGATCAGACCTTGAAATTGAAACATTGATGGGTCTGAATCAACTGTCTAGGGATTGCAAGATGGATTTTCAATTGAACTCCATAATTGATCAGTTGAAACAGTTCAATTGTAGATTCCCTGGATCAATTTAAGTACTAATCATCTTCATTTTCTTTCATTTGCTTCACATACATCTTCATTCATGCTTGTTTGAGGTTCTTTGTGTACCTCTGATGATCTATGCTTCAGTTTTCCCATTTTTCTTTTGTTTTGTTTGACGCTTGGCCGTAACCGTTTTTATTTTATTTTAATGTTAAATGACATGATTATTATCAATACAGGGAACTAAGCTCAATCAGACCTTGAAATTGAAACATTGATGGGTCTGAATCAACTGGCCTGGGATTGCAAGATGGATTTTCAATTGAACTCCATAATTTATCAATTGAAGCAGTTGAATTGTAGATTCTTCCTGGAATAATGTAGACAAACTGATCAGGTAACGGTTCTTAACCTGTCAATTTATAGTAATTTTTATTTACAGCTTCAAAAAGCTTTACCTTAATCGAGAAATTTATCAATTCCACTTCTGCATTGACTTCATCAACTTTTCCTCCAACTTTATGAATTAGATCAAGGGTTGCAACTTCCTGATTCAAATTTTGTTCAGTTTTTAAAACTCAATCTATTGATGGAAAATTAAAGCAGTATGGAACCGAAGGGTGTAGGAGGGGCTACCCACCATATTATAAACCGTAAGGTCAGTGGCCTTTGACAGCATGTACATAAGTTTGTTAGCTCAAGTTCAAGTCTGTTTGTTTAATTGTTTTTTTTAGGATTGAACAAGAAATCCTACCGAAAAGTAAGATGTTATTCTTGTTTACTGCGAATCCATTGTTAAGAAGTATAACATAGATTTTATCAGACCTTGAAATTGAACCATGGATGGGTCTGAATCAAATGTCCAGGGATTGCAAGATGGGTATCCAATTGAACTCCATAATTGATCAGTTGAAGCAGTTCAATTGTAGATTCTTCCTGGAATAATGTAGACAAACTGATTCTTAACCTGTCCATTTATCAGTTTCACTTCTGCAGTGACTTCATTCCAACTTTATGAATTAGATCAAGGGTTGCAACTTCCTGATTCTAAAACACAATCTGTTGATGGCAAATTAAAGCAAGTATGGAGATGAAGGGGGGGAGGAGGAGCTACCCACCATATTATAAACTCTAAGGTCAGTGTTTTTGTTAGTCATACGCAGTAAATGAAGAAGATGAAGAAAGAGTAGGATTTACCAGCAGATAGAAATGAATCGCCTTCAAGATGTACCATTTGAATCGTTTATGAAACTTAACATGGATAATGCTGTGGATGGAGAATAATACTTTGTTAACTCAACGTCTAGTTGCTGAAGTTTAAGAACAATAATGGAGTCCATTTTTTGGCTTGGAATAATACTATCATCCTTCAGCCGCATTATGATTTCTCCTCTTTAAACAAAAGTAAGTACTGATTTCTTCGTTTTCTTTGATTCATAGTTGTTAGAGTAACTTGAAGCTGTCTGTGAATGCGCAAGGACGATATTAACACCTAATCTATGCTTCAGTTTTCCCATTTTTCTCTTTCTGTTTATTTGACGCTTTACCTTGACATGGTATTCAATACAGGGAATAAATCACTATCGATCCTTGGAACTGGCAATGCCACTTGCTAATCTGAACTACAAGATGGGTCCGAATCAACTGTCCAGGGATTGCAAGATGGATATCCAATTGAACACAATTGTTACTTATTTTTGAGGCAAAAAGTCAGCTAAATTTGAGAAATTGAAGCAGTTGAACTGTAGATTCTTCCTGGAATTTCGTAGACAAACTGATCAGGTAACAGTTCTTAACCTGTCCATTCACAGTAGTATTTATTTACAGCTTCAGAACCAGGATCATAATGTCTTTAGTCTTTACCACTATCGAACCAGGGTTTTCTTTATAATTTTAAGAAACCCTATGGTAGTGATGTATTTATCTTCACCAAAATGTTGAGTATAGTTTGGTTAGGTTTCAAATGTGTAAATAGACAGGCTTCAATTTGTTTTTCTTATTTTGGCATTTTAGAGTAGAGTTGAGAACCCAGCAGTTCACAATACAGTACCTACACTTCAATCACAGTTCTATGTATATATCATAATTAAATCTTAGGCAGAGTGAAACCCACAGTATCTTTTTCTAGCTAAGGATTATCTTGCTTAGATTTTTCAATCATCTGTTTGTGATTGCTATGCTAGAGAATTGTAATTTTATATGTCCGATTTAATCTGTATTCCAATTCATTAAGTTTTTTGCTTTCGTGAAACTTGCTTTGAAACTCAATACTGTGTTATTTTAGACTTACACATCTAGGTTAAAACAAGGCCCTAACATGACATAGGATTTTCCAAGTGGACGTGGTTTTTAATTTGGTGTGATTTGTATACTGCAAATCATCGCGCCAGCTTTTATATAAAGTCATGTATTTTGTTTTTTTTTGTTCTTGAAAATGAGCTGGACCATATGCTAGACTTGAAATCTTGCTACTTTGTTGTGGGGATTATGAGATGATTGGTCATGGATAAATTCATGAAGAAAATTATATTGGCAGTATTTTTGTTGTTGTTGTAACCTGAACTGTATTGTGTGATAGTTCACCCATATTATCAAATTAAATTTACAACTCATTGAAATTGAAATGTATATGCGCCTAACTTAGGAAAATGCATAATCATAATAAAACTGTGCAGGTAATAGTTGGGAATGAAAACTACAACACCTGGATGTCTCAGCACAAATGACATACAGAGGATTAGGGTCATTTAAGGCTCTAGAGTGGGCTTCCTAATTAGGATGCCGAGAAGTCTTTCTGGAAGGCAGCTCTACAAATGCGATAGATTCTGAGACAGAAGAAGAAAACATGTACAAAAGTATGGAAAAATCTTCTTCATTTTGTAAGTAGGTGAATTTTTTCTTTGCCAAACAAATTTTTAGGAGATGATGCAAATTCTCAAATTTTCTTTGCCAAGGCTTTAACTGCTTCAAGGTTTTCAGGACTGTGTCTCAAGCTTAATGACACTGTTCCAGCTGTCATACGCTTGCAGGGGGTGTTGGACGATGACCTTTGTCATGAGCAGAATAGAGAGTGTGAGAGTGACAGTTACGTCTGTAAGTTTGTATGCTGGCCTGTGCTGCTGACTCAGAAATGTCATTGTACCTAAGTCTTTTTTTTTTTTTTTTTTTTTTTTTTTTTTTTTTTTTTTGAAAGTTACTTGAATTGAAAGAGCAAAGATTACACGGGATACTCCAATATGTTGGTTACCCTTATCTCATCAAACTGATTTGAGATATTGGTGTCTACCAACATGAAGTCATCCCTTGATTGTAAACCAGACATCAACAGAAAGAGAGAAATTTAAATCCGACAATAAGACAGAGTTTAAAAAGAGAGGCATCAACAACCAATGTTGTTTGTGAAAACAGACGTAAAATTGCTGAAAATCAAGAAACTAAGAGAAAGTAAAAGAGTACTCACTTGGACTAGGAGAATGAAAAGTGTTTTAGCTTGTTGAGTCTTGATAAATAATCTCCACTGAATAAGAAGAAGAATAAGGAAAAGAGAAATTTGGAGGGATCCCTATTGATAATACTTATCTATCTTGAGTGAAAAGAAAATTTGGTTTTGATGATGATCAGGTTTGTTAAGCTCGATTAGTGAAGCTGCCTTTGGATCTAGAAAACGTTTCTCAAGAGAAAATTTGTTAAATCAAAACCATAGCTATAGCTAAATCTCAGTTTCAGAAGAAACTTGAGAGGTATAAATATCAAAGGAAGATATGGATTCAGTCGAGTGAGATTAAGCATTTACGTTGAAATTTATAAATGTTGAAAATTGAAATCCCAAAATGTGTGTTATTATAGTATCTATGCTCCTAGCTTCAGCATATCATCCTACCGGAAGGCGGCTTCAGCTCCCTTTTCCTCTAATTGTTCTCTTGTAGTGCAATCTGTCCTCTTGCCTCAACAGTTCTTCCTGTTATAATCAACTAAAGTTAAGCCAATACCTGCTATACTTGTGGAATTCAACCTCAACATTGATAAAGAAATTGTAATTCGTAGACCCATATAAGTTAGCTTCTTGTCAGATTCCCGGTTTGGAATTGTTAGAGCTCCATCATTCATTGGGTTTTTGTATAGAGACCGCATGATATTGTAATCAGGTTTGTTGACATATAAATAACTATTTATAAATCTTACAATTGCTTCGGCTGTTTTTACACTGTTTTGCTGAATTTGTTGGAAAGTTACTTCACACCTAGCCTTGCATATATGTCACATGATTATATTACACATTTCTGGCCATTTTATTTTACCATAATCCTTGTTTCGAATATCAAATCATTTGTTTAGCTAATCATGAAAGTTATCACAGCTATCAAGTACATATCAATATATATATTTAGATGCATCCATACTTGAATTGCGAAGTTGCATTTGAAAAACATATGTGTTAGTGATTCCTCACCCTCATTACAAAGTTTTCATTTGGTTCCGATGTTACGGAGGGTTGCTGCAACTCTCATACTTGTTGGGAGTATGGAGTGTGCAGCTTTCCATATGAATATTTTAATTGAAGGTTTGCAGATTCTATATTACACCTGCTCCAGTCTATATTATTAGTATGAGTACTATTAATAGAGTTATAAAGAGACTTCATTGTAAACTTACTTGTTGAATTCAGATTCCAATGTGCCCTATCGTCAACATCTTTCCTAGGTATAGTTATTTTCTTTATCTTTTTTCAATGTTGTTTGATCAACTATTAGACGGCTTAAAAGTTGAATATTTGTTTTGATATCACTCTAGAAATTGCATTTTGACTTGTGGAAATTAAAAAGTCAAAAGTTAGTTTGGGTAGAAATGATTTATAGAAGCAAATTTTTTGTGAAGTAAATTGTGTTTCCATCTGATTTATACTTCTGGTATCCAAACAGGCTATAGCAAAAAATATAAAATAATAATTTTTATGTGATGTGTTTTTGACTTCTAAGGAGTATTTTTACTTCTTTTGTTTTCAAGTTAGGCTAAGGGCCAGTTTAACTAGAAGCCAGAAATTCTAAACAACAAAAACTTGACTAAGGTACAACCAGTTAAACGAAAAAAAAAAAAAAAAATCTATTCTTATTCAACTTTGGTGCAAACTTTTGATTACCAAATCAATAATTAAGAAGTTGTTTAGTTGTTGCTTGCCTCCAATTCACTTATTCATGAGTAATGATGAAAAATTGAAATGGTTCCCAAGGTTTAGGTCTTGTTAACTTGTATATCCGTATACATGTTAAGGTTCACTAAAAAAACTATTTTTTGCATTGGAAACAAGATTTGTTTGTTTTATTGCATTGAAAACATTGATTCTTTGCATTGGGAAAAAATTTGTTGTTTTTCATGCAAGAAAAACCAATTTCTAGTAGAATTACACAAAAAAACACAATTTTCAATGAAATAAAATAATTTGTTATTAAACCTTAACATGTATATGGGTATACAAATTAACAAAAGCAGTAAAAGGATTATAACTGTGTACAATAGGTAGCTAGTGTTTTTCCACAGATAAGATATCCCCATCTCTAATAAGACATTGAGAAATGTGCAAACCCCTATGGTTTAGCCGTAGAGGGCTCCCTGAGCTGAATGCATCCCCACTCTATAGCAGCTATGCGGTGGTTGTAGGCTTATATATAGGCCTTGCTAATGCCATCATTAGAGTGGACTTTGGAATTTGAACGCATGCATGGTTCTCTATCCCAGATGAACAGTGATGCCGCATGGTACCTAAGACGGGACTTTGACATAGGGTTCACTCTCATGTCATTATTGCCTATCGGGGGCTACACTCGGTGCAGTAATGGCCATTGGGTATTGAATGCTTTTAGATAGGGTACTACTAGTTATGGGTGATGAGTGACAGCTTGGGGTTGGGAAATTACAGCTGAATTTATTAGTCAGAGAGTGTACTTAGACGGTTGGATGGTATTAGTTAAGTTGATGCATTGGGATCTGTAGATGGTAACTCATAGGTATTATAATCTCCTCTTGTTGTCTTCTCACATATCACTCTTGGTGATTGCTTCTCTTTTTCCATAACCTTGTTGTTATTTTTTCTTCTCTAGTTCCAGTAACGCTATTGTTGCGAAACCTTCACACTTCTTTGCTTTTTCAAGATTTTCTCGCAATCTTTTTCTTGTTATGCTTCTGCCAAGAACGTGAGAAGTGAAGGTTTTGAAAGCTCTCTTTCTTTAGAGAGAGAGACTGAGAGGGAGTAAAAAGTAAATACCCAGAGGACAATAAAATTGACTGTTTATTTCCTCCAATGGGCTATTCTATCCATGATGCTTCTGTACTTGCTACTGCACCTAGCTCTAACAATCTCTGCTTAGTAGAGTTTGCACTGTGGATACCAGATGTTATGTGCCCACTATCCCCCGTGGTTTGCAATTAATGTGTGACGCAACATAACCTGTCTACTATATGTGAGCATGAGATCCCTTGAAGTTCTGGAAGACAATGTAGAGAATCAATGGATGAAGCAATCACGGTCAGCCTCATGGAGCCGACAGTTATAAGGCAATATAGGCTGAACGGTTCATTCCTTCATAAAGAGAGTTGAACCGTCAGTCCACCAAGACTGACAACTAAGTAAGTTAAATGGGCTGATTTCTTCACGTTAGTTGCGAGCCCATTTGGATCTGTCTATAATATTTGCACGATCTATCTATAATATTTGCGTTTAGCTTTCTAATGTTCCACCCTTTCACGAATGTAAACGTTCAAACCAGGAGCTAAATCTTCAAGAGCTTGGATAGGTCTGATCTCCAAACCAGCTACACCGAGACTTGATCACCATCCGTCACAAACAACATAAGACTCCCTGTGGATCAGGACTTCTAGCTTGTAACCACTTAAGGAAAACCTTCCTTTATAAGTGTTGCTTCAGGACGTTTTTCGTATAGCTTGACCTCTGACACCATTCCTCAGTTTTCCCTACCGCATCACTTCAACAAAATTCCTAAACATACTGAAATCTCAAACCGTACGTTCTTTGTTGAAAACTTCTTCTTGTCCCAAGAAACACCTTGTGGTCACACCAATGAGAGGGCGTTTGGGTACTAAATGAGAAAATAACTTTTAAATAGCTAAAAATTGGTAAGAAAGTCTGTGATCAATATCTGTTTGGATGTCACTCCGGAAGTTGCATTTTGACTTATAGAAACAAACTTATTGTGAAACAATTTTTTTTTGCTTCTGACATCTACTTCTACTGTCCAAACAGGATATAAGCGCAATACTTCTGTGACGTGCTTTTGACTTCCGAGGAGCATTTTTACTTCTTTTGTTCCCAAGTTCATCCAAGGGCCGTTTAACTAGAAGCTAGAAATTTTAAACAACAAAAACCTGACTAAAGTAGAAACATTTGAACAAAAAATAAAGTTAATCTTGTGCAACTTTGGTGCAAAAATCTCAAATTACCAAATCAATAATTAAGAAGTTGTTTAGTTGTTTCATATTGCTTGCCTCCGATTCACCGATTCATGACTGATTATGAAAAATTGAAATGACTCCTCCTTCATTCGGTTCTGAGACTGAGCCATAGAGGGCACCCTCAGCTGAATAGGTAGAAACAAATATGTGCACTAATAATAATCACTATATATCTGAACGGAAATGGTAGAAACAAACTCGTTTTTTTGTTGTGAAGAAGCACGGGAGCTTAGCCAACCGCTGCTTAATAACAAGAGAGAGTAGAGCATAAACAAACATGGTCGGAGACATGCACTCTCAGGGGTTACCCACATGATTGATTAGTCATTAACACTCTACTAAATCTTGTTTAATTAAGAAACATTATTAAGCCGGTACGTAGACAGTTCTGAATATAGATGGCAGCAGAGTTATCGAGAATATACTAGTTTAGTCTCATGATTACTTTTACAAAGGAAGAAAAACTGAGGGATGTATTTGAATAATGCTCCCGCTTGTTTACAAGACTTTACTTTACAAAAATATCAAACTGTCAGAATATTCTTAAAAGAGTTCATGCTTCTTTATCTTTATATATAAAGGGAACTCCCGTTGCTACGGTGTGTGAATAGTAGATGAAGCTGTAAAATATTAAAATCCAACTTTGCCCTCAAATTTGTAGCTTCATTCACAATGCTTTAAAAATTAAATAGGGCTAAAACGGTAAAATGACTATGAATAGAGAGGTCCCAATAACGCAATGTTGGTCTTAATAGAATGAGTATAAGAGCATCTCTAATGGTGTATGTATATTTATTCCATGTGGAGACCTAAAAAGGTATTTAACACCATAGAATCAAATAATTTTTTTGGTTTTGATAAGCATCTTCAGTGGTAGTTGTATCCATACCTATTTTGAAACACTTATCACTTATTTGTAGAAAGTTAATCCACAAAATCTTACAAAATAAATAAAAATAATGATGACGTGGGTATGGATGAGAGTCTCTAAAAGCCCAAACTATCTTCCAAGCTCAAACTTCCACACCAGATTAAATTTTTAATATCCAACCACCACTTGAAAGGTTTTTTTTGTTTAGAATTTCTAAACTCCTAGGTGTTTAGAAACCCATATTCCATTGGAAATGCTCTAAAAACAATGGGAAAACCGAATGAGACTCATTAAAAGGGACCACTAACATCCGAAGGGCGGCCCCCTGGAGAACACAAATTCTTTGAATATGTGCAAAGATAACACAAAATTGGTTAAAAAGACCAAAATCAAAATTTCGGGTGAAAAGGACAATGATTTAGATATCGTTTAAATGGACAAAAATTTAAAAATAGGCGGATATAACCAGCTTTCATCCTGTCCATTTTCAAATATTTTTTCTTATTTTTATTTTACACAGGATGCATCCAGTTTCATCCTTGCTATTTTTTAAGTTTAAGCCAGGATGAATCCAGTTTCATCCTTGCTATATTTTTTTTTGTACATTTCACCCATAAATTTTTTTACTCGTCCATTTAAACCGTGTTTTAATTTTTTTTGGACAAATGACCCATTTTCCGCTAAGATAAAGGCTGATGCCACATGGACTAGGCTCACTCTCTTATGATAGTCGTCTATTGGGGCTACACTCGGTGCAGTTATGCGAGATGAGTGACAGCAGCTGAATTTATTAGTCAGAGTGCACTTAGACGGTTGGATGGTAATGGTTATGTTGTTGATGCATTGGGATCTATAGATGGTAACTCGTAAGAGCAAAGATAGTTGGCTTGGTTAGAAGTCTCCTTTCTGAGTCCTTTTTGAAAGGAGAAACGCAACTGTGATATTTGGACAGTTTCCACGGGCAGCCCCTTGAGCCAGCCCCATGCCTCGTTGGTGGATGGAAAACAAAGGAAAATATAATTATTGCCTTTCTCCGTTTTTATATCCTGGCGAGATTGGGGTATACCCAATTTTAAGGGGACATGGTGTGTCATTATTAAAAAGTGTGATTTTACTTTAATACCCTTGAACTAATTAAATTTTAAAAATAAACTCATTTCTTAATTTCATTAACCCTAAAATTAAAAAACTAACCAACTCTTAATCTTCTCACTACACCAAATATGGGTTTTCCTAACAATAGGATTGCTAACTAATTTTATTTTGGTAACTCAAATCATTCATTATAAATCTAGTAACCCTTATAAAGGGTTAGCAAATTAAGCAATAGTTACCATAATAAGGAATTAATTCATAAAAACTAAATAAGTATTCAAAGTGTAAGATCAATAGTTATACATCCCTAACACATTTTCTACCGAATCACTATTATAACTATTCCAACCCAAAATTAGATGTCTACCAAAATCAACCCCATCTTTATAACTCTTTATCATTTTTATTAGTAACACACTTTTACATAGCTAACACAATGATTTATTTTGAAATTTAGAAAATGCAAAATACAATTTTAAGATTTTATAAGTTTTTTGTTTGGAACCAACAAATGGGGCTAAAACACTAGAATAATCTAAACCCGGAACTAATTCACACCGTTTCCTGTGGGAACCAAAATTTGAGTTACAAATTTCCATATCTCCCTACTGTTGAGTCGGTGACACAACCAAACCAAATTCGGATTTATAAACAAAAGAAACACAACAAACCCCAACCAATGGAAAACGCAATCAAAAGACTAGGACAAATTTTCTTTATCTGGCTTCTTCCTCGGAATCAAAAGAGAAGAATAAATCTTCAACTTTGATTTTCCAAAAAAATTGTTGACTCTAACAGCGAAAAGAAGACTATAAATGATGTTTAAACTCAAACCCATCATTGTGTTGTGTGATTTGATTGTTATATTAGGTTAGAAATCGAAAATTATGATTTCTGTGTTTTTGGCCGGCAAGGTCGTAACATGCATATCTTGCCGACTTTTCATAACAGCCATGGCGGCGATCAGAAATTTTCAACAAATTTCGGCAGGTATTTTTGAATACCTTTTAGGCCAAATACAAGGTAGTAAGGGTATTTTTGAATACCTTGCCTACTAAAAACAGCCAGGAAGGGTATTTTTGAATACCTTGCCGGCCAATAAATTTTTTATGTCATCTCCTGTATGTCAAAAAACAAACGTCGGCAAGGTCGACGATGAAGATCATGCCGGCCACTTTTGGCCGGCGAGGTCGACGATGAAGACCTTGCCGACTTTTCATATTTTCAGAACTGAAAGTGTTGATTTATTCTTTGATTTTGAGTATGATTTCATATAACGAATTCACAATCCCCTTTTTAGAAGTATTTCGGTTGTGTGCTTCATTTTCGTTGCAAGAGATATTCTCAAAAAAAAAAAAAAATCATCAAAAATCATCCCACAAAAGTTCAATCAAAAACAAAATTTCATAACTTAAAATTCATAAGTTTTAATCTATTCAATCAATTTAAACTTAATTAATTAATCTAATCAAAATTTTAGGGTTAATTAAACGAGGGCAATTTTGCCATTTTGAAAATATTTGGTTAAGGGGTGACCTATTTTACTTCAAATGACCCTATTTTGTCTCATTGGGTATACCCCAATTAGTTTGGGCACTAGTGGAAAATGAAAGTTAAACCACTGTCAGAACAAGAGGTTATATCGCAAAAAACGACTGTGTTCATCAGCTATAATTTTGAAGTGGTTTTTTCCAAAACGACTGTGTCTCGCACAAGTTGATTTTGTTCAAAAAACCACTAGTTTTCAACAAGTAATATCAATATCACTGATAGACAAGTGGTTCATATTGATTTTATTTATAAAAAAAATTCAGACTTGATTCAGTTAAATCTAAAGTTTGATTCAAATTAATCAAAAGCTACAACCAACAACACAAGATAGGAATTCATAATTATAAATGAGATCAAAATTATGATGATAATGAATTTATTCCTGAATGAGCATTTTATTGCAATCTTCATTACAATTGAAATCACCCCTATTTCATATCTGACAACTTTCAACCCTAATAGTACTCAACTTCAATTCCTTTCACCTACTTAACTAGAAAAACTTCAAAACACCCCCATACAATTTAGTAGCATTTTACTTGCACCACTTCACCATTCGTGTCTTCATTTGCTGATTGACAACTTAATTCAAATTATTAGGTCTTCAAATGGGAGAGGTGGCGACAAGATGTGAATCATACACCACACCTGCATGATATAAGAATATTCAGATGATCAGCATCCTCACAAAGAGTATGTGAGATGAAACATAGTTGTGGAGCTACACGACTATGAGTAGAGATAAATTTCAACCTGCACAGATAATTTCAACCTTGCAAATGATTCTTATGTAACCGAAAAACTCAGTGGATGAGTTCACTCAAGACAAAAGTACGTTAATTTACCTTGATGAGTCCAATTCTTTTTTGTCGAGTTCATGTTTCACCTTGCCCCCTCTTGGTTCTACCACCTGAAATTATTAGGAAGGTTATCAGTACAAATTCATTTACCCTAAACTTTATTTATTGCAAATAAGAAGTTCCATAGCATCTTACGAAAAGCCAAAGGATTCAAATCAAGTTATCTGAGCAATATGGGTAAACACTAATGTAATATCAATTTGTCCCTTACCTGCAATATGAACACTGTCTTGTTATGAATCAGCAACGTTAATTACATTTTGTAAACACGCGAGTATTCATTCTCATACAGGAGCACTAGAGGGTATGAAGTCTCAACTTCTTACTCCCCATCCTTTACTTGCCGTATGGAAAACCTATCAAGATAGACATAAATACATACATTACAGCTGGGTTCTTATTGATACAAATGTTATCAGCAAAATAAACAGATTTGAAACCTCTAATCGGTACTTTACCCCATGATGTAATGATTTGTTTGCACAACCATCACCGCAACCACACAGCAGACCACGTTCATATAGAATTGATATTGGTACAACAAGTCTGCAAAATTGAAGGTAAGAGAATAAATAAACATAAGATGAAACTAAGCAGCACCACCAAAAAAAATGCATATGATATAATGATGGTTCAAATATATGGCACATTCAATCGACAAATTACAGACGGTGCATACCTGGCCCCGTCTCTGCTAACATATGTAATATCAACTCCATTCAATTTTTCACAATCACAAATTCTTGGATTAGTGCAAGTCCCTTCACATCTGCATCCAGAGGCTCTTACAGGGAGATTCACATTATTTGCAAGTTTCATAGACTTGCAGTATTTGAGTCCTTCATGCATTTTCAACAAATTATCAACTATGTCTAAACTTTGATTATCTTTTTACACAAAAAGAGAACTTTACTTGATAATGTACATGATGAGGTAATATGGTTGCAAAATTTTGAACTTGCCTTAGGTGCAAGAGGAGGATCAATTAAATTGGTGACAGGAATCAGACTTGCTTCTTGTCCTCCACTTATGTCATGGCACACCAACCTACAACAATTAGATATGTAGGTCAGATACATGCTTATGAAAATGGAAAAGAACTTGGCCTGCGACTGCTTACACCGCGTCCACGACCACCTCCACCGCCACCATCCCTGCCCCAAGCCCACCACCATCCCTGCCTCCACCACTACCCTTAGAGTTATGAGAAAGCTCAACCAGCCAACCATTCTTCCCTGATTTATAAAAAAAACATTTATGTTAGATCACCTCTAATAAGGATAAGTAAGACATGAGAAATAACTTCCATCTAGTCCAAAATACAATGTCAACAATAGAATACCAAATGAATAAGAAACAAGCTACCATAGAAGAGGATGATCAAATGACAATAGCATCACTATAGAATCTGAGATCAGAGGCCAACTATGACCCACACTGCAAGTGACTTTCAATGAAAATGTGTAGCCAAGATACTTTTTGGTGTATACTTGAATATCATAAAGGCCAAAGCAAGTAATGAAAACACATAAAAGATCAAGCTTGTATGTCGCTTAATAAAATACGAATATCTAATTGTAACATGGATATAATTAATACAAAAAGTTCAGTGCAGATCATGCTGCAATTACAGATGCCAAATCATGACTTTCACAGACTACAAACAATATTATACATCATGTGAAATAGCATAATAGATATCAAATTAAGGAAGAGAAGTCATTTTGCTACAGAAGGTTATTGGCGCATAAAACAAGGAACAGATTACTAAGGATTCAAAAAGGCATGGAGAAGAAATTTGATTTAAAAAATCATGTCATTGATATACTTAACAGCCAACTTGTTGACCAAATGCATATTGCAGACTTAACATCCAAATCTTTGATCGCATCTAAAGCATCTCTACGGTCATCAAATTCAACAAAAGCATAACCCGGTGGCTTCCGTGCAACCCAAACACTGCAATTTATCATGAGAACATTCAAGACAAACTACAAAGATTGGAATACTTAAATAAAACAATATAAAGATAGTGCACTGATCTGCAGTTCAATTAGAATTCAAAGATTCGATGGAAAGGAAACAACTACTTTTCGTAAGATTCTTTCTACTCACAACCCATATGATCGAGTTCACAAGCATATACTGCGACAGACCTCCCAAAGCTAAATGCATTTAAATACACCCCTTAACTCATACTTCACTTGGCTGTTAGGAAGGTATATGCTTCAAAATATTTTACCTATAAATTTGTTGCAGAACATAGGCCGAAGAACCAGAAGTGTGACTATTAAGCCCAGCGTACGGAAAGCACAAAGCAAGAAAAAGCTATCTAAGAAGTGAGAATGTTGGCACGAGTGTTACTCTTCTGCAATCCTGTTAAGAACATGTCCTTTACAATGCGTGACCTATCAACATAAAATTTAAACAATTTGATCACAAAAATGAACCCAAGCAAAGCTCAACAAACTTTTTTTATGCTAATCAAACACCATACCTATTTAGTTGTCAATGGAGGATGGCCTTAGAGTCGTTTAAGGTGAAACTTAAAAACTGTAAATTTGGAAATATCTATCTCTGCCCAGTACTTAATCACTTCTGATATATGCCCACGAATGAGTCTCACAGAGACATCTTGGTTATATTTGTTCTCGCATATGGGAAGTGAATTTCGTAACAAAAAAAAAAAAAAAAAAAAACGAAAAAAACAGTGGATATGCTAACCAACCACGAAATCGCAAAATCCATCAATACAAATCAAATTTTGCAAAAACTGTAAATGAATCAGGTATTAAGCAAAAAAAAAAAAAAAAACACAAAAAAAAAATAAAAATAAAAAAATAAGGGGTTTTATTTCATATTTCTTACCCTGCCATTTGTAGATGTGATACTTTGAATTACCCAACACAAAGAATCCACTAATAATTCATAGTGGAAGAACTGCTTCAAACCAAATCCTCTTCATCACTGATTTCTTTGGTACTCTTCTTCAGCGATTTCTTCTTTGATTATAAAACGAAATAGAAGAATGGTTGATTAGAACAGATCGAAGAAATAGAAGAAAGAATAAAATGTTACAGATCGAAGAAATAGATGCAAATCCAGAGATCAAATCATAGTTCTGGGAGAATCAATTCAACTTGAGGGACAAAGATTAGAGTTTTGTGGTAGAACGAATTACAATGAAACGAGGGATTCAGGGTTAGGGTTTTGGTGGAAAAGATGAAGAAGATGGAAGAGAGAGCGAATCTAGGCTAGATTAGAAAGAGAGAGAGAGATATAAAGTTTTAGGATAAATCTGAATCTGTGAAACCATTTTCTCCCACAGTGGTTCTTCAAAATCAGTAGTTTTACAAAAATACCCCTTAAAAGAACAACTGTGTGTGAGACAAGTTTTCGTTTTTCATTTTTTTTTTCAAAAAAACCACTGGGGCTCACAGCTCCTATAGTTACGTCAGGTTGACACCAGTAGTTTTCGTAAAACCCAGAAAGTGGTAAAAAATCCATTTTCCACTAGTGGGGTATACCCCAATCTCGCCAGGTTTTATATCTTTTCTTCTCTTTTTCTTTTTGTTCCCGGCTACTTGAATAAATATAGGGACGGACCCAGAAATTAGTGTTGGGTGGGGGCTTAACCTATGCCAATTCTTTTTCTTCAGCTCAATCACATACTCTATAGCCTCGTTTGATTGGGGCCAGAGATTTTAATTGGGGGCCTTGACATTTTACTTGCGCCCCAAATTTTTCAGGGGTGTATTAAACCGATAGTAAAAATACTATTTTACCCTTTGCGATTTTTTTTTTCTTTTTCAAATAACGACACTAATTAACGACCCTTCAATGACAATAACGACTGTTAAGGGTCGTCATTGTCGTATTCAATACTATTACGACCCTTTAATGCATTTCTTCCATTAATAACTCTTCAAAGATAACGACTCTTTTTAGAGAATAACGACTGTCAGTAACGACACTTCAAAAACCATTACGACAGTTTAGCGTCGTTATATACAAAAAAAAAAATAATGACTCTTTCAAAGGGTCGTCAAGGAATTGATTATGTATGTGACGACTCTAAACTGTCATACATTTCCGCCATTAATGACTCCTCGAAGAAGATAACGACTCTTTTATAGGAAATAACGACCGTTTAGAGTCGTTGCTAAGACAGTCGAAACATTAACGACTGTTTAGAGTCGTCACTAAAACACTTCAATACCATGACGATTTTTCATACAAATCTGGGCCAAAAAAAAAAAAAAAAATTGCAAACACAAAATTTGAAAAACAAAAAAAGTTAAACTCTAATTAAGTAAGATTATTGCTAATTAATTAAGATTATCACTAATTATTTAGGGGCATTTTAGCCATTTAGAAAAAAATTATAAGGGGTGACCAAAATTAGGTTGGGGTGACCTTTTTGTCCTCTAGTGAAGGCCCCCAATTAAAATCCTTGGCCCCCAATCAATTGAGGCTCTATAGGCTTGGAGAATGAATTAATTGTTTCCCTTTCTTAGCTGGTGGACGAAGACGGTCGAGTGACATTATAATCTTAGTAGAATCAGTAAATACACAACATTAAAATTAAACTTCAGGACCAAACCAGTAAACATGTTTGAAAATATAACACCAAAAGGAAAAAAAATTGATCTAGCAGATTATAAAGATGCAAAATAACAGTAGCATTCATAGTATGTAAACACTATAGGAATCACTATTGTGGTATGCAAACAAAATATTACACAGACTCTTGATTCACAATTTTGCTAATTAATCCACTACAACTTATAGTTTGAAATCAACAGTTAAATTGACCAAGTCTGCTCTCTAACTCTGTAGTGGTTCTTAACAGACCGACGGAATAAACCACACGAAAACAAAATTCCTAAAAGCTCTCACAGATTTTTTGGGTGGATCCCGGTGGATCCTGCCGGAGGACAATAGGGGGCCACATATGGTGGATGTAAGTACACTTATTTATCTCCATCGCCACGTGTACTAGCAGAACCCACGTGGAGGCCAAGTCATAAAGAGGATCGACACGTAGGGGCACCCATGGTGTCCTGATGACGTGCCATCTGTCAAGACCAACGGTCAAAGATGAAGGGACATCTAAGGCAGATGATCCCGCGGAACACCAAAGAGTCACCTTACCCCATCACACGATGAGACGCAATCAACGGCTAGGGATAGTCCGACTGACACGGACGTGACAAGAGAGGACTGACATCACCTGGCGCGGACTGTACCGCCCCAACCACCAACATTTAATGCTGCTCAGAGGGCACGTGTCAGATGACCAACGAAGAAGACGAGGATTGATCAGCGTAATGAACTGGGGCACTGTAGAATCCGCGGAGTGACAGAGAGTTCCGCGGATCAGGCACAAAGAACAAGAAGATAAGATCTCGACAACTCTTTGTCGGTGGACCCACTCAGTTTATCTATATATATATGTACAACCCTTCCACTGAGGGGGGGGGGGAGAACTAAGGAATAGGAGAGAGAATAGTGAGAAGTAAGTAAGCGTTTATGGAGAATCTCTCCATAAACCACACAAATCATCGTCCCCCTTTTACTTTTGTAACCGTTTATTTCATAGTGAATATCTCCGGGTCCGTGGATGTAGGCCTTAGTGCTGAACCACGTAAATCGTCGTCTCCTTTATTGTTAGCACTTATACGATCTCATTTAGGGGTTGATGTCTCAGATCTATCACTTTGGGGATGATGACGAGATCATGATAAACCCCATGGGTTTGGAATCTATGAATCATCACCCACCTAGGCTTATTATATTTTACTCACACTTTAATGCACGTATTCAATTCATATTTAGATTGTTTGTGATCACGCGGATCATACCTGATTTTCGTGTTCACAATTTGGCGCTAGAAACAGGGACTTTGTCCCGGTAAAAAGATTTATCTTTCCCTGTGATTTTATAGCCTCTACCTCAAAAGTTTTACTTAGAACATAGACAGATCTCTGTTTAAATTTATTTTTCGCACGTATTTGTATTCTTTGTGCCGTCTAACAACAGATTTGGGTCTTTTACGATTTTTGACTAACAGATCTGGGTCTGGGGGCAATTTTTCGCACATACTTGTGTCTACTGTATTTTCTATCAACGGATCTGGGCATTGAGTGACCAATAAGCCAACAGATCTGTATTTTAACTGATATTTCAAACATGATTTCCACTAACAGATTTGAACTTTTTGCAAACAACAACCCATGGACCTTATCCCGGTTAAATCCGCATCCGTCTATGTTTTTTCGTATTGCTCGCCAAACTAACAACCTGAGTACACTCGTTGCCACTGGAAATCGAGCTTATGAAATCAAAGTTGAACTAACAGATAACCCGTGGACTTGTTGTCTCGGTTTACCTCCATGTTCTTTGTGCAGAATATTGCAATGGAAAGGAACAAAGATGCCGGAAAGACAAAGGTACCTTCAAAAGAGGCACATAGGACTACACCGGTAGTAACAAGGAGCAAACAAAAGGGCGCGGGACTCACAGCCGGGGACAAGACGCAGAATGGTGCGGAAAGCACATTCCTTTCGGGATGCGGGCATCATTGCAATGGAAGCAAAGAAGGCCGCGGCGGCAAAAGCTACTACACCTACCGAAGGAACTTCTCAAATGGTCGCTTCCAAAGTGACAAGCATGCACTGTGCCTACGGAACCTCGAGAAACAAAGGGTGGCGAATCCGTAATCCGTAACCCCCTATGGGATGCCGCAGACTAACGAACACAACGAACAACCGCACGCAGGATCCTACGAAATGATAGAGCCGGTAGACAGATAGCGTGGAAATCAACACCGCGGCCCCCGAGGAACAAGCTCGTGTTCGATAGGAACAAATCAAGCATCAAACCAACAAGGCAGCTTTTGGCGCAATTAGAAGAACTAAAACGGAATCAGCAGACATACGCGGACGCGGTGGCCTTACTAGCCCAAGAGAACCGGCAATTAAGAGAAAAGATCCTCCAAAGCGAGGAGCTAGAAAATCAGCATGACGAGGCTAACTCGCGGTACAGAATAGAGACCAGAGGATGATCCTCGAGAACACACCTGCAATAGTCAACCGAAGAGGTGCGCGGAATAATGAAGGCCCGAGCCGGACTATCACCCGGACACGTCAGACTACTATGATGAAGAGGAGGCCACGACGTCAAAATCTACAAGGAAGGCACGCCCTTCCATCCAAGAAGAACACTGTCCGGGCGATGGAGAGTCTCCGCGCAGAGATGTTAGCAGAGATCAATCAAATCAAGACCAGACAGGGAGGTGGAAGACTAGAACAGGTTATGAAGGAAGCCAACACCACCCCACTCGCACAACAGTTGGCCACCGCTATCATACCGCAGAAGTGCCCGGTCCCATCCTTTGAGTGTTACGACGGATCCACCGATCCCGCTGCCCACCTACGATATTACAACAGGGTAATGGCTGATGGGACCACGACGAAGCTATACTTTGCGTATACTTCCTTCAAGCTCCGAAAGGATCCGCCCTATCTTGGTTCGATAACCTCAAGCCCGGATGCATCAATTCGTATGATCAACTCACGGAAAAATTCTTGGCTACCTACATGTACAACAAGGTTGTAAACACAGGATGGACAAGCTCTTCTCACTTGCAATCAAATACAAGGAGTCCATTCGAGAATACACGGATAGGTGGCACAAGATATGCCAAGCCATAGGACATGTGGATCCCGTGGTGAGTATTAATTGTTACAAATGGGGCTTGACAGGGATGAGCCCTTTGTTTGTTGAAATCCGGTACCTCTCCAACCACAGAGGGAGACTTGAGGATAATCATCGAAAAACATGCAAGGTTGGAAGAAATTCAAAGAGAGAACCCGAGAGCACAGGCTCAACGACCCCCACGGACCAATTCCGCGGAACTAGCGAACAGATCAAGCGAACGCCAAAAGGATCGGAAAGATGACCACAAAAGGGGTGGAAGAAAATTTGAAGACCGAGTCTACACCAAGCTCAATGCCAGCTACTCACGCATTTTAAAGGAGATCAAGGATCGTGAAGACTTAGACTGGCCCTGGTCCAAAGGAAAACAACCACCGGCCTCGGCAGAATCTAAAGAGTACTGCGATTTCCACTGCTTCTACGGACACCCAACTGAGAAGTGCAAAAATCTCAAGATAGCGATACAAAAGCTGATTGATGCAGGGGATCTTAAAAAATATATAGAAAAGGCTGGAACGGAAGATAGAGCCAAACGCACCAAACAGGTCCAGTTACCAGAGGGTAATCGCACATTGAACTCTATATCCTGCTCAGAGAGCAAAGAGCCAACCCTAACGGCACAAATAGGGAAACGACTGAGAAAGCAATTTGAAGATTACTGTGAGCTTTACAGTACAAGTGGAAAGGAAGTGGAAGAACACGAGGAGTGGATGAACGCACCTCTGACCTTTGAAGCCGAGGATATTGAGGATGACATGGAAGATCACAACGATCCATTGATCCTCACATTGCCAATCGCAGGATGCAACATAAAGAAAATCCTCATCGATGGAGGAAGCTCCGTAAACGTCTTGTTTTACGATACATTCAAACGTATGGAACTTAACGATGAGCAACTCTTGACTTCGCGCTACACCATCTACGGGTTCAATGGTACGGCTACGAAGCCTCTGGGATATTATCTACAGGTGGACGCAGGCCCCATGAAAGTCGACACTCGCTTTAGTGTGGTGAACACGCCTTCGACCTACAATGCCATTATTGGACGAAGATGGGTCCACAAGCTTAAGGGAGTCGCAGCTACCTACCATCAATACCTTAGGTTTCCCACTCCCCTAGGAGTAATGGAGATCAAAGGTGATCAAGCTTCCGTAAAGGAATGCCACGCGATGCAAATACAACTCAATAATGAAGAAGATGAGAAAAGGAAAACCCGCAAGGCTCGGAACAAGGCGATATCCAAAGACAAAGCCATCGACGAATATTTGGAAGGGATCTCAGGGAAAAGCTTGTCTAAAGGGAACTCTGTAGGAAACACGGAAGCCTCAACATCAAAGGATAACCAGGGCGCCCTCGCAAACAAAGAATCTGAAACTACCAAATAGCAATTAAAGAAAATCCCCCACCTTGGGGAACCAAAGCCCACGTTTACATCCTTAGAGGCAGTAAAGGAAGTTAACATAGGGACGGAGCAGAACCCAAGAAAGATCAAGATGGGAACTCTAATGGACGGAGAACGCGAAGCCTCACTAATAAAACTACTAAAGGAATACGCAGACATCTTCGCATGGAAACTATCTGATATGCCGGAATAGACCCACAGATAGTACAACATGAGTGCGCATCAAACCCGGCACACCCCCGTACGACAAAAGATACGGAAGGTGGCTACAGAGTATCATAAAGCAGTAGAAACAGAGCTGCGAAAGCTGTTGGAGGCCGGTTTTATAAAAGAGGTCAAATATCCCACTTGGATCTCTAACATGGTAATAGTACCAAAGAAGAATGGAGGGGTCAGAATCGCATCGACTTCACCAACCTGAACAAAGCATGCCCCAAGGATAGTTATCCGCTACCCAAAGATTGACCAGCCTAGTCGATGCGGTAGAAGGATACGAAGAATTATCATTCATGGACGGATATTCCGGTACAACCAATTATTTTTGCGAAGAAGATCAGCAAAGATACCGCATTTTACACACCCCATGGTCGTATTGCTACGTAAGGATGCCTTTCGGGCTCCGGAATGCGGGAGCAACGTACCAAAGGATGGTCGATGCTATTTTCAAGCCATGGATCGGCAGGACCTTAGAGGTCTATGTTGACGATATGCTCGTAAAGAGCAGGTTAAGGAAGGACCACCACCAGGACCTGAGGGACATCTTCGAAGCTATGAGAAAACACAATATGAAGGTAAACCCGAAAAAAATGCACTTTCTGGAGTAACCTCAGGAAAATTCCTTGGGTACCTGGTGACAAAAAGAGGCATCGAAGTAGATCCCGCAAAAATCCGAGCCATAGTAGACATGCCGTCTCCAAAGAACCTAAAAGAGGTACAAAAGCTCAATGGATCCCTAGCAGCCCTGGGAAGGTTCATCTCAAGATCCTCGGATAGGTGCAAACTCTTTTTCAACATACTAAAAAAGGGGACGAAATTTGAATGGACGGCAGAATGCGAAGAAGCTTTCTTGGGTATCAAACAGTACCTAGCAGAAATCCCCATCCTTCAGAAACCGGACCCGGAAGAGGTTTTGGCACTATATATTGCAGCAACAGACGATGCAGTAAGCGCAGTACTCGTCAGAACCCACACAAAGGAGGAGCAACCGATCTACTATGTCAGCAAGACCCTGAATTCCGCGGAAAGGAACTACACAAGAATCGAACAGCTAATCTTAGCCGTCGTATGGTCTACCTTAAAACCGAGGACGATTTCTTAACACACGACATACGTATCCCATGTCGAGCACCCTTAGAGACCATCCTCAAAGGGGCAGGAAAGGTAGGACGCATAGAAAAATGGAGCACGTACCTCGACCAGTTCAACATCCACTATGAGCTCCAACACTCCCAGAAATCGCAAGTATTAGCGGACTTTCTAGCAGACCGCCTTTGGACAACGAAGAAGAAGTGCGCATACAAGGATGGAGGGCTGGGAGCCTCTTAAATAGAAAAACTAGAGCCAAATAATATTCTTGAACCCGGTGAACCCACGACAATGGGAGGTCTTTGTTGATGGCTCCAAAAATAGAGAGGGCTTGGGGGGATAGGCATCGTCATCACCACACCCATTGGGGACAGAATTGTGCACGCATTCGATTGGAATTCAAGGCCATACAAATAACATCGTAGAATATGAAGGAGTGATCCACGCTCCGCTTGATAATTGAATTAGGGATACAAGAAGTGCGGTTGACAAGTGACTCACAACTAATCATACTGAGATAGGCTACGAATACAATGTGTATGATTTAAACGCCGATGACATACATGACTGTACAAACACCGGCTTCCCAAATACCAAAATCAAATTCCGACATCTGCGTAGGAAGGAGCTTAGACACGCAGATGCCCCGGCATATATATCATCCATGCTTAAAAATGAGGATGTCAAAGCAATCAAGATAACAAGAGTGTACGAACCATCCATCAAGCTCCAAGAGACATGCGCGGCTAACCGACGCAAATCTAAGGAGGAGGATATCTCGATGATGATGTCGGAGAGCACATATTCGACGACTTCCAGACGATGACATCACGCGACAAGCCGATGAAGATGACGATCATGTCAGAAGCAGATTGGAGAATCGAAACCATTCTTTCGTAAAAGAGGGAAACTCCCCAAGATATCAAACAAAGCTAGAAAAATACAATCAAGAGCAGTGGATGTACGAGTTAAGGGACCAAACCTTATACGAGAAAATCATTCCTTGGGCCACTTCGCCGCTACCTATCCCGATCAGAGGGACATATCATCTTGAAAGATATCCACAGAGGAGACGCGGGGAATCACAGTGGAATGAGGTCCCTAGCAGATAAGGCAAAGACGCGGGGTTACTACTGGCCAACAATGATCCGAGATGCAGCTAGAATGGCGAAAAGGTGCGAAGAATGTCAAAGATTTGGTAAACGAATCCACGCCCCAGCCACAAAGTTGAACTCGTGGACAAATCTCGTGGCCCCCGGGGAAACGGGGATCGACATAGTAGGCCCACTCGTATCAGGGACTGGGAAGAGAAGATTTCTGATAGTGGCAACAGATTATTTCAGCAAGTGGGTAGAAGCAAAGGCACTGGCAAGAATTCGGGATTCAGACGTATTTACTTTTATTTTTCAAAATATCATCTGCAGGTTTGGCATCCCCGCAGAGATAGTTTCCGACAACGGTAAACAACTACAAGGTAAGAATATCGACTTGTTGTTCGACACCTTCAAAATTCGAAAAAACAAATCCACCCCCATATATCCACAAAGCAACGGACAAGGTTTAAGCCACAAACAAAACCTTGGCGCTCATCCTTAAAAAACAACTAGACGAATACAAGGGGCGATGGTGTGAGCGGTTGCATAACGTTCTATGGGCATATAGGACGACTCAAGATCAGCCACGAGAGAGTCTCCGTTTTTACTCACATACGGAGCGGTATGAGAATCCCTACGGAAATCCTACTTCCAACAACAAAGACAAGCATGGGAAAAGAACCTCACCACGGACATGATGTTGGAAAAGCTTGATGATCTCGAAGAAAGGAGAGAAGCAAGACTACAAAGAATGGAAACTATCAACGCAAGCTAGCCAGAGAATATAACAAAAAAGTGAAACTTAGGAATTTTGTAGAAGGGCAGTATGTGTTGAGAACCATTCCCCAATACCAGCGAGAAAAGAAGTGGGGAAAATTAGCACCAACTTGGGGAGGACCCTACGTAATACACGACATCGCAGGAAATGGCTCTTACTATCTGCGAAACCTAAAAGGGGAAATCCTCATGCATCCGTGGAATGCCAAATATCTCAAGCCATACTACCCATAACCCACCACCTGCGTATGCATTTCAGAAGAAGAAAACGGACTTACAAGTCCGCATGTCTCTATCTCTGACAAAGGAGTAACGCGCCTTAACTTTTCAATCAATACAAGCTTTCATTTTCAAAATGTCATATTCTACAATATTCTATTCATTACCCATACACATTCCAATTTATTCAAGATCACAACCTATACCATATGAGACACATGTATATATTACTTACACAATGTACATTGCAAACCATACCACATCTTAATAAAACATCGATACTATCGTTACCCCGTGGACGTAGGCCTTAGGCTGAACCACGTAAATCATTGTGCAGTTATTATTATTAAGAATTGGCATTATACTTTATTAAGAGGGATATCCCGCACAAAGCGTGGATCATACCCACTGCAATATACCGGGCAATATCCCATGCAAAGCACACACACGCAATATATCGGAGCATACACATGCAATCTCTCGGAACTCCTCCGTAAGTGTCTATAAGTGTATGACCAGGGGCGACTTCCCACAAAGATGAGATACCCGAGCAATATTACAAGCCGCGAACTCAATGGAATATATCCTTGAACGTCGGCCAGACCCCACCGCTCGTAAATCCTCCGCCAAGGAATTAATGGACGGGTGCAAGGTCACAAGACAATTCCGGGATATCAACCTACTAATTGCACATGCACAATACACTTTCAAATTCAAAAATTGATAAACACTACGGAATTACTCATTATGTTTAACTTAATGTGTCAAGTCGATAGATGTAAATTCAACAAAATTCAAAGTCGATTTAAACACCAAAGTTTGATCTAGTACATGGCGTTGATTACAAGCCCAACAAGCAAAATAAAGAAAAACGCCAAAAAGGATAAGCAATCGAGATCAATCCCTAGCATACTAGCTACGGTCTCATCGAGAAGGAGCGTTATCCGCAGGCTTATCCTTCATTGATGAAGGAACACTACCGCCCGAGGAAGGTCCAGAAGAACTTGACGGGAGCGCGGGCACGGGACGCCGGGTATAATTCTTGGTCAGCCCATGACTCTTCTTGAGATCCAGCTCAATCTCACCGAGAGTCCTGTTAATCTCTTCTGCTAGCTGCTTACGAGCCACGAAGCCTATGGCTACGTTCTTCATCTCAACCTCCGATTGGTGGAAGTGGAAAGTCTGGTCTACCCTTTGATTGGCTTGCTTCAACATTTCCTCCGGGGAATTAACTTGGCCCTCCGATTGAACTACCTTAACCCGAGCTTCGGCAAACTTGCCATCCGTACTTTAAGCTGTCCCTGGAGCTCATGACAAAGGAGGAAGATAGAGTTATAACAAATACAACGCAAAGCACACTCGATGACAAAAATGTATACCTTCACAATATTCAACCATGGAATCCCTTGCTTTAAAGATAATCGTATTCATTTGATAACCTATCATAATCTACCTCGCGTAAGATTATGAGCATACCGACTCACGCTTAGGTCATCTCGAAGCATCGAGTCCGAATGACGATATCGATTAACCTCATCATTCTTCGATTCCAACCCCTTGTTAAGACGATACATAGTCACCTCCAAGTTTTTCTCACACTCAACCTGGCGGGCCACATCAGCTCTAGATGCGGATAAAGCACTACTGAGAGCGTCAGATTCTGCCCTAGCATCGTCCCTTTACCTAGCAAGACGTTGCATATAAACCCGCACATCCGCGGGATGAGAAGACCGCGCCTGCCGCAGCTCGTTTTCCATAACATTAAGCTTAATTTCCAAAGAGGAAATCTGATCGCGGGCCTTCTCAAGATTATCCCGCGTCCATAAAAGAGCCCCGTTGAATAAGTGACGGTCATGGTTGTTTTGATTTTGTAGATCTACCATGCAAAGTTTTTCTTACGCCATTCTTCGGCCATGGCGTTATGAATATCCGCGGGCATTCCATTTCGATTCACTCTTAAGTTTTTCAACTAACTCGCGATACGACCTTTTGGCGAATTCTCTCATTCCAAGCCATAATAACTCCAGGGACTCCACCCACCGAAGACAATACAAAGTGGGAGGAGGGAAGAAGAAAATAACTCGGAACATATAAGGAACAGGTAGCTATCAAAGAAGAGGAGACGCAGACCTGAAATAGATGAAGAGTTCTTCTCGGCAACCGCTAACTTGGCCTTAACCAAAGCCAACTCAGAACGCAGCTTCGCCTCTTCCGCGTCCTGCTGTTCCTTACGCTTAAGCAAACCCTTCAGCTCTGCTATTTCCTCATCTTTAGCAGAGACCGAAGCTTCAACGCTCGTAAGCGTTTCTTCACAATGTCGGAGCTTCCCTTCTAGCTTGAGAGACTTAGCCTTGAAGAGCCGGTAAAGATGGTGGTTGCAATATTCACTCCTCATCATCTATCAATCACAAAAGGAAATTAATTCACAACACATTGAAGCAACATCAGGGGCAGAAAGAGCAAGACAGACCTCCAATAACGGCATTGGGGATAATCAGCATCGGGTACCCATCAGCAATGGCCATCATGTCAAAGAACCGAGGGGGATCCACCACGAGATCAATCCCACCGCCACGAGATTCTTGCCCCACCCTCGATCTACCACCTCCTCGGGGGTTAGCTCCATATGTCTCAAGGGTAAAAGAATCAATTCTTTTCTCCTTCAATCAAGTGAGCGAGGATGAGGAACAACAAGCAAGTTTTTCTTTTGCGGCCACGCCAAAACAAAGATCATCGCCATCCGCGGCCAAGGATCGCGTGAAATCATCTGAGGAAGAGTCTGAGGACTTCCCACCAAGCAAAGCACTACTAGTACTTGTCACCAAGGCCCCACCAGTGGTGGAGGAGGTACCAACACAACTCTCGGGTTGCACAGCCAAAGCCCCAACATCAGAACCACGCGCAGGGCCGTCTCCACAGCTATCCTTAAGAACACTCCAATCATCACCAGCTGGAAGCAGAGTGAAGTCCGAAACAAGCCCCATAACGGTGGCCATGTCAAATGATTGCTCCCCAGATAAAACCCTACCAAAGGAGAACTCACAACAAGCATCCCCATCCTTGTCACCACTATCAAGAACAATTCCCTTACCTTTGTCTATAACATCCCCACCAGACTTAGTAGCCCCCCCGGCCTGACCATCACCACCACCAGTGGCCGGATCCCCACCACCACCACCAGTGGCCGGATCTCCACCACCACCAATAGACGGAGCACCACCACCACCACCAGTGGCCGGATCACCACCTCCACCACCAGTGGCCGGATCACCTTCACCACCACCAGTGGCCCGATCACCATCACCTTCTTGAACAGGCGGAGAAGTCTCAATTCGCTCTTCCCTATCAGAAACATCCTCATCACCATCCACGGGACTATTCACATCCTCGAAGTGTGAAGAACCCTCGGTGGGAGAATTCGACGATTGCTGAGGATTAATTTTCTTATTCCTACGCACCTACAACACATAATAATAAAAGAACCATTAACATCTCCTTTCCTTGGCATAAATCAACATTATTTAAGAAAACGAAGGGCATATATACGTAGAAAACAAACAACACACCTTAGTAACATCAATATTCTGCGGGAGAAGGTTAGCATCAGAGATATCCTCGTCTTCCGCGACATCAACATCGCGATTATAAGCAAAGTCCATACCTGCAAAGCTCATCTGCCAGGGGCAATAATGAGCATAACGAGCGGGAGAAGCTTCGCGATGAGGACTGTTATCAGTAGGCTGCCAACCATGGGGTCCAGGGACCCAACCATAGGCCCACGGACCAACGACTTCAAGAACAGTGGCAGACCACTCATAATCGTGATCACGCTTAATTCTCTCATCAGCGGGAATATGAAGACCTTCAGCCTGGGGGAACCCTAGCCATCTTGGAATCACTCACTTCACTCAAAAGGCGAATTTCCCCCTTACGGAAGCAATATTCCGAGACTCTGGACCACGGCTTACGAGTATTCCTGTTAACATAATCTCCGAAGGATTTGTTGAAATTTTCAGGAGTATACCACCCTTTCTCCTCCTCTAGTTTAGGGGCATAGCAAGTCATCATCGTCTGACCCTTGCTACGAAGATTGCATTCTCGGAGATGGCGAAGATAGTTCCTCACAATCGTTGCACCCCACGATTATGACTTTTCTTGGCGTAGTGCGGCTAGACAAGACCCGGTAGTAGAAATCATCACCAGCTCTATACAATGACAACATCAAACCAGCCTCGAAAGCACCCACGGTCGTCAGCAAATGAAAGGCATCATACCGATAATTGGTTACCATCTCATAAGTTATATCTTTATCAGGGGCATAAAAACGCACTTGGAAGTGCTGTAGACCGTGCTTCAATTTGAAAGCTTCAAGATCAATGTGCCGGAAAGTAAACTTCTTATTACCCAAAGGTAAAGGTCGAAAAGTAACAGCAGAGTCATCCTCGAAAGCATCTCCAGTAGTATTTTCCAAGGAATCCGCTGCCTTCTTCTTAGGAGGAACTACATCTCCCGAAGATTCTATTTCCGCAGCCTTTCTCTTTGAAGACAGAGTTTTAGTCGACTTACCTAAATTAGGCACAGGTGGGTTAATCCGCGGTGGGAGTTTGGTGCGGAGAGGCTGTACATCTAGAGGATCAATGCGCGGAGTCTACTGTCTCTTCGGAGACCCATTTCCGGGGCGATTCATGGCATATCTAGACCCCCGTGGCGGATCACCCCTTTTAAGTGAAGGCCTCTGACCAGAGGACGAAGACGTTCGTCCTTCCCGAAGATTACCATGGGTAAGCGAAGGCGAAGCTTCATCCATAATATTGGAATCACTCCGAGGAGATCTGTGAGGACTTGACGGAGGAGTTTGGTAAGGAACCCGCGGATGATCGGACATACCTACGGACACAAACACAAATAAAAGCGCAAGTCAGAGGCGAATAAGATCGAAAAGCAAGAAACTCTCAAGAACAGCAACAAACGTGAAGAAAACCCTAGACTCCATCTGTAACTACTTAAACTCTCGAACTACTACTCAAAATCCAAAGAAGAAAAATAAGATCGAAGCAGAATGAAACATACGACTCAGCGGTATCAACTCTCAAATCCAAGGAATGTACATAAGATTAAATTCATCACCAAAGACATCATTAGAAAATCAAGAACTCAACGTAAGGTTAGACATGGCGATTAAACGGAATAAAAACCATACCCGAGTAAAGCGGCGAGAAGCAACAAAGGTGACAACGATGGAAGCAAAGAATAAAGAGCAACGAAGATGGCGACAAAGGTAGCAGCAGCAGTAGTAACAATGGTGTCAGAGGAATTTAAGAAGGTGAAGAAGACAATGGAACAGAATAAACAGAGAATGTGAATTTAATTCACATTCTCTCCTTCTCCCCTTTTAAATAAGAACAAGAAAAACCGTCCACTACCCAATGGGCAGTTATGGCCGGGTAGGGGAAACGTGCACAATAAATGCAGGTAGCACCTTTTTAGGAGAAGTTATGAGGAGGGAGATAAAAACGTACCACACGATTCTTCTTCTCACTAAAGCTAGCGCCCAGTCACAAGAAGAGGGGCAAATTGTAAGTACACTTATTTATCTCCATCGCCACGTGTACTAGCAGAACCCACGTGGAGGCCAAGTCATAAAGAGGATCGACACGTAGGGGCACCCATGGTGTCCTGATGACGTGCCATCTGTCAAGACCAACGGTCAAAGATGAAGGGACATCTAAGGCAGATGATCCCGCGGAACACCAAAGAGTCACCTTACCCCATCACACGATGAGACGCAATCAACGGCTAGGGATAGTCCGACTGACACGGACGTGACAAGAGAGGATCGACATCACCCGGCGTTTGATCGTGCCGCCCCAACCACCAACATTTAATGCTGCTCAGAGGGCACGTGTCAGATGACCAACGAAGAAGACGAGGATTGATCAGCGTAATGAACTGGGGCACTGTAGAATCCGCGGAGTGACAGAGAGTTCCGCGGATCAGGCACAAAGCACAAGAAGATAAGATCTCGACAACTCTTTGTCAGTGGACCCACTCAGTTTAGCTATATATATATGTACAACCCTTCCACTAAAAGGGGGAGGAAAAACTAAGGAATAGGAGAGAGAATAGTGAGAAGTAAGTAAGCGTTTATGGAGAATCTCTCCATAAACCACACAAATCATCGTCCCCCTTTTACTTTTGTAACCGTTTATTTCATAGTGAATATCTCCGGGTCCGTGGATGTAGGCCTTAGTCCTTTATTGTTAGCACTTATACGATCTCATTTAGGGGTTGATGTCTCGGATCTATCACTTTGGGGATGATGACGAGATCATGATAAACCCCATGGGTTTGGAATCTATGAATCATAACCCACCTAGGCTTATTATATTTTACTCACACTTTAATGCACGTATTCAATTCATATTTAGATTGTTTGTGATCACGCGGATCATACCTGATTTTCGTGTTCACAGCGGAGCTCACTTGAAAATTTTGTTAGAAGCGTTTTTTTGTGTGGTTTTCTTAGCTTGGTTTGTCAAGAATTGTTCATGATTTAAACACACCCTACCACCACCCTCTAACTCTGTAGTATGATATATATATATATATGATTTAAACACCCTACCACCACTGTAGCATTGAATCATTAAAAAGTAAGATGAACCAATGGGTGCTATATTAACCAAGGACCAAAATATCCAAAAACTAGTTTCAACAATTACTATGTGGTTTGTAACCAAGATTAAGGATCAAATAAAGTAAGTACTTAAATGTCTTGAGAACTATATTCATACAACAACAATGGGTACTTTATTCATACTACAAATGAGCAATGATAGAAACCAGTTAAGTCAAGCAATATTTACTTAAGTTATTTAGGTCAAATCAAGACTATCACATCATTTTACTCAATAATCATCTAATTTTAAAGATATTTATACCAAAACCTCAAGATGGATTGACTCATCAGTGATCTTTTTTTAGTAGAAGATAACCGATGAAACCCTTTTTAGTTGTACTTCCTCCGTTCTTAATTAATAGGTTGGTTTTGTTTTAAGAGAAAATTAAGGAAATTAAGAGAACTAATCATCGAAAGTGGTCCTCATGACATTTGTCAATAAACGAAGTGAAGTGAAATGGTCCCCATGACACTTGTCAATAAAAGAAGTGGATTGAAATGGTCCCCATGACACTTGTCATCAAAAGAAGTTAAGAGAAAAGTGGTCCCAGAAAACTAAAGTAACATTTGACTTTCCCAATTAGGAAACCGGCCAATTTTTTTGAAAAATCTATTTATAGAAACCAACCTATTATTTAGGAATGGAGGGAGTAGTTTCTAGGAATCTAGATACAAAATCCAAATGCAGGAATCACCAAAACCAATAAAAGCCCCAATTTTGAAACACTTAAGAAACCTAAATTTACAAGTAAAAATTAATCATAATACCATTTGTGATTGTGATTTAGAAGATTTCGATCAAAATCAAGTCAAATCTTCAATGGTTTTGACTCTTTTGAGTAAATATTTTTAGAACTCTCTGGTGATGACTAGGTTGTTCTAGTACCTGTTGATACATTATTCATCTTGTGGATGGTGAAACTCCTGGTGCTGTTGAAAATCGTTCGTTGAAGCCTTTGGATCCTTGGGAAATCCCTGGTGCGCTTGAGGACGATTACTCTGACTCCAATCAGATAACTAAATCTGATTCTCCAACGCATCAGTAGTTCTGAACACACTAACCATGGGGCTAATACCAAAATCACAACTAATACCTATAGTAAAAAAAAATGTTGTTATGAGGGGGCGGGCTAAAGCCCCGGCTAGCCCCCTTATAGGACCGTCCCTGATACAAATGATATTTCACTGGGAGGAATGGCATTAACAATGGTATACCAAAAATGGAAAAAGGAGAAGAAATGTTGTATGTTTTGTTTTATGTTTTTATTTGGAAACAAAACAATTACTCATCATCAACTACCCGCTCTTCTTTTATAATTCGGAGAGAAGAGAAAATTATTCTTACTTCGGTTTGGTTAGAAATTTAGTGAAATCTACTCTCGGTCTCTCTCCACTCTGTCAAAAACTCACGGATTTTGGGTTTCATTTTCACCGCCGTCATCAAGAATTTTCAGTTCTATTTGTGAAGAAGGTGTTGTATTGTCCATAGATCTCGATTTTCCAGTGTAAGAAACCCTAACTCTTTTGATTTACATGTTTGTTTGTGTTTTGTGTTTTGTGTTTGTGATCTTGTTACTTGTCTGAGTATGTTTGTGTGTTTTTGCCTAAATTTCACTTTAGTCTGTCAATTGGGTTCAATTAGTTTATTTCCCATAATTTACACACTGAATAGAGTATGATTTTGGTGATTTCAGAGTATATTTTTATATTTGACATGCTTGAAAGTTGATTTTTCTTTAAATCTGAGTTTGTGTAGCTTGTTTGTACTAATTTGTATATTGTATTCTACTGAGCATGATTTTGTTATCTGGTTATGTAGATACCGAGTATGTTTGATTGTGAAATACCGAGTATGTTGAGTATCTCTGCATGATTAATTTTTTTCTTTTTTACAGTGGAATTGATTTTTCTTTAAACCTAAGTATGATTTTGTTCTTGTTAGTGTTTACATGCTCATGGATGATGTTGTGTTTCTGATGATTTTGTTTGTTTGGATCATTTTTTTTCTTGGGTGGGTTGAAATGAAAAGAATTGTTTAGTAGGAATTGTTGTTTTTGAGATTGTTCATTACCAGCTTTAGTTGTTTGAAACAATCTATAGAGCTGAAGTTTGAAAGCTTTGCATTATTGTGCAGTTAATTTTTGAGGATTTATACATGTTTTGTTCAAGTAAATGTGAATGGGACTCTTACTTGCTTAGGTTATGTAATTTGGTATATTGTGTTACAAGTTCTTGGATTGGATTGGTTTTTATAACAGATCTAGAATTTTTGTTTATAACTTCGTAAACTGTAGAATCGTTTTAAAAAAATGGTGGTTATAAGAGCACAATATAATACTAATTTGGTGTCTTTCTTCGTGACAGGTTTCACGATGGTTAAAAAATTAAGCAGACAGCATTCGTGATGTGTTCCCTCTGTTTTCGTTTTTGTTATTTTTGGGCAACGTTGGTGCCTACTTCTTCATTCGAGCACTCTGGATAGTTGGAAGCCATGATGCAGTTTTCCAGGAAGGGTTGGTGGGGGTCTTTTAGGCATTTGCTGCTTATGGCTTTTGCAGCACTCTAGGCATATTCTTATCTCTCTTTATTCTACCATCTCGCCGAGGATACCACTCATACAAGGAGTATACCCTCATCATTGGTAGTGCATCGTCATTCCTTTTTGCGGCAGTTGGTTATGTCATGTTGGTATCATTAGACTTCCAGGGTCCTTGAGCCTTTTTCAATACTTCTGGTTGTCTTTCAACCAAAGATTAAGACTGATTATGTAAACAGATATGTACTTCACCTACCTATCGTCCTTTTTTGCTTTGTTGAGATAAAATATTTTATTAGTGCTATGAACTTCGTTACCTATTATTTGTATTATGATTGTTTTATGTCACATGGTCTAGCTATTAGCTAAGGAAACACATATTATTGGGGTTGCAAAATTTTATAGGAAGTGCTAATAAGCAAACTTAGGTGAATTATTGAGCGAGCCTACTAGGCTTTGGATCTAGCTGAGCAGGGGTGCAAGTGCACACCCTTGCAATGGGCTGGCTCCGCCCATGTATGAAATTGTATGTGTTTTTATGGAGATAACTCTAGAAGGAAAATAGTAAAACTTAAAAACAATTCTTAAAAGAGTACACATTCATGCCCTCTTTGCAAGGTAAACAAACCTGAAAATTACTGAACTCAAAACGAATGACTAACTTTACACAATTATTTTGAAAAATTAATGGTACTTCAGAAACACAAAGTTATGCTTCGTAGAAAATTACTAGAGAGGGTCATGGTATTGATAATGGAATTCAATCTACAGGCGGTTTAAAAATGATTAAGCCCCATGCTGTAGCTTAGAAGAGCCACTTCATGAAACCTTAAGTCAGGGTTGCAAATGAATCAATCAATTTGTAACTACTGGAAATCTAGTAGTACACCCAAAAGGAAAGTAACCAAGATCTAAGACATATTAAATAGTCTAAACTAGAAAATTTTATTGATGATCCAACCAAAGAAACAAAATACAAGTTCTCGAATGCAAGGAAACCCTAATTTCACTCTCTAAGTTTATCTCTCCCTTCTCTCCCAAATCCGCGCCCCATACATTGCCCAAGGACCTCTATTTATAGGACAACTAATTACCCTAATGGGTCACAGCTCATTTTTCGTCACGTTCTCGCGGAGGTGCTTTATACTTCGCCCATGCCCTTTTCCATAAAGTTTTTCCCCTACTTTCGCTACCTTCACATGAGCTTGTCGGGACACCTGTCTCTTTTCTTGCTCCATAATTTATTTACTTCGCGGCTTGTCTTCTCAGCCAACTAATCTTACTTCGCCCTTTACGACTTCGTCCTTGATATCTTGTTGGATACTTCAATTCGGTCTTTCGTATCTTAGATTCTTCGTTCTAGCCTCCTCGTTTCTGTACGCATCCTCTTTGTACTTCGCAAGATTGATTGGTGACGAGGTAATTCTGACATTCGATTTGACAAGTACATGACTGGGATCTTTAAGTGAGATCTTCTAGCCATATTTCTTCCCTTTATGTATGACACATGGTGAGCCTATTTCGTGTACCTACATTTTGCCTTTTCTTATTCTATTCGAGCCATACGAGAATGGAATAAGAACCGCTTCAGATTCCCTGGCTTCCACGTTCTCCACTTTCTTGCCTCCACGTGACCACGTTCTCTAGGTAACCGTTTATTGTCGGTTAGCATACCTTGAACGTGTTGTCAACCCACTGATCTAGTCATCTTCTCTGTGCTATTTATATCCAACCTGACTTGGGTTTGGGGTTTCTTTCCCTCTTCTTCCTTACTTTGTTCTGTGTTTATCTGGTTTCGGCACTTTCTACTTCTTCTGTCATTGTTGCCTTCCTTCTCTACCCTCTACTCTTCTTTCGTTATCATGGCTCCCAAGAAGGTTTCCATAACTACCTCACTCAAATCCCTTGAGGAATTCCAAGCAGATTTTCAAAAGATGGGTTTAACCCTAACTCCTGCTGTTGATTCTTCTGTGAGTCCACCTGTTATTGCTACTCAGGACATGGAACTGAACTACAGGTGGATTTAATCGGATACTTGGACGGCCGACAAGATTATCGTCATTGTTGTCCAGTTGAGGGCTGGATTATCTTTCCCACTTTACGATTCTTCTAACCCCATCTTTCACGATATTCTGGGAAAACTGCAGTGCGGGGTTTTTCAACCTTCTGGTAACGCAATCCGCATCTCCAACGAGTTTAGGATTCACTCAGGTAATGGTACTTCGCAAGTCCCATCAACAGCCGAAGAACTCGATTCTCGCGACTTCAACGTGGATTCTTTCGTGGCCAACTATTTGGCTAAATTCACGAGCATGAGGGAGCATCAGGAGTGGGGTATTGAGCTTGTTTGTAATGTCACCTCGGCGCCAACTAAAGCTCTCCTGTTAGATATGGATTCCCAACTTCGCCTCTCCTGTGATGATGATTGGGCGGTGTTCCCTCTGGTGGTAGGTGGCCTTTTCGTTTTGGGTTTTGACGAAAAGGGGATTCCTCGCCACGACCCCCTTCCTAAACATTGCTACCTTGCTGGTTGTGATCCTTGGAGGCTTTGGTGGTCTGTGCCAGCCGAGGTATGGCTTCCTTCTTTATGATTTACCATGCTTTGGGGTTCGATTAGCTCTCATGTTCCCCTTTTCTTTCAGCTCGTGATCCCCACAGCTGGCCTTCTCAAAATTTGTAAGGAAAGAACTGTTACTACTGAGTCTCCACCTCCCAATCAGGTATTCACTTCGCCTATTTTTCTCCTTTTGTGATAACCATAAATTCTAACCGTTTACTCCTCGTAGGATAACACTCTCCTCGTTAAGCAGCCCACTTCTGGGTCAACACAGGGGCGAAAAAGGTATGATCACCCTGCTCCACCTCCTCCTTCTTCTTAGGTTTCTTTACTTCGCCATAATTATCATTTCGCGCATTTCAACCTTGTAACCACCTTTCACGCTGAACTTGTTATTTCGCAAACAGGTACCCCTTCTTCTGGCGAACACAAAAGGCAAAGTTAGGTCTTGGATCTAGCTGCTTTGACCGCAGTTCCGAAATATTCCATACTTACAAGTCTCTATACTCCTCCCAAGGTTTAACCTTCTCAGTCTCGCACAACTACTTCTCCCAAAGTAGTTGATCCTCCTGTTCATCCCAAGGTAGAGCGTCCCAAGAGAATCACAGAGGATCCCTCTACTGGCGAGAAGAAGAAGCAGGCGGCTCCGTCGGTGCTGTCTAACCCTCTCTATGATCCGGACATGAAGTTTCTCCAAGAGGTCTATGACAAAGCTCGCGAGGACCCATCCATGAGGTCTCGTGCCTTAGAATCTTTGGTGACTTTTAGTGCTGATGACTTCCTCTCTCAAGAATCATCTGTGCTGCTAAATGCCTCCATGAACTTGTCTCTCCAACAAAATTCAGCTTTGATGAACCAAGTGAGCCTTTTATGCTCTTTCCGTTATTCCTTCTCCCTGTCCGAGATTTATTTCCTGAGTTTCGATTCTCCAATTAGCATGAGGTCAACCGTCACATGGCCAGCCACGTGGAAATTAGACTTGTTCGTGAGAAAGCTAAGAAGGACGAGGCTCAGATTAAAGTTTTGTTTTTACTTATGTTATTTTCTTATTTCGTATTTCGTCAAGCTCAATGCATTCAACGCAAAATGGATGCTTCCGAATCATCCGCCTCGCTAGAAGATATTCGTGCTGAGAATCTAAACCTCGTGACCCAGAACGATTGTTATGTGCCTGAGAACTAGATTTTGAATGAGAAGATCGAGACCCTTTTTTCGCAAGTGGACCGCCTGTCTACCGATTGTTCTCGTAACAAAGAACTGAATTATCATCTTCATGACAAGAATGAGAGCCTTATGCTAGAACTTAAACGGTTCAGCAGTTCTCTCACTACCTCGAGGAACCTTCATTCCTCGTCATTATCTTCCAATAGGAGACTGGAAGAAGATAGCGAGTGCGTGATTAGCAGTAAAAATAAGGTCGTGGTTGATCTTCGCAAATCTCGCAATAAAGTAGCTGGTCTAAACGAAGAGATTGACTGTCTGAAGAGGAAAGCGGAATTCCTTCAAGCTCAGCCTAGATAACTTATCTCGCCCGAAGTCTGTCAAATCTTCCTCTCAAGCCAAGTCTGTAGATCCTCGCAAAAACAACGGTGCTCTTGTCATTCAATCAGACAAAGATACTTCGAAGTCCGGTCATGGTAAAGGTTGGGACAATGCATATCACGAGTTATGTATCCAACTCCAAGAGTTTGATCTAGCAATCTCTATGCTGGATCATTCGTATACCGATATCCAAGAAACCTTGAATACTACTGTCTTAGGATGGAAGGTAGTTTTAGGTGCAATGCAAAATACTATTCATTATGTCAATCTTCTAGTTTCTGATGAAATTTTGTTTTTTGTGTTTGCAGAATCCGAAGAGCGCCATAAGAGTCAAGTACTTCGCCTATCCCATGAAGAGGAAAGCGAAATTCCTTCAAATCATGCAATTCAACGCTTCCCTCAACCTCTTGTATCAATACCTTTTTGGGCTTAGTGGTGTTTGTCTTTGCTCCTCCTCGCGGGGTCCGTTTTTCCTTGAGAGCTGAGGTTTCTTTCTCACTTATCGCTACCTCGCTTCCTTCAGCCGTTTTTCCCTTCTCCGCCTTTTCGCTTTGCTTTGTTTCGGCTTGGCCTTCCTTTTCTGGAGTTATCTCGCGTTCCTTCTCACCATCAATCATCATTTTTTCCGTCTCTTCTATGTCTTTCCGTGTTGCAACCGGCTCTTCGCTTGTCCCAATTGTGAATACCATCAGCTGCTATGCTCGTCTTTCTTCGCACGCCTTCTTTTTCTGTTCTATTTTCTTTATTAGTTTCTCCTCATAGTTATAGACATCCTTTTTAATACAATCTTGCGCGTCCTTGAGATCTCCCCTTATCTCGCCAATTGCACTTGGCATAGGAAACCGTATGGCCTAATGATATGTAGATGCAATCCCTTTTGTCCCGTGTATCCATGGTCTTCCTATGAGAGCATTATAGGGTGTCTATCACGCAGACTGTGACTTTTATTTTTAGCTCGCCAGCGAAATTTTTTACAACTAGCTCTCCCTTTGGCTTAGATGCAACCCCGTGAAACCCATATATGTTGTACGTTGATGGCCCAAGATCCGAGTCCTTGTATCCCAAGGTTTTAAATGTGTGATAAAAGATTATGTCGACCGAGCTCCCCGTATCTACCAAGATCCTGTCAATTGCCCACTTTGATTATTTTCCAAAATTTAGGGTTACAACCAAAGGGTTTGTATGCGAATTTCCTCCTTGGGTGCATCCTTGCCCGAGAACGTTATTTCTCTTTTCAGCTATTCCTCTAATGGTTCCTTCGTTGTGACGCTAAATATTTCGTTTACTTTGAAGTCCCTCTTATGTACTCTCTTGAGTATGTTTTCATGGAAATTATGGATGCTCTTCGCTGCATGTATTATCGTATTACAATTCGACCTTTGTGCTCCCCGATCTATCTCAATTCGGTATATCTGCTGATTGTCACGAGGTGGTGGTGGTGGCACATAATTTTCTAGGAAATGTGCGAGTTTTCCGGGCTCTATCAGACGAAGTATAATTCATCGAATGTTCCTACAGTCATTTGTGTGATGCCCATGAAAGCAATGATATATGTAGAACTCGTGACTCATAGTCCCCGGAGGTGGCTCTCTTCCCAAATTGGGTGGTGGTGGGATCTCCTCTGTTAAGACTATTGCCTCCCATACCTTTTCCACAGTTGTGTTAAGTCTAGGAGCTTTACATCTTCAAAAGCTGGTGCGTTTGGTCTCCGATCTCCAAATCCAAGCCCCTGATTGTTCATTTGTTGATATCCCGTGTTGTAACTTCGTGGCTCATAATTCTTTCGTCTGGACTCTTCATATCTTTGTTGATCGATCCATTCTTTATCTCCACTTGATACAGCTACAAGCTTCGCCGGGACTGGAGTTGACGGATTTCCTTTTTCATATTTCAGATCATTCTCCATGACATGCACTGCCCTTGGTAATAGCCTCGAATTCCCTTCCTTCGCTGGAATCGGTGCTACTTCGCTGACTTGCCTCTGCTTTTCTTCCAACGCTATGTACTCCTCTTGGTATTCTCTTAATTCATTCATCGTTAAAGAGTTTCGGATGATAAATATTTGAATGTACAGCAGGTCAGTCGGGATCAACGCGTTCACGAAAGCTAGGATGAAATTTTTCCGTCAACTCTCCTGCAAGTTCGCTGCATACCGTTCTCCACCACGTTACCAATCCTCACAGGCTTTCTGTAGGCCTCCTTCTTAAGTTTAATAGAGCATTGATCCTCGGCCTTAGCATGTTGTTAGTTATATAAGTGGTCAACAATATTCTCTGTAAGTCTTTGAACAACGAAATCGATCTTTCTGGTAGACCGTCGAACCAAGCCAATGCTTCCCCAGCCAAGCTTGCAGAGAAGTATCGACAAAGTACCGCATCATTTCGTCCCCATTGCATCAATGAAAGAGTGTATTGTTTCAAGTGCTGCACAACACTTTCGGATCCGTTGAATATGCTCGGGAGCGTCGGCAGCACACATTTTTCTGGAATGTCCGCGTACATTACCTCATAGTAAAATGGAGATTTATCGGCCTCTTCTATTGCCTCCGTCGGTTGCACTCTGCCGCCTCTTCGCGAATTGTTTATCAGCGTCCTCATATCTAGCAGCTCATCCAAGACTTCCTGGTTCAGGTTCCCTCTGTTTTCCTCCCGAAGGCCACCTCTCATCACGCTGAGCCTCCCTTCACCATGTATCCTATCTTCCTCATTCCTCTGGTTGAATTCGCGCTGTCTTTCCTCTTCTTGCCATCTCTAATTTTCCTCGTATCTCCGCTCTTCTTCATACCTTCGCCTTTGATCTTCCCATCTTGATATTTCCAATGCCCTTTTCAGTTCTCTTTCTTCACTGCTTTATACTCGTCGCCTCCTTCTTCGCTCACCTCCGTCGTCCTCGCGGGTGTATTTCCTTTATCGTAACTCTTCTTCTCTACTGATGACATCGTGTTCATCTCTGAATCTATTGCGTTAGCTGCCTCTTCCTCGTTTAGTTGGTGATTCCGCAACATCAACCTGGCGTTTTTCCTCGTCAATCGGGTATGCTGCTCCGATAGATACGTCTCCCTTAGCTGGCCCAACGTCATGTCTTCTTCACCGATATTCTCCTCCATTTCCTCACGAGTCATCTCTTCTTCTGCGATGGTGTTCGTATCGGAAGTGTGTACAGAACCCTCTCTGAAGTTATCTTCGTTGGCCTCCTCAGTCCGTCGATGGTTCACGCCTTGTCTTTCTCCTGCAGCCGATGTTCCTCCCCTTTCCATTCTTCCTCCTCTTTTGTCCTCCAATCGCTTGCTTTTCCTCTTCGCTATCATGTGTGCCGCTCGATCTGGTGTTCTAGTCATCAACTTATTATATTTTCAATATCAATTATCCTTTAAACCCTAATCTTAAGAGGGATGCCTCGCTAAGATCTCTCACTTCTACAACTTTAGCTTCTCTCCACCTCTTAGATGAGGATGAATCCCTAATCTAAGTTCCATGTTTCTGGACGCCAATGTAACTATTGGAAATTCAGTAGAACACCCAAAAGGAAAGTAACCAAGATCTAAGACATGTTAATTAGTATAAACTAGAAAATCTTTATTGATGATCCAACCAAAGAAACAAAATACAAGTTCTCGAATGCAAGGAAACCCTAATTTCACTCTCTAAGTTTAGCTCTCACTTCTCTCCCAAATCCGCCCCCCCCCATACATTGCCCAAGGACCTATATTTATAGGCCAACTAACCCTAATGAGGCGCTGCTCATTTTACTTCGTCACGTTCTCGCGGAGGTGATTTATACTTCGCCCAGGCCCTTTTCCATAAATTTTTTCCCCTTCTTTCGCTACCTTCACATGGTCTTGTCGGGACAACTGTCTCTTTTCATGCTCCATAATTTATTTACTTCGCGGCTTGTCTTCTCAGCCAAGTAATCTTACTTCGTCCTTGATATCTTGTTGGACACTCCAATTCGATCTTTCGTATCTTAAATTCTTCGTTCAAGCCTCCTCGTTTCTGTACGCATCCTCTTTGTACTTCGCAAGATTGATTCGTGACGAGGTAATTACGACATTCGAATTGACAAGTCCCTGACTGGGATCTTTAAGTGAGATCTTCTGGCCCTATTTATTACCTTCATGTCTGACACGTGGCGAGCCTATTTCGTGTACCTACACAATTATCCACAGCCTCGAAGGTCTATTTAGCTAGTAACTATAAATCCATAGGGAGGAGGAAACTGTCCTAGCAAAGGTGCAATGCAAATAAAAGGTGTTCAGTGGAATGTTTCTTTCTTATAAACAAAAAACCCGGAAATGGCCAAGCAATAAGCATTGGAAAAATTGAACTAGAAAAACAAAATCATGGGACATTCCAAGTTAGTCTCACCTCCCTGCAGCTGAGTTGTAAGATACAAAATAAGTGATGCCGAAAAAAGGCATTATTATAATTTGAAATCAACTAAAACAATTGGACATAAGACCTAGCTGTGAAAGCAAGAATGCTTACTGAAACCAAGTTGGCACAAAAGTAAATTATTGACAAAGTCTTCTGTAGTTAATCACAAGATACCACCCCAAAGCTACTAAATTTCCTCATCTTTATGCTCTGGCTTCAACAAAAAACTGGACAGTCAAGAGATGTGCTGCTACTTTAAACGGTGGAGGAGCTTAGAACTTGGGCTTAGACAGGAGATTGACCGAGGTCCAAATTAAAAAGGTTTGGTCCTTAACCTCCCTTATTCAGAACAGTTACAATGGTACAGGGGTCGATTTCATTAAGTGGGATCTTGACAAGTCGGGGAAATTTATTGTCAAATCCTGCCATGCTGATTTGGAGAAACAAAATGATCGTGCTTCTCTAAACCTAAAAATTTGTTCAAGACGGTGGCCACATAAAATCGGTTTCTTTCTTTGGTTGGTTTTTCATAAACTTTTAGCCACCATGGACTATCTTTACAAGAGAGGTAAGCTCCTAGTAAATGGTTGTTTATTGTGTTGTTCTGCTGGGGAATCGGTCTCACATCTTATGTTCCATTGTAAGTTCTCTTCTCAAATTTGGAATCACTTTATATCGGGAGTCGATCTTCTTTGGGTGCTTCCGAATTGTATCGATGCAATTATTAAAGGTTGGAGATGTAAACTTATTCATCCTATTAGTAAGAAGCTCTGGCCCTTGATTCCTGCAGCCATTTGTTGGACACTGTGGAATTCTAGGAATGCTATTGTCTTTGAAGATGGTTCTGCCAGGGTAAAGAAAGTTATCAAACAGGTGAAGATCCAAGTTTACAATTGGGCACGCAATGATGAAGTCTTTAAGGGGGTGTGCCTTAACTTAGTTATTGTTAACTGGCGTAGCTATTTCATTTCTTAAAAGCTTATGTTGTTTAGCTCTTCTCTCTTGGTTTGCTGGTTTTTGTCTAAAGATTTTTTTCTCTATTGTCGTGGTGTCTTGTTGTAGCTCTTGATTGTAAATTTTTATGTATTAGGTTATTTTGTTGGGAAAAATCTTCAATTTCCTTATGTTAAATAAAGCCTAATATCTCAGTGGAAATTGAAAGGTAATTTCTCCATGACTATTCATGGAAAACAAGCTTTTTTGTTCAAATTTGCTCAAGAAGAAGACAAGATAAAAGTGTTAGAATTGGGTTCTGTTTTCATAGCTAAGAATCTCTTTATGATTCGTCCCTGGTCCATTTCTCTAGAGCAAAACATCGATGTTATTACACCAGTTCCGGTATGGATGAACCTTAGGCAGGTCCCTCTTTATCTTTGGATTGAATTAGGGTTATCTAGAATTGCTAGTATTGTGGGTACTCCAATCATGACTGATACTCCAACAGCGTTGAAGACAAGGATGACATATGCCAGGGTCTTGGTTGAAGTTGCAGATGATTGTGTTTTTCCAACTGAATTTCCTATTCAAATGGACAATGTACATCTTGTGGTGAAGGCCGAGTATCCTTGGAAACCTGATGCTTGCTATCACTGCAAAACCTTTGGGCATTCAAGTTCCAAGTGATGCTTAGTTCCTAAGTCTAAGAAAAACTTCTTGCCTCCTTGTTCAACTCCGGTTACTACTGAAGATTTAGTCGCTCAAAGCAATGCACAGTTGGTTGTTAACATAGAGGATAGGGCTGAGATTACTCAAGATGGAGTTGAGAAATTCCCTCTAGTGGATGAAAATATTTTGGAGAGGGACCCTTTACCATCTGAATTGCCTGTTCAGGAGATATGGTTAAACCCAAAAAAGAAGAAAGCTGGAAAAAAAATGAGATATGACTATTTAGGAGCCTACGAAGTTTTGAATACTTATAGCATTCTTGACTCTGAACTTCCTTTTGCAAACTTAAGCAATGAAGATGTGTGATGGAAAAGACTCCTTTGGATGTTGACGTCGATAAGAATGGAAAAAAAAGACGAGGTTCTTGGTGAATGAGTTTCTTACCAAAGAAACAAAGGCGTCTGCAAAACGAATGTTGAAAGTGCAAGCACCTCATCGTATGATCCCGCCATTCCACCTGGTTTTGAATCCCGTAACAAGTTTCATGGAGTCGAAGAAGATGAAGGAGAGTTAGGAATTTCCCAGCTAGTTTCGGAAGATCCTAAGGTTAACATCGCAAAGCCGTCTTCATCAAAGCCAATTGTTGGAATTGGTATGAAATTGGGTATGAAACCCAATGGTACAGGTATGGGTACTCTCTGAAGTTTGAAAAAGAAAAAACCACGTAAATCTAAAGTTGATAACAAAGTTTCGGCAAATAAACTAGTGGAGTTTGGTTCTTCATGGGGCTTACAATTTCCACCTCTAAAAGATAATCATGAAAAAATGTTTAGTGATCAAAAATCATGTTGATCTAGATATAGAAGATGTTGACGAGCATGTTAATTGACAATAGGCAGTGGTCTTTTTTGTTTCGACAATAGGCAGTGGTCTTTGTTATGGCTTGAAGCTTTATTTTAGCTTTATATTTGTTTAGTTGCTTTTTTCGTGGGCTTTTCACTTTATGTCAGTTAATTCGCCAGCACACGACTTGTGTGCCTATTAATCTATTCTATTTGATCGATCAAAAAAATAAAAGCTCTTGAGCTTGCTTTCCTACTTCTTGTAGGTTTTTCTATATATTAACTTTTGCCGATCAAAAAAAAAAATACCACCCCAAAGCACCATATCCTACTACCAACTGAGAAGATAACCCTAGAAACCTTTGTCATTCTCTCCCCCAGGCTGGTGGCGGAGAATTCCGCCAATCCCCTTAAAAGTCATGCGACCCTCCTGGGTTTTGTTGGTGACAAATTCAACTGAAAAGGTAACCCTAGAAACCTTTGTCATTCTTTAGTTGTTGTCAATACCTTTTCAATGGCAACCGACGTATTGATCAAGAGAGTAATCTATGAGGTTCAAAAACTGAATTAACTGCAACTGTACTCACATTGATGTATCAATATCACCCAGCGAATTCAACATGAATAACTTCATAAAATTGGGTTATTCTCATACTGACTTGCTACAGAGCATGAGGCTAAGTCCTATAGTTGCTAGATTAGCAGTCCACATCAGCTAGGACAACCTCCTAAGTCCTATGGGAGTGCTAATCTAGCTGCTAGATTAGCAGCCCACATCAACTGAGACCATCGTTCAGCGTTGTTTGGTTCAGCGTCACCGCTGTTTGGTTCAACGGAACAGGGGACTGGTGGTTTACTATGTACGGGGATATAAACGCAGACTTCGGCTATTGGCCAAGGGAGGTGGTTCCTTACTTAGGTACTGGTGCTACAACAATATCATGAGGAGGGTTAGTTTACCATAAACCACATGAAACAATCCCTCCCATGGGAAATGGACACTTTCCGGATGGCGACTTCAAAAAGGTTGCAGTAATATATGACATGCATTTCATTGATGAAAACCATAACCTCATGACGCCGCACATATGAAAGTATTTCGGAATACGAGAAGACAGAGAAGATTGTTATAGACTAACCCGCAACAACTATGATGATGATCATGGGTTTAGCGTATTCTTTGGCAGACCTGGAGGGAATTGTGACTAAATCATGCATTATTTAGACTTCACAGTCAGTAGAACGAATAAGTTTCATTCTTGTTGTTATTGATATTCTTAATTAATAAACTACCACGGTATGTGTTCTTGATATATCTGCTCTTAGTTGATATATATTGTACGAGTCCTAGTTTTGATAACTATTGAATTTTTGCATGTTAAAATAAGGGGAAGAAAAAGAGGCTTTCTATATCGGGCAATTTAACCGGCCGGGTTAAACCGTCTATAACGTTTTTCACTAATAATTTCATCCATGCATAATCTAACATGGGGTTAAAGTAGAATTCATTTTGTATTAGTTATCATTGCATCGGCCTTAGTTATCAAGAAAATAAAAGTGCAGTAGAACTCATTATATCTTCTCTAATAATGCTCTAAGTGAGAGATGACTTCCAGCACTTCTTTTTCCTCCATAAAGAGATAACGAACTTTTTTTTGCTTCTTCTTCAATCTAAGTCTAGAAATTAAATTCTCCATTAATTCTCTACAATAATCTTATGAACCCATTATTTTTCCCATTTGCCACACCATGGAAGTAGGAAGCATTTTTCTAGATTGCCATTTTTGATGGAGAATATGAGCCACATCCTTATGATTGCTTGCAGGAGTTTTTGCGCTTCCATGTAACTTCTACAGAGAGCCACTTCTAGATTTAGTAGAATCTAGGCCTTTGAACTTGCTTAAGACAGGCTTTAGAATTTGGAGCTTCTTTACAAAGATGAAAAAACTTGCTGATCCTACAAAGTAAAATTGAGAAATATTGTAAAGATTTTATTCAAGATAATATAGACAGAGGATATACCCTGATATACGTACAATACAGTGTGCTTTACGGATAGCCATACACATCTGTGATAACAGCAGTTACAACTTTAACAGAAATACTAACAGAGGTCAAGTCAATTATGTTGACTTGACTAAACTACTTCCAATAAATCTCGTTTTTAATTAGTGATATCTTCTAAAAACTCTAAATGGGATTAAAAAAAACTTTTGTGTACCGCCATGAAGCGGTGCAGGATCTGAATTAAGCAGCTCCAACCGACACCTGCTTCCCCGTGTGAGAGAAGAAAACTCTCACCAGCCTAGTCAGGAGGGATGATTTTTCTTCCCACATAGAACACCCTACTCGTTACAAATACTGTAGTATTTTCGAGTGCTTGTCTGAAATGAAATCATCCAAAACATGGAAATCTGAATCGCACTGTATTTGGACTACCGGCCAACACACCTAAAAAGTAAAAACCTTGAAAGCACGGCTGTTGGAACTCACATATTTGACGGACCATCACCCATGGGGATTAACAGGGCCCACTTTATTGGTGCACTGTATGTTACTACAAATGTTGTAAGAAAATTCTGACATCCATGTGAATCAGAATTTCAGGAGCAGTATTTGAAGAGTTCTTTACAAGGTCAGGAATAGAGATCTATTTTAAGACCTGGTAAAATTTGAAAATGATTATCATTCTTGTAAATTTCTTTAACAAAAACCATTTTGGCAAACCTGTTTGTCGTTTTCATTTTCTTTTTATAGATATATGGAATGGTACCGTCTTGGTAACAACTTGACAAATGCTGGAAGGTGACTGTCTTCACAAGCTCCTTCTGTTGTCGTCTCTCGCACCTCTTTTCTGCACTTTCATTTTGGAGAGAATCGCAAGGCAGAAGGCAGTCCTCAAGAAGAAAGCAGATTAGGTTCATTTGCGGAGTAAGCATTTCCAGTCACCTTAGGTACCATCCTCCACCCGTTTGCAGAGCCCAGAGTTAAATCGATGCACCATTGCCTTGGCTGCAATGCTCTCAGCATCCACCACAGGGTTCGGTGAGTCTAACCTCAGCTTGTGAGCAACGTGAACAAGCGAAATGCGAGAATAAGAGATGCTTATATTGCGAAGCCCTGTCCGGATGACAATGTCACAACATCACAATCAGATTAAGAGTCCTGTCTGAGCTGGAATACTAGCAAACTTATCCGCAACATTCCTATAAAATTCTAAATCACCTAAATGAACAGCCTGAAAACCAAAACAAAATTTGAAGATCTCGTCAAAATCCTTGCACAATGTGTAAACATTTACTGTGATTTTTTCCTACTTGACTAGTTGAAGGGCTCACATGGAGCAATAACTCAGCAGTCGGCACCCACCATCTGAGTCAAGTTATCCAAAGGTATTCCATATTGGCAGGTCACAGAAAACATACATAGTTACAAGACAAAAAAGATACACAAAAAAAAACAAGCTGGTATTTAACCAATGTGAGCAGAAGAATAGGCAATACCACATTTAGTGCAAGTTTGAAGAGTCACATTTGTAAGCTCAAAGTATGGCCTCTATACTGTCTTCATGCCTTTCTGCATGAGGCCAGTTCTCTCTGGTAACTATGATGGCCCATTTGTTGAATTGAACTCAGAACTTAAGGGCTAAAGCAGGAGCATTACAAGCAGCTTCCAAGAGTTTCTCTTTCGCATCAGTGTACTAGTCCTAATCTTTCCCAGTTAAAAAGGTAGCGACAAAACTGCATAGAGAAAGTACAGTTAAATGACCCGACAACAAGTGCCTCAACTAACTAATCATTATTACACAATGACTTGCTTAGCAGACTACATAAGCTTCACAGCCCCGATTTTGTCAGGTTTTGCCAAAACCTGATACTCTATAGAGTACACGGTACTATAAACGTTTCCTTCTTACAAGATATATATGGGTTTGAAGAGTTACCTTTGGTGGTTTAAATGAAATCTGGAGAAAAGTGAATCACAACTAAAAAGCCTCCCCCTGTTTACGGACTGTCTGGAGGACCCATAATTGTTGCTTGCCAATGGTATACCGTACATGTCTTCAGCAATAGGACCTATAAAAGTGCAACCAATGGCAAATTATGGTCAACCAACCCAAATACAATCCTGTGTAATGCAGTTACAGCTAATGTCTTCCACTGCATTACTCAAATACAACCCAAAGAGAAAGCAGATACCAAGTATTATGGCCATCATAACTGGATCAGGATATACACATTTCTGTTCAGCTTGCATAAGGGCACTTGACTAGCTAAGATGACTTCCGATAAAGGCAAGTAGCCAACTGAAGAAAAGAAAAAAGGAGAAAAAATACCTCGAGCAACGTACAAAGAGCAAGCTTCACTGTTTCTCGTCCAAAAGTTTCTTTTGTAGGTTTCTCCAAAATTTCATGCGTAGAGTTGGATTTTCTCCCTGTTGCATTAGCCTTCCAACAGGGCACTGCAGTCTGTCGCTGAGGGATCAGTCTGACAATGAGAAATGGTCTCACATCACCACTTTGAGTATACCATCAACTAACATGTGATATATCCAATCCAACAGCTATAGGAACCTGAACTGCGAGTCTATGGCTTTGACACTCAATCCTTGACTCGTATATCAAAGCGTGTGCATCTGCCTTAAGCCCAGCACATGACGAAGCAATGTGATTATCCAGATTAACAATCTTCCTAACTGATGTGCAGCAACACCAAAGACAAGTATAAACAAAAATCAGCATATATTATACACATGGGCATCATAAGTCATGATTCCAAACTGCAGATAGATGCACCATTTATTATCTAAGAGAACCATTTTCAAACAAAACAAATTACAGGAATAGGGAATGCCTAGAATAAAAGAAAACCATGACCAAGTTTGCTCCAGTTGGGCTCAAAAAAAAATGATCCAGCTTTCTCTTTACAATTAAATTGAACCCAAAACTCATACAAATCACCATGATTAACAGCAAAACCACAAACCCATACAATTAAAAGCAAAAACAAAAGGCAAAATTACCTTTTGATTCATGGAAAAACAAAATTTCAGGACTTCAAAACATACACTTATAGATCAAGTTAAATTGAGCAAATCATGCTTACCAGCAAAAACACCAAACCCACAGAACACACACAATTTAAAAAAAAAAAATGAAAGAGAAGTATGATTAATGAGATTATTATACCTAAAACATCTTTAACACCAAATCCTGCCGATGTTGATGGAAATTAATTCCTGCCGTGATGTCAAAAACAGAATCATGGTGGATAAAATGATTTTTGTTGAAGTTTTTAGGTTTCGCACTGAACAAAATCAAAGGGTTTGAGTTTTGGGGAATGAATGAAAATGAATTTCCAAGGGCTTTTGTAAACCAGACAGGAGGGTGAATTTACATAATTACCCTTGAAATCCATTGGGACAATGCACATGCTTTATCCAAATGCGCGCATTTGTGTGGTGATATATCTTCAGTTTGTAATGCAGGAGGGGGAGGACTCCTCAATGTGCATTTCTGTGGAATGCGCATTGAGGAGTAGCACTGCGATACTTGACCTGAACTTGTAACAACTTATGTGCCACATTGGTACATCTCTTCCGCCTTTCAACGGCCTAATGTTATTTTCTGAACTTCTAATGCCACATTAGCATGAATTGGTGCTGCAATCTGGAGCTTGGTTTGGTTGCATATAACAAAGTCACATATATCTTCAGTTTGTAATGCAGGAGAAATGATAAAATTTCTTCTAATTTTACTGAAAAATGTTGAAATTGTTTCTCCTTTGCTGTCTACTAGTACTATATTTGTCAGGAGAAATGATTTTTTCATCCCAGAGGGAACACCCAAAAGTCATCAGACTCGTATTACATAAAGAGCTTCTCATTTAGAAATTGCAGTACCGGAATCTAAACAAGACACCAAGAGCTAGCCAGCCTTGTATTGAGTAGAGCTACCCCTACAATGGAATTAGAGCAAGCCTAGAACTTTGATCTCATAAATGCTAAAGTATACGACACAATTATCTTGGAAATGGTCAAGGAAGGGCTCAATATATGCGCCCGCTGTTATTCTGCATCAAATGGATTACTTCCATATGTTACTAACATGTTATGCCGGTATCATACACTGTTCTGAAATGAACAAGGTCAATTTGCTAGATGGGAAAAATTCAGGACATTAATCAATATCACAGTATCAATTTCCCAGATAGATAAAATTCATACATCAATAAATACCATAATTTAAAGAGTTTTCAGAGCCAGACCCAAGAAACTCAATGACCACTGATTTCAAGTGTAATGCAACCTCTCCCTGCTGATTCCATATCCCCCACTGGAACAGCTAACCTATACAAACAACAAACAAAGCTGATAGAAAAATTAAAGAACCACCCAGACCTCCCCATGCCAAGAATCTGTTGGTCATGGTGGTCGACAACCCACCACAGCCTTCGATACCCAATCTGACTTCAAAAACCTCCGCAAAATAGATCCCACACGCCATAATTCCAGTTGCGGCAAATGCAGCAGATAGGAGAAATCCAAACCTCAAAATCTTCTTCTTCAATTTGTCATTCTTATTTTTGAAAAGTTTTCCAACAATTTTTGTGCATTTAGCAGCACCTGAAGAAGCAAGAAGAAGAATTAGGGCTATACCTCCGGTTTTCAAATTGGTAACTGTCATTCCCAAAAGTGCCGCCATTCCCAAGCTCAATCCAAATTTAGTTAGGTCATCTAAATTATCCATCCAATCTTTCGTCCATTCCTCATCCACATCTTTCTCTTCTTTACTCCTGTAATGAAAAACAAGTTAGATTACACTAGATATTCCACATTGCTTATCCACCCAAATTGAGTTGGAAAAGCTACATAAGTTTGCAAACTGTAGCAGTTGAGACTTGCAGTATGAGAAGACAGTGGAGTTTCAGTCAATACCTCTTAGATTTGTTTAGTGTATGAAGCGCTTCGATTCCCCTTCTAGACATGACTACTGCAACAAACAAAAGGATACAAAAATTTAATTTGGGATATGGGAACTAAGACTGAGAAATCATCAAAAGGAAAATAAGAGAATGACTTGATTTGAATGAAGAACGACTGAGAAATCATCAAAAGGATACAAAATTTAATTTGGGATATGGGAACTACATCCATCTACTCCAAATACAAGAGAAGAAAACACAAATTTCAAAATCAAAACCTTAAAAATTTCAAAATCAAACAACTAAATCCTAATATAAGGCTTTCAATTTTCAGATCTCTACTACGTTCTGTCAAACAAACTAAAGCAGGAAACGAACAACCTCATACACAACCCTTACAGTGATTTCCTGAAATGTGCAAACCAACAGTCTTAACCACACAACCTAAAGACATACTCACTTTCCACGGTGCATTATAATACAACATGCTCAGGTTGGAAGAAAAATCAACTTGAAACAAAACATAATCAAGATCAGAACAACAAAATCATACTCACAAGAATTTACTGTCCAAATTAGTACCAGAAACAAAAATCAACATACTCATGTTTGAACAAAAATCAACTTTCCAACAATAAATTCCCATGTAATATGCTAAACATACTCAAAATCACCAAAATCATCATACTTAATGTGAAAATTAGGCAAAATCAAACATAATCAGTACATTAATTAACAAGATCAAGAGATTCAAGACTAAAAGAGTACACACAGACACAAGACACAAACAAAATCGAAACCTAAACAGAGATTCAAATAAACCAAAAGAGTTGAGGGTTTCTCACACTCAAAAATCAAGGTCTCTGAACAAAGCAACTCCTTCTTCCTTCAACCACAAACAGATTAAAAACTTTTGATGATGGGAGTGATGAGATTGAAACCCTAAATCCGTGATGAAATGAGTTCAGGATTTTTAACAGAGAGAGTGGAGAGGAGAGAGAGTGAGTGGATTTCTTAATGATTTCCACCAACTCTCTAACAAAGAAAAGAGAGAGTAGCAGCAATCAATTCCTCAGAGAAATAAAGTAGATAGTATTTCATGATGAGTAATGGTCCCTTGTTTGTTTCCAAACAAAAACACAAAACAAAAACAAAACATCAACTTCTCTTGTCCTTTTTTTTTTGGTACTGACATGGTTGATTTTCTTGCCAACCATGAATGTGGTAGATGGAGTTGTTGCAGATTAATTATTTTCAAGAAATTCTATCACGCATTTGGGGACCGAGGTCTTTGGCTCGTTTGTTAGCAACCCAACTTTTAACATCCAGCCTTAGCTTTTGTTGTGGTTAGGGGTGTTCATGGTTACTGGTTAACCGAGAAACCGAACCAAACCAAACCGATTAGGGGGAAACCGAACCAAACCATTAACTAATGGTTGGTTTTGGTTTAGAAAAGATGAAAACCAAAATTAATGGTTTGGTTTTGGTATGATAGAGAAACCGAACCAATAACCAATGGTTAACCGAATATTGATAAAAAAAAAATCATTAATTAAATTTTCATTAGAGATGTCACTGCCATTAGTTAAATTTTCTTTTGATCTCTAGATTTAGAGTAAGCTTTAACTACTCTTGATATTCTTTTTATTTATTTTTGTCTGTAAATTTATGTAAACCAATACTATTTTTTTCTGTAAATTAGTGTAATTTTTTTTTTTTGGTTTGATATAATTATTGGTTAACCAAAAACCACTGGGAAAAACCGAAACCGGCTGGAACCATTTGGAAACCAAACCAATAGTTAATGGATTGGTTTGGTTTCAATTTTTAGAAACCGATAGTATTGGTTTCGGTTTTGGTTTGGCTTGAAACCGAACCAAAACCGACCATGGACACCCCTAGTTGTGGTCACTCATTCGAATAGGGACAAGAGCTAGAGTATACGAAGTTCTTTGTACTTCTGCAATTTCAGAAGTCAAAAGCAAAAATAATTTTGTGGTGTTCCCATACATCTTGAGAAGTTGATTTTCGACTACTGAAATAATAGAACTTTAGAAGTTCGGTAGAAACCAAATTGTAAAATGACTTCTAGAGTCTAAATACCAAAAAGTCTACTTTTTATGTTTGGATTTACTTAAGAAGTTACGTTTCGAATTCTAAAAGAAAAGAAAAGTTAGAAGCTAGTTCAAATACACCAAAAACTTAGTTTTGATTCAAATAAACGTCCAAAATTATTTTGGATTCACAAAAAATTCATTTTGCATCTAGAAGTCATTTTCAAATTTTCTTACAGTCATAACTTATAACTTTTTACTTCCCGAGGTGAGAAAATTACTTTTCATTGTGTATCCCACAGGCTCTTATGCAAACTAAGGTCTTCCAAAAACCTATCATAGATTAGCCATGGTCCATGTGACATCCTTCTTCAGTTCATGACAGTAAGAATTCTATACAACTGATGATGCACATCAACTGATGATGCCCTACATCATGGTAATTACTGATGGATGGTAATACTTTTTATGTGTCAGTCTCTTTCACTCTCTAAAATCAAATTTTGATTCTTACATTTTATTCCTAGTAGACGAAAATCTCTGAAATCCGAGTTTTCAGTTGTCATAATTCTATACAAGTACAAACACAACCTCTATATTTGAATTGACATTTTCTGTTGACATTTATCGAAGGAAGACCAATTTTTGTGAATATCTTACTCGTAGAAAAATTGGTAGAAATATATAGACTGTTTGCTGATTAGAGATGGCAATTTGCCCCACCTAAGCCCATTTCCGTGGGGACTAGCCCCTATTGGGTAGGATTTTACCCGAACAAAACGGAAACGGGGCGGGGTATGGATAATCCCTGAAATTAATGATGCATGGATGGGGTGGGGATGGGATGGGATTTAAGGTCTACGCCCCATACCTTTCCCATGAGCTTTGGCTCTTATTGAAAAAAAAAAAAAATCGAAAAACCTAGGGTTTGGCCGGAATAACTTCGATTTTTTCTCTCTTCTTATTAAATTGTATGGGATGGGATTTAAGGTCTACGCCCCATACCTTTCCCTGAAGTTAAGCAGATTTTGTGCAACCAATGGAAGCTATCAGGTCAAGTTCAATTTATTCCTTAGGTTAAAGTTTATTTTGTTATTAAATTGTTCAATGAAGCTGATCGGAAGAGAATAAGCTATGAAGGTCCGTGGAAGATCAAGGAGCAACAATTAAAGGTGTTGCCATGGACGCCTATGTTTAATCCATAGTTAGAGACGATCAAGAGAGCAGCTGTTTGGGTGCGGTTTAAGAAGCTCCGTCTTGAAAATTGAGAGGAAGAAATTCTTTTTAGGATTGCTCGAGGGCTTGGCAAGCCTGTCGCAGTTGATCCGAGAACCCTAAAACATGAGTATGGTTATTTTGCTGCGGTACTTATTGATATTGATTTTTCAAAGCCGCTTAATAAAATTGTTATTGATAATGAAGATCAACCTGACGGTTTTTACCTTGAATATGAAATTTTGAACATGCACGAATTTTGTGCCTCTTGCAAATCAGTTGGACATGTTGAGGATCATTGTAAAACTAAAAAATACAATGAATTAAAGAAGCAGCAAGATGTTAAAGAGGATCAAGAGAAGTGGAATGCCCTTCAGACTGAGATGGATGAGCTAAAATATTGGAATCTTAGGAAATTTGATAAAAAAAAATCCAAACGGCAAAGGGGATGATGGTAAAGGATATGGCAAAGGGGATTACAACTCAAATGATTCGCCAGACAAGGGAGATGGCAAAGTCGATGGCAAAGGAACTGATGATGCCGCAAAGGAGAAGCCTAAAGGTTTATTGATTGGTGGCGTTACATTTGCTGGCGTTCACATAATTATTCCAATCCCATAAACTAGTGTGACGGATGATAATACAATCCGGAATGACGAGGTTGTGCAACCCAGTAACTCGAAGCGCAATCTATTCATGTTCCGAATAATACTTTGGAAGCTGAGTCATCGCAGAATGGCACTTCGCCCCAGATGCAATTGACCTGGACAAGGAAGAACAAGAGCTTTATGCTCATTATGATGATAAAAAAAAAAACTAAGGAAATGGCTAAGGTTGCGGATTTAGCTAAGCATGAACAAGATGTGGCTTTGGCCAAGTTACAAAATATGAGGAAATTAATTATGGAACCAAATAATCAAGTTGAGGATGAGAAACAACTTGTCGAGGTGCAACATGCCGAGATGAAACATTCCGAGGAGCAACAAGATGGAGAGAAAGCTGCCGACATCCTTGCTGGGGGAATTGGCCGAATTGAAGCTATTGCCACGGGTGATCTACCACAAACTATGTTATGGAACCAGATGGAGAAGATGGTTTTAGTTCTCCTACTAAAATAGCTAGAAGAAATACCCAGGCAAACACTACGGAGCCTCTTAAGACTTCAAATATGTTTGAGACTGGAACTGATGACAATGAGGAGGAAGCTGAAAACGTATTTACGGAGATCCAACCAATAGCGTCAGCTAGCGCTGGTATGGCGGAAATTGAAGCTACTAAACTGTTGGATTGGGATGCTGCTAAAGAGGAGGAAGATCATATAAGGAAGGAAAAAGATGAAAAAAATAAGCTAGATGCTTTGGCCAAGAAAGGCGATAAAGGTAAAAAATTCTTAAGAAAAAACCTTCAGCTAAGCTAGCTGAGGAACAAAATCAAGTTGGTAGAAGGGGGAGAAGCAGGACACGCAAAGATGATGAAAAGGGTTCGGCAAGCCCTTCTGGAGAATCAATTACTTAATACGTGTCTTCTATTGGAATGCTCAAGGCTAGGCTAAAGATGGTGCAAGGGCCAAGTTGACTGAGCTATATCATTTTCATAGTCCTGACATAATTTGTATTGCAGAGCCGTGGTTTTATACTACACGTTTTTTTAGAAGCTTACGATTACTTGATTTTTGTGAAGATGTTATTACAAATGAGGCTGATGGTAAAAAGGGTAATATTTGGGTCTTGTGGAGAAATTCTTTGACAAGGCCGGATGTGTTATCTTCTTCAAAACAAGCTATTACTTTGCATATTGATGGTGATTTTGTTACGGCAGTTCATGCCTCTTTTGATCCCCTTGCAAGAAGAAGACTTTAGCATCAGTTGGGTCTAGGTTTTATATCTATTCCTTGGTTGGTGTTGGGGGATTTTAACTGCATCTTGCGATTAGATGAGAAGAAGGGTGGTAGGCCGATTAGAGAAATTTATGTGAATGAGTTTAGAAGCTGGATTTCTGACAATGGTCTGGTGGAAGTTGATGCTATTGGGAAAAATATACTTGGTCCAATTGTCGCAGCGGTGATCAAAGAATTGTTTTGAAACATGACAGAGCAATTGTGAATGATGCTTGGCTATACAAATATGATAACTGGAGGTGTAAGGCTTTGCCTAGAATTTTCTCGGATCATTCCCCTCACTTTGGGTTTGCCTTTGAAAATCCTAGGCCGGCTAGGGCGCCTTTTAGAATTCAAAAGATGTGGTTGTCTCATCCAAGTTTCATGAATATGGTTGAGGATAGTTGGAATATACAACTTAGTGGTGCGCCTCCTTTTGTGTTCACGGCTAAATTAAAAAGGTTGAAAGAGGCGTTGAAGATTTGGAATAGAACTGTTTTTGGTGAAGTTCAATTTCATTTGAAGCAAGTTGAATTAAAACTTGAAGCCGAGAATGATCTTTTGGAATTTGATCATGGTAGTGAGTTGCAGTTTGTGAAGGTTGCGGATGCTAAGAAAGCTGTTGATGATGTGAGAACGGAGTTGGTAGTTATGCTTAAAATGAAGTCGCTTGTAACTTGGTTGGAGGATGGTGATCAAAATACCCGATTTTTCCATAATAGCATTCGTACGAAGAGGAGTCAAAATACGATTTCAGAACTTAAAACTACGACTAACACTACTTTGTTTTTGCAGGATGAGATAAAGGACTACATTGTAGATCATTATCAAGCAAAATTCAATGGTGATGATGTTGATATTGATCCAAGGATATTTGATATTGATCATGATAGCATAAGTGCGGCTGAAAGTGCTTTCATGGATGTTATTCCGTCCTTGGAGGAGGTTAAAGATGTTGTTTTTGATTTGGGAGCGGACTCTGTGCCTGGTCCATATGGTTTTACAGCAGGTTCTTTCTATAGACAATGCTAGAACATTATTTCTAAATATCTTTGTAATGCCATCGCAAATTGTTGGGCCATGCGTAAAATTCCCAATGGTATTAATTCAAGTTTTATAGTTCTCATTCCTAAAAATAACAAGTCTGATGCTATCAAGGACTATCGGCCAATTGGTTTGAGTAATTTCTTCTTCAAAATCATCACTAAGATTTTGGCTACCAGGCTTGGTACGTTGCTTAATAAGTTGATTTCTGAAGAACAAGTGGCTTTTATGAAGGGAAGAAATATTCATGAAAATATAGCTTTGGCATCTGAGTTGATCAATGAGATTAGCAAGGAAAGGAAACATTGTAATGTTGGCCTCAAACTGGATATTGCGCAATCTTTTGATACAGTGAGTTGGGAATTCATCACTGAAGTTTTTAGGAAATATGGCTTTTCCGAAAAGTGGTGTTCTTGGATCCTTAGTATTCTGAATTCGGCTCGGATTTCTGTAATGATAAATGGCAGCCCTGAAGGTTTATTTAGCATCTCTAGATGTTTTCGCCAAGGTGATCCTCTTTCACCTTTGATTTTTGTTCTTATTGAAGATGTGTTAAGTCGCAATCTCTCAAAATTATTTGCAAGGCGAAGTATGCATTCTATGGTTAGCAAGAAAGGTGTGGCACCTACGCATATACTATTTGCAGATGATATTCTTATTTTCTGCAGAGATAATCTTTATAGTTTACAAAATTTGCAGAATATTCTAGGAATGTATCAATGTGCTTCTGGCCAATATGTTAGTTATGCCAAAAGTAAGTTTTATTATAGAGGTGGCACTGGCTCTAGTGCTATTGCTATATCAAACTATTTAGGAATGGAAAGAGCCTTTTTTCCGAACCAGTGTAGTCAAAATCGGTCTCCAAGGTCGATTACTCGCGAGTAATCGCTACGGGAGCCTATGGACCGAGGCGATTTCCGATTCCAAGCTATTCCCTATTTTTTGCGATTATGGCGGACGATTTAGACAGATTTTTGAGCAAAACGAGTTAACGATTTTTCTGAGTTGGCCTTGAATGCACTAAAATCATAAAGAAAACTTCCGTAACCCCTCATATGGGAGTTATAAAATAGAAAAACATCTAATTACATGGTAAACACGTTCAATATAACAATATTACACATTTAATTATACGATAGTGTAAAATTTTAATTTTAATTAGGTAAAAATCATGACTTATGAGAAGCAATATATAAATTATTAATAAATAGATTCCGAGTATTAGACTGAGTTTTGGCAATTTCCAAGTCCGAACTTGTTGCTCCTCACTCCAAGCTCCCCAACCGAGTAGGATCGAGGAACGATTTCAATTACTTTGTTCCGGACAAATACTTGGGAATTCAATTGAAGCCTGGTATTGTTCGTCGCATTCATGTTCGTCAAGTGGTGGAGAAAATTATGGACAAGTTGGCCGGCTGGAAGGGTAAGATTTTATCCTTTCAGGCAAGGCTTGTTTTGATTAGGTCAGTGATATCTAGTTATGTGATTCATTCCATGGCGGTTTACAAGTGGCCATGCACAGTAATTAACCAAGTGGAGAGGGCCATTAGAAATTTTCTATGGTCGAGTGATGTTGACAAACGTAAATATTTTACGGTTCTTTATGATGATTTGTGTTGCTCGAGGCGTGAAGGTGGCCTTGGCCTTAAGAAGTTGTTAGATGTTAATAGGGCTATGCTTATGAAGTTGTGGGTTTCTATTCGGTATTCAGACAAGATTTGGGCCAGATTCTTGTGGGCGAAATACTTCAAGTTAAATGGCAACTTGATTAATTGGGCCGGCCGAGCGAAGTGAGGGAGGACCTTTATATGGCCACTTTTTTGTAAATCTAAGTGATCAATTACCACAAAAAGATTGAGAATGGTCCATGCTGAAAAACCAAAAATGTCCCTTCCTTTTAGTCCAATTACTATAACTCTTTGTGTATCCTATCTTTTCAGGGGTATAATTGGAAAGCAAACTTTAATATAACATATCTAAAAATCTGTGCTTTGGAATTTTACAAAATTTATCTCGTTGGAAAGGTTATAATAAACTCTACGCAACAAGTACAAACAACAATATCAAATTTAGAGTTTTTACGAAAAATTCGGAGGTGTTTATCATTTTAGGAATAATTTTAGAAAATTAAATGTATATCCATTATGCAAACCACCACAAAAGATACATAATACTTTATGTAGCAAAATTTTGGTTTATGCATAAACTAATTTTCCGTTGCAATTAATAAAACGATGTACTCCCTCCACTTCTAGAAAAATGATACTTTAATTTTAGGCACAATTCTCGAAAATTGAATGTATAGCCATTATGCAAACCACCACAAAGGATGCATAACACATCATGCAACCATATTTTTGTTTATGGATCGACTAATTTTCCATTTCTGAAAAAGTGATACTTTCACAACCCGTTTCAGGAAAAGTGAAAAAAAATATCATTTTTTCTGAAACGGGGCGAAAGTACCACTTTTTCCGAAACGGGGTGAAAGTACCACTTTTTTCGAAACGGGGCGAAAGTATCACTTTTTCAGAAACGGGTGAAAGTATCACCTTTTCTTAAACGGGACGAAAGTAGTCGCAGATGAACCCTATGTTCAGATTCTTTTTCGGTCGGCCCTCCCACCGTGGCAACGGTCGTACTAGTTATAAATTGGGTTCCTCGGTCTTCCCAGGGATCAGATTGGTTTACAACTTTGTGAAATCGCACACTCGATCAATTATAGGTAATGGTGCTAATACTTCCTTATTTTTTGATAATTGGTGTGGGGATTTTTCTATTGCGAAGCGGCTTGGAATTTTTTCCAAAGGACCAAATGATTTCACAGCAAAGGTGAGCGATATTATTGTTGATGGTGCTTGAGCCATACCTCCTCGATTGAGGGAATTGATGATTCGCTTTAATGTTGACCATGAGAACCTGCCGCTTATTTCGGGGGAGATGATTACAAAATTTGGGATCTTGATAGTAAGGGTGTTTTTTCAGTCAAGTCTGCAAAGGATGCTATTAAGGCGCCAGCTGAAGTGTTTCCTATTGCGACTTTATTCACTAGGAAAGTTGTACACCCTACTTTGAGTGTACAATATTGGAAGATTTGGAACAAGCAATGTTGTGCAAGTGAAGACAATATTATTAGGAAAACGGGTAGGAGTATGCCTACAATGTGTCGCCTATGTAGGAAGAATAGCGAAACTATTAGCCATATCACTTGGCATTGCAGAATTGCTAAGCGAATTTGGGCTTGGGAGGCCAACATTTTTAAGCTACAACCCAAAGAATATCTAGTGGCCTCTTACAAGGTTTCCAAAGGTCGTAGTAGGATGATAATGATGGGGAGGTTTGACGATCTACCAAAAGAGATCATACTGGACATATTAATTAGGTTACCAACCGAATGTGTTTTGGAGTCTAAAATGGTGTGTAAGCCGTGGAGAGATCTTGTTCATCAACCATAATTCTCTCAATTGCTCTTCAATCACCACCATTTTGAGTTTGGTAAGTTGAATTTTATTTTCATTTCTGATGAACATGAAGGGCATAAGGAAGTTTATTTTAGTGAGTATGATGAAAATTGTCATTAGGCACCCTTCCATAGATATACAAGGATGAATTTAAGACTTCCATTTAACAATTATTCTATAGCTGGTTCATGCAATGGCTTAATTTGCTTCAATGTATGGGATAGATCCGAATCTTGTCATTAGAATTATGGACATGCTTATATATATAATCCAATCACCAGGGAATACATTATCCTTCCGAAAGTTGAAGAGAATTATACATGGACTGGATTTGGTTACGTTCCTTCAACCAATGAGTACAAGGTTTTTAGGAAGAACTTCTGTAAGACAATCTCAATTGCTGACATGGGAAAAGGAATTTTTCAGGTATACACTCTTGGAAGTGTCAAAGGATAGAGAAATGTAGGAAAGATGGGTGTCAAGATGCGATGTTTTACACAATGTGCTGGTGTGTTTGTAAATGGAGCTCTTCATTGGGTGGACGATGTTGGAACCGTTATTCTTGCTTTCCATTTGACTGATGAAAAGTTTATTTATCTTCCACCACCGCCTCCTTGTTTGACACGAGTTGCTGCTGATCCACATTTTTATACTCAACTAGGGGTTTTGGATGATTGCTTAACTGCTACTTATTATCGCAATGCTAATTGTAATGAAATATGGCTATTGAAGAAGAATAATGATAATGATAACTTGAGCTGGAGAAAAGAGTTTTGTTTCAACAGTCACATATCATGCCCATTTGAGTGAACAAAGAGTGGTACGCTTCTGTGCTATGAGCGTAAGAATAGGAAAGTTTGTAGTTACGATTCAAAAACTTCGTCTGCCAAAATGGATGTGAGTTTTGGCAAGTCTATTTCTGAAGCAATACCTCACAAGAATACTTTAGTTTCATTGAAATTATTAGGAGAAAAGGATACAAAAACAAAGGAATCCGGTGAAAGAGCAACTTCAAGATAGAAGACAGGAAACACCGAGAAACTGAAGAAGCTGCAAATTGGAGTCAGAGATCTCTAGGTAACTGTAATGATAATACTCCTTCCTTGAAACTTAAAGAATTTTGTGATTAGATAACGAACAATCTTTTCTCAATGTATTTACTTGTCAATATGTATGATATACCATGTATAAATTACTCTTATAGATTTCTATTGCCATGTTTATCAACCATTTTGTGATTTGATTTAGTTAGTATTTATAGAGAATGTAATGCGAACTTTAAAAGGCTTATACTTTAACATATAGAATTAAATTTGGAGTCTAAGAAGTATATGCAGGAAATATCGTAGAAAACTGAAAGCTTTAGCAGTAGTCTTAGGCTTCTAACCCTTCTAGGAAATCTGTTTAGTTGTTAGTTCTCATCTTATTTATGCTTTTAGTGCTGTAATTTTGAGATTTCGTCTATGATTTGAGTTGCTGAATTTGTAAATTTAATAAGAATAGTGAACAATAGTAGGCACAACCTTGTCACATTATATAAAGGGGTGATACTTTGTGTAGAAAGAGAAAGGAAGCTTTACTATGAATACATGCTTGATTTAGTGAGACGTAATTGTTTATACATGCGTTTTGTTATAAGTAACATGATATTGGTAAATCTGTTTGTATGCCAAAGTTTGAGTTCAACTTTTAAGTGTTAGATCTATTTTCCTGCAATTCAAGTAAGATACCTCTCACTCTCCAACATTTGTATGCCAAAGTTTATCTTTCTTAGGAGTTGAGGATTTAGATATCCTTGTGTTTTTTTTTCATTAGATGAGTTCCCCACATTATGTAACATGATATTGGTAAATAAAGTTTTCTCCTCTTGTTTTAATGGTTTGCTATTCTGGGTTTGATGAGATATCTCATGATAGTCTGTTTCAAAATGTAATAGTTACTCAGTGGTGTGCTTTACCTATTTGGAGTAAGAGCTAGAAGTTGTTTTTTTTTTGAGATCTTTCATGCTGACCATGTAATAGCAATTTGAGTTTTAGTGCTAATGTCGATGATGAGGTTTGTTTGTTCTAATGGTAACCACGGGACTCGGTCTTTGAGAGAGCATCAATACGACACTTAGTGTGAGCCTAATGTCAAGCTCAATCTTAGGTATCATATGGCGTCGGCCATTGAGATAGAGTCAGGCTGATTCATAGTTTGTATCTCTATCTCGCTTGAGTTGGTTTTTTGTAAGTTATCCAGTACAAGCAATATAATTTGTGGCTATCTATACTATTTTAAAGCATTTCTCATTCATGCTTATACAGATTCAATGTCATACGATCATGTGTGACACAATTAAGATATGTTGCTATGTTAAATTCTCTATTTTCTGTTTAACTTGTAGAAATACCCGAAACTGTGACTGAAATGTGCATTTCTTCCAAAAGTATGACTGATTTGAAAATTCTTCCAAAAGTGTGACTGACTTTACCTAATACCAAAAATACCCTTTATAGCCCGATGTCTACACATTGATAGCTTGATGTCCACATATTCATAGCCGATGTCCATATATTTATAGCCTGATGTCCACATATTTTATGAATAGTGTCTGATGTCTACACATCGAAACATGAATGTCTACATTTATCCAACATATGATTATGCCTAGATTCTGAATGTCTACATATAATACCTACACATCGGACACTATTCATGGTGGGGTATCAGTGCCCATGTGTACACATCCTGACCCAATATGTACACATCCTTACTCAATGTGTACACATCCTTACCCGATATGTACACATCTGAGAACAAAATTCGGTATTTCCGTAAAAGACTAGGGCATACATGCCTGTTGACCGGTCATGGTCACTTTTAGAAGAAATTTCAAATTGGTCATAGTTTTGGAATAAACCCATTTTTCAGTCACACTTTTAGGTAAAATCCCTGTAGTAAATACTAAATTTTGATGGAGAATATGATTCTTGCTTTGGTAAACTTGTTTTGCGTATGAAAACAAAGTCTGAGAAGTATATGCAGGAATAAACTTGGAAATTGGAGTGCTTTCTTGATAGTCATATCCATTATATTTCCCAGGTTAATGTTCTAAGGATCTCATTTCAATATTTGGTACGCGATTTGAAGTTTCTGAATTTGTCTTAGATAGTTGGTAAAGTTCATAAAAATAGCGAACACTGTCAGGCAGAACCTTGTCATAGTATATGAATTTGTTCCGTCGTTGTTTTGTTATCTGATAATACGGCACCTTTTTTTAGGATTATACACTAGTGATTCAGTGGTTTATTAAGTGGCTTATTTTACTGTCTCACGTTGTGCGATTTATATTGGAGACGACCTACCTTGCTTTCTTATTGTACATTTTGTTAATGTTCAACTGAAGAATTCATTCTCGAGCATCATTTAGAACTGACGGGAACCTATTTGCATTTGCTGTTGTTTATGATGTCTCTAGACCCATCTGATATCTCCACCATTGTTCTTGATTTGCAGGGGACAGAAGCAGGCTTCGATTTTGCTGGGAGTTTGAATTAAAGTATCTCTCATTTTAGACTGATCTATGTGTGCTTTACCAGCAATTTTGGGTAACAACATCAAGTTGTTGCTTAAATGTGAGATTTTGAAGTTGAATACTTATCTGAGGTTCATCCATGTACATCTCTCATTTTAGACTAGTTGTCTTATTTAGAATTTCAGAAAGCACGACTCAAGCCAAGGATTCCCAATTTATATGCAAGAACTAGTAAATTAGTTTTTTTAAAGCTATTTGTTGGTGCAAAATTAATCACCCCAACAATCTTCGAGATGTGTGAATGATGATCGAATCGCCGCCGTTAACTAGATTCTCCAAAGAATTGTTGATTGAAAATGGTGGGGGTACTGCAAAGACACTCCATGCTAAAATCAACAAGAGTTCTATGCAAGTAGGTTGTTAAGAAAAGGAATAGAGATTGTGTACCTTTTGTGTTGAGATTTAGCCTCTATATATAGGCAGAAATAGATGTAGCTTTAGGGTTTTGATAGTTATCCTAATAACTTCAAATAATATTTACCATAAACCTCAAATAACATCCAGATTCATGATAAACCCTAATATTTACCATAATCCTTATTTATCTTAAATAATATTTATCTTAAATAATTAAGATAATTATTCTCTTTATTTAGGATCCTGCATTTATCTCAAATATCATTAATAATTATAAATAAATAATTATTCAAGACTCTTGGGCTTCAATAATAAGCCTAGTGGTTTCCATAATAAACCCAGTGGTTTCCCTAACAACCCAAATCCAGGGCTTCCATAATAAGCTATGCGGGTTTCCACAACAAACCCTCCGGTTTCCACAATAAACCGGGTTAGGCTTCCATAATAAGCCATGTGGGTTTCTACAATAAACCCACGGGTTGGTTTCCTCAATAAACCAATTGGGCTTCCTCAATAAGCCTTGTGGGTTTCCTCAATAAACCCACGGGTTACCGATATTAAATAGCTTGTGCGCACGCACGTATACTATTTTAATAGGGTACAAACATCGCCCCCCTCTTAATTCTCAACTTGTTGATGGATTAAGAAAATCAATGAACTAACCTTCTCGGGTCGTTCAAATTCGCCATATGTTGCTTATCCGATAACCTTCCGTGGCCTTGGCCAGCTTTGTGTGGATTTGCCCCAAAGTCATCTCACTCGAACGCAGGTTGCTCCCATATCTTGCTAGGCACATTGATTGCCCTTATGCTCCCGTAATGGCCTTGAATTTTCCGACTCAACGCGCTTGTGTTCACCAAATAATGAATGTGCGACAATCTCTGGTGTACTGAGTTGATTTGTCGACATTCATACATTTTCTTTCATAATAAGCTATTGGTTTCTACAATAAACGGAATCGGGCTTCTATAATCAAGCATGTGAGTTTCCACAATAAACCCACTGGTTTCTACAATAAACCAAATTGGGCTTCCATAATAAGCCATGTGTTGGTTTCTTTAATAAACCACCGGGCTTCCTTAATAAGTCCTGTTGGGATTTCTCAATAAGCCAGCTGGGCTTCTATAATAAGCCATATGAGTTTCTTTAATATTTTTCCTTTGCTCCTTTCGCTCCATTTTAGCTTCAGCTTAATTATGTTGAAACACCTTGTTTTCTCCTTTCTCTTTATTAGAAAGACATCGCAACAATTTCCTTTATAATCAAATACTTCGTCTGTCTTTCTCTTTACTAGAAAGACATAGCAACTGTTCCTTTGATAACCAAAATACTTCGTCTTTGTCTTCCTCTTTTATAGAAAGACATTGCAACAATTTCCTTAATAACCAAAATACTTCGTCTTTTTCTTCCTCTTTTATAGAAAGACATTGCATGTATTTCTTTAATAAATTAATACATGCAAAAGTGTTCTCAATTGTGACGATAAACTTGATTTATAATGTAATCGTGGAAGACTTACCTCCCAAGGCGTTCGTTCCTTCCACCTTAGTCGCCCCATTATTCCAATGATAATGAAAAGGATGCGTCCTATTGTTTGACTTCCTTAACCATGTTGGTTTTGATTGAATGCTCGGTGTCACTTTAGCCGCTCCCAATATCTGTAGAGATATTTCCAAATAGCAAAGACGCCCCATGTGAAGCTGGGGGAAATAGATCTATTATATCCGTTCCTCACTTGCTAGATGGTTTGGGATTAAGATCGGGTAACTTTTCCGTTGCCATCTTATTTACGGGTTCATCGTGATTTTTCCTTGTAGGACCTTCCCGGCTTTTGTTTTTGGAACTAGTCTCAAATCGCACGCTTCGGCCTTGTCGATCCTTCACCGTTGACTTTTCGATGTTCGCGACAACTTTGCTTTCTTTTCCCTTTCGCCTTTGCGTACCTATCGGCCCTATCATACAGCTCTCTGATGTTTCCAACCGGTTCAACTGCTAATGAGCTATAAATTCCAAACTCATCATACTCCATTGCATTCTTATATGCTGCTATAATGAACCTTTCATCCACTTTTCCAATTTCACTGACTTCCTGACGAAATCTCCTATTGAAATCAAAAAGGTCTTCGCCACTCACTTTATGTAAGAGAAACAAGTGACTACTCTCCTTTTTGACCCCGAGATTAATCTTGTACTGCTCGAAAAAAGAATCCGACAACATTCCAAAATCCTTGATTGAATCAGGCTCTAACTGAGAGAACCAAGTCAGAGCCTTACCCGTCAAAGTCATTGGAAAAGTCCTGCAGAGTAGCTCGTTACTGTATCTCCACAAACTCATCGAAGCTTGAAAACGCTGGATATGTTCCACCGGGTTTCCATTTCCGCCATCAAAGAAATCCTTAAACTGAGGCTGGCTGAAATTCGAAGGAGGACGGTACCGCCTTATCTTTGCTACGAACGGGGAATCCATAGACTTTTTCATGGATAGAATCTGTTGCTCTTCGTCTTTGGATTGTTTCTGTGTTAACAATTCATCGATCATGGCGCTAAGTCTTTTTTTGCTGAGCTTTTCCTCCCTTCCTGAATCACTTTCGGTATCCCTTCGAATTCGCTCGTTCCTGGCAGGGTCTGACCTTCTTTTCGAACGATTCCCTTCACACCTCGATCTCATCGAGTGACCATCAGTTCGACCAGCTCTCCGTCCATGTCTCATACGACTCGTCCCTGCTGACTGCCTCTTTCGGCTCCATAATAATCCTTGTTAGGCGCCTGACGGTCGTAAAGGTCATCACCACGACGACCTCGACTCTGATTACGGTCCCCTTCCTCCTCAGTTCTTCTTCCATCGTCCCGACTCCGCCATCGATCAACAACGACTCTGTCTCCTCTTCGTGGATTACTTGGTTCAAAGTGATTAGTCCTTCCACTTCCAGAACGAGATATAATTGGCACTTCTAGCTCTTTTCTCTTCTCCAACGCAACCTTCAATCGTTTGTTCTCTCTTTCCAGCTGCTGCAATCGCTCACGGACTGTTAGGTCTATAGGTGTTACCTGTGTAGCGTTCCCCAGTTCGAGTCGCGGATTATGTTGAGCAGCTGGTGCTATAGGTGGAACGTTGGTTACCTGAGTAACCGACTGGAGATTCGTCTGAACTAATGGTGGAGCGTTGGTCTGGACAGCAGGCATGGCGTTGGCTTGGCCAACAGGTGGATTCCCAGCTCGAGCCCGCACGCCTCTGCTAGCAACATCCTCCTCTCGTTGGGCCTGGCTGCTTGGGTGACGATTCGAGTTCTCCTCTTGCTGTCGAACCCTCCAGCTAGTGGCCGGAGGTGGTTATCTATTCAGCAACACATAGTTCACCCTTGGAGCAGTTCCCTCAGAACGCGAACGAGAGGCTGACGCTGTTGACGACATCGACGTCGATCTTCCATCCCTTTCGTCGAAATTTTGAACAACAACACTCCTCAAAGTTCGAGTATTTGCTTTGCGACTTGATTGGTTTTCGGAGGGTACATCCACATCCATCTCAAAGTTGATTTTTTTGATGCCTCCATTCGTTTCTTTAGATTTCCTTTTCAACAACTTTGGCGTAACTTTCTGCGACTTTTCAGATCTTCAACAACTCTATGAAATAGTCCGTAACCTTCTAGCAACCTTCTCAAAACGTTCCGTAGCTTCTACAACTTTCTGTTACGTTGTGAATCTTCCCTGTGACTTTTCTCAAACGTTGAAAGCTTTCCGCAACTTTCGAAAGTGTTGAACTTCCCGCAACTTTTTGGAACTTATCGCAACTTTCTCAAAAGTTGTGAACGGAACGTGTTTACCCTTTCTGCGACTTCCAGAAAAGTTGCGCTCTCTATAGCTTCCTTCTCAAACGTCTTTGAAAACCTAGTTTGCAAAAACACTCGGAAAAAAAAAATCTTTCCTCAAACGGGGGGAGCACGATCTTTTCTCGTAGTCCCATTAGTCGGCGCCAAAAGATGTTGGTGCAAAATTAATCACCCCAACAATCTTGAGATGTGTGAATGATGATCGAATCGCCGTTAACTAGATTCTCCAAAGAATTGTTGATTGAAAATGGTGGGGGTACCTGCAAAGACACTCCGATGCTAAAATCAACAAGAGTTCTATGCAAGTAGGTTGTTAAGAAAAGGAATAGAGATTGTGTACCTTTTGTGTTGAGATTTAGCCTCTATATATAGGCAGAAATAGATGTAGCTTTAGGGTTTTGATAGTTATCCTAATAACTTCCCTCATCTGTATAAACCTCAAATAACATCCAGATTCATGATAAACCCTAATATTTACCATAATCCTTATTTATCTTAAATAATATTTATATTAAATAATTAAGATAATTATCCTCTTTATTTAGGATCCTGCATTTATCTCAAATATCATTAATAATTATAAATAAATAATTATTCAAGACTCTTGGGCTTCAATAATAAGCCTAGTGGGTTTCCATAATAAACCCACTGGTTTCCCTAACAACCCAAATCCAGGCTTCCATAATAAGCTATGCGGGTTTCCACAACAAACCCTCCGGTTTCCACAATAAACCGGGTTAGGCTTCCATAATAAGCCATGTGGGTTTCTACAATAAACCCACGGGTTGGTTTCCTCAATAAACCAATTGGGCTTCCTCAATAAGCCTTGTGGGTTTCCTCAATAAACCCACGGGTTACCGATATTAAATAGCTTGTGCGGCACGCACGTATACTATTTTAATAGGGTACAAACACTATTCTTCTGGTTTAATGTTCCAATTCAATTTGCCATTGTCTTGTTTGGGTTGTGCAGCATTGTCGAAGTTTTTTTTTAAGGGAAACTCATTTGGTCAATGATGGTCGATTGGTCAACCATTGGTTCAGCAAAGCTTCCTCTAGGCTACAGTTACCACTTCCCTTGACTGTGACTGTCCCTGATGTATTTGCAGGATGTCTATCACAGTTTGTCCATTGAAGCTGTTTTGATCCAAGAGATTACGAAGAAGACATCCATCACCGAGAGATTCAAATCAGGTTTTTATGAACTTGACACCATTTGTAGGAATACTATCTTTCTTTCTTTATAATAAGGGACTCCCAAATCGCCACATGTCGCTGCCAAAATTACTCCTGATTTTGGTGAAGCCATATCAGCACTAACTATCCATATCATCAGAATCTGATTGGCTACTCATATAAATGCAATCAAGTTGGAAAACCCAAAGGTCACTTAATGTTTCAGACACAATGATCAACCACTTAAGCCCCAAGAGTCACTGAAAAAGCTCTGTATATATTTTTTTCGCACCTATTTGCTGTAGCTTGACTTATGCACCTTTTTGCCCAGACTCGTACTAATAGTAACAAAACACTTCAGAAAAGAGATGCCGCCACAGTTAAGTAACAACAGTCACATCTTTTAGACTATCTTTAACCCCCTTGAAAGGAAACAAAAGAAACGTAACCAATATTATTACCAAAAGTCACCTATAAACCGAGATATATTTAACTTTTTCTAACCTGGAGCAGAATGGCATCCGCCACCAGACTGCAAGTTGGTGCATCTTTGCGGGTACAAATTGATATGCGAAAATGAAGCTGACAATGAGATTGGAAGATGGTGGATTGTGAAATGGAGATGGTCAAAGAAGTAAATAACTTAAAGATAAATGCATTATTGGATCTTCATAGTAGTAATGGACCTACTGCTAAGATATGTAGAGAGGGGGAATGATATTCAACACCAATGGACATAAAACGGAAGCCACAATATCCTTTCAAAATCCGATGAAGAAGAGAGATGTATTATTGCAGAACGATCAAGCTATAGTCTACAAAGAATTTACAGAGAATTCCATGAGAAATGGACATGAAGAAAAGGAAAATATGAAAGACAAAAGTTGTACAGAAAAACATCAATGTAAAAATCCTATATACATCAGGAATGATTTGGAAAATTCCAAGGTAAAGTCCATGTGTACATTCCAAGGTTGATATTGTCTCCTACTGCCGCAAACATAACTTTTGTCTTAAGAAAAAGGAAATATCCTATAGAAGATTGATTTGCTATGACAATCAACAAGAGCCTAGGTCAAACTCTACTGCACGCTTTCCAACGCCATTTTTTATTCACGGACATTTATACATGCATTGCAATGTCTAGAACGGCATCAAGTGAAGGTCTGAAGATTCTGATAAAGAAAATGATAAACTACTTACATCTACTGATCCAATTTTGGCCACCTGCAATGTAGGCACTCTCGAAACAGCCGGTGCGTATGCACCGGGTTAGATGCTTGTATATATATATATAAATCTAGCAATGAATTGCCGCATTATTAAGAAAGAATCTCAGACTAAGTTATGATTTCTTTACAAGTATATATATGTTCTAAGCAATTATTGATGTATTGTAAGCTGCACAAGCGCTGGCTGGGATTCAAAAATATAACCGTTGCGGCATTACAGACTCAATTAGAACTAGTTCAAGATTTTTAATTACGTCGTCTTATCATAGTCTTAAATCCTCGTACTAATTAGGAAGACCTTTGTAATTTGTATACTTGCATCCCATTTAAATCTCTTAAATGTGCAATATCTGTGTAATACATTAATACCATTTTGAATTTGCTCGCTGTAATACACTCAGCATACAATGAATATGTAAAAACTCTAAACATTATATATAGCCTGTTAGGTTCACCTTCAAGGCACTAACAAATTATTTTATCTAAAATTACAAAAAAAAAAAGAATACAATTCCAGCGGAATCATCTCTTCTCCCAACCTGCGAAACACTGAAATCATTCCGAGCCATACATTGTTGTCGTTGTTTATACAAACCTGGTCATAGAATTACACCGAGACATACTTATGTGCATGAAAGCTATAGCCTTCTCACTACGGGAAAAATATACATCTACAACTGGAGATTTACGACACTTTTCTAAACATCGTAGAAAGTCTTATGTTTTACAACTGGTTTCAAAGGAAGAGTTGTCGTATATCATCACTGCCAACCCTTAGGAAACAAGGGGTTGCGCTAAGAAAACAAACGACAACTCCTTAAGCAAAACAGTTGTGACGACATTTAGCTATAACAACTCTGTTCCATATATGTAGTGACTTAGCCTATCACAATTCTAACAAGTGTTGTTGAAGAACACAAAAATATGATAATGAAAAAAATGTTAGAGGGGAGATTCGAACATGAACCTACTGCATGGAAGTCTAGCTCATCAACCACCCTTTCAGTTCACAAGTTTCGGTTTTTTTTTTTTTTAAATAGAAACCTACAACAACACTTATAAGTGTTGTTGAAGTAAAAATATATAATGTTGGAAAAAATGAGGTTATAGGGGAGATTCGAACATGAATCTATTGCATGGACGTCTAGCTCATCAACCATCCTTACCGTTCACAAGTTTTGTCTTTTTTTTTTCTTTTTTAATAAAAATGTATAACAACACTTATAAGTGTTGTTGAAGTAAAAATATAGAACATTAGAAGAAATGAGGATGGGGGGATTTGATCCTCAACCTCATCGTATGGAAGTCTACACCACTAACCATACCCACACTATTACATGTTGTCAAGTTTGTGGTTCTTTAATACACTAACTTTATGACAACCCTTCATAAGAGTTGTAAAACAAAATGTAATGCTCAAAAATAATGCTCGTGTGATCGAGCCCATAAACAAAGACGAAGCCTTCTCTCGTAAACAATCACATACACGCCTTCTCGTAAATAATTACATACATTTTTCACTATTTGTAATATTTACTTTACTCACTTTGAGATAAGGGTACTGGAATTTTCAGTCTCCATAATATTTATTACCTTTATTTCTAGTAAGGGTAATATGGTAATTTTAACAATTTATAATATTTAGTTTACTTATTTTCCGATAAGCGTGGTCTGGTCATTTTCATAGTCTTCATAATATTTATTGCATTAATTTCCAAGAAGGGTAATATGGTCATTTTCACAAGCGTAGTATTTACTTTACTTTTTTTCGATAAGGGTAGTCGGGTCACTTTCACAATCTCCATAATATTTGTTGCACCAATTTCCATGAAGGGTAATATGATCATTTTCACTATCGTAATATTTACTTTACTTATTTCGGATAAGGATAGTTTAGTAACTTTCACAATCTCCGTAATAGTCAACTCACGGCTGGGTTTCGATCTCGGAGCTCGGTATGCATACTGAGATATGCATAAATAGGGTTTGTTTAAGGTTTCGTAGAATATCTCGAAGGAATCTTACTCGTAAATGGATGGATTCGTCATTCTTACCAAGTTTCGACTTAGAGTAGTCAACTCATGGCCGTGTTTCGATCTCGGATCCTGATACGGATACAATATGCAGAAATAGGGTTTTTTTAAGGTTTCGTAGAATATCTCGAAGGAATCTTACCTGTAAATGGATGAGTTCGTCGTTCTTACCAAGTTTCTGACTTAGAGTAGTCAACTCACGCCCAGGTTTCGATCTCGGATCCTTGTACCCATACAATATGCGAAATAAGGTTTTTTAAGGTTTCATAGAATATCTCGAAGGAATCTTACCTGTAAATGGATGAATTCTTCGATCTTACCAAGTTTCTGACTTAGAGTAGTCAACTCACGGCCAGGTTTCGATCTCGGATCCTGGTACGCATACAATATGCAGAAATAGGGTTTTTTTTATGGTTTCGTAGAATATCTAGAAGAAATCTTACCTGTAAATGGATGGATTCGTCGTTCTTACCAAGTTTCTGACTTATAGTAGTCAACACATGTCCAGGTTTCGATCTCTGAGTCTGGTATGCATAAAATATGCAGAAATAGATTTTTGTTAAGGTTTCGTAGAATATTTAGAAGGAATCTTACCTGCAAATGGATGGATTCGTCGTTCTTACCAAGTTTCTGACTTATAGTAGTCAACACACGGCCGAGTTTCAATCTCGAGCACGGGTATGCATACAATACGCAGAAATAGGGTTTTTTTTAAGGTTTCGTAGAATATCTCGAAGGAATCTTACCTGTAAATGGATGAATTCGTCGTTCTTACCAAGTTTCTGACTTAGAGTAGTACACTCGCGGCCAGGTTTCGATCTCGGAGCCTGGTATGCATACAATTTGCAGAAATAGGGTTTGTTTAAGGTTTCATACAATATTCCAAAGGAATCTTACCTGTAAATGGATGGATTCGTCGTTCTTACCAAGTTTATGACTTATAGTAGTCCACTCCCGGCCAGGTTTCGATCTCGGAGCCTGGTATGCATACAGTGGCTTAATGCAAAGTTTGAAACACAATTAAATTCATTGATTATCTTTTATGATAACTGATCATCATATTTGATCTAGAAGTTATAGTTTTGGTGATAGATCTCCACTGCTCTATCCTCGTGCTGTTCTCGAGCTTTGTTACCTGTCTTTAGTTGATCCTTACTCTGCATTTTTTTCTGGTTGGTGTCTTGCTCTTTAGGCGCACTTGATTGATGGCGGGGCTAGTCTTTGGTGCAAGTGTTGATTCGGCCAAGCGGGAATTTAGCCGCTATATTTGTGAACGCCTTTGTAAATGCCGGTTTTGGTCGGGTAGGCATTTAGTAGTTGGTTGTTTGTTTTTTGTTAGTTGTACTTGTCTTGAATGTTTTTATATTCAGGATAAGTTGATGATGATCCTTCGGATGCTTGAAGTGGTGGTACTATAAGAGACTGGCTGTATAAGAATAAGGAACATGCTTTCTGACAAGACTTAGTTTCAGGCTAGTTGTGGTCCTCATGCTGCTAGTTGGACTGGAGATGCTTGTCATAATGTTTGTCGCGCTCTTCAGGTCTGTTATGCTTTCCTTATATTCACATATCTAGTTTTTCTTCTTTGCAGTGGTGTTTATGTTTATTTTGTATGGGCCATTGATTTAAAGTCTAATCCAATTACAGATTCTAGATTTATTAGTTACTAGATGAGGTTCGACTAGGTTCTACAAAGATCAGAACTATAATTGTATTGGTCTGTCCTCATTAATGATTTTTGTCGCTTAACTGGCATAAATATTCAGTAGTTGAAAACTGTGGGATGTGTAGGGGTAAACTGAATCCGAGGGAAAAGACTCATTGAAGAGTAGGGAATTAGGTCCGTTTTGTGTTTTCTGTTTTAGTAGTTCCATCTAATAAGTTTGTTTTAGAGTTTTCTATCTCTGTGAAGTTTGTTTTATCTGTATTACTCAAAGAAAAGTTTGTTCTATTTATCTGTGAAGGTCATTTTCTTCTGTGCAATATGTTTGTTAGTGCGTTGATGATCTTTATAGAAAGTGGGCACATACACTGGAAAGAAGTTCAATGCCATCTGCCACTTCTTCGATTATCAGGCTCGAGGATCTTTGCCATCAAAATTCGATTGTGACTACGCCTATGTATGTTTCAAAATGTAATTTATTTCAGTGTAGAGTGTCTGATAGTTCATGTGTGGACAGTAGGTATTAACAATGTCATGTCCCTGCAGGTTCTTGGACACATCTGCTATCACATCTTAGCAGCTGGCCTGAATCGTTACCAACCTGAAAAGCCCGTCAAACAAGTGGCGTTGTGGTGCTACTCCAATCTCGGTATGGGCTTTCCTTATTATACATATATTCTTCTTGGTTGTTTTGATCTTGCTAGTTAAGAAGCCTCTCTTTCTGCATACTGCAGCGTGAACTCTATGTGGCGTGGACTATAAAATTTTCTCTGATTTTTTTTATGCAATGATGACTGTAAAGAGATGAGCACGTGGTTCTGGAACCTCAAATATTGGAAAACCTGCTGTTCATCCCGCTATTGTCGATCTGAAAGTCAAAGCTTATGGGTATGTGTCTTTGTCTATTGACATGATTATGACTAACTTTAATCGCGTAGTTCTTGAATCATGAGGAGAAAAGATGTTTTATGTAAAAGAAAAACCTAAAGGACTGTCAAAAATTTATGTGGTTGGTATCTAGTTAACGTCTTGACTATCTAGATAAATGTAAAGGAATGCTTAAGTTGAAACTTTTATTAAAGTGGGAACTGGCACTTCTAGCTTTTACCATCAATTTGGACATTCTACTACAAATTTCATGTTGAATTGGTTTCTTGACTATGTCTAAGTACATTATGATTAAGCGGTATTCATTTTCTGATAAATTTTCCATTGCATGAACAACAATATAGGACGGGATGTGTTATTGGATGGTTGAGGAAAATGCAGAAATGGTGTTTGCCTGCTGGTGATAAAGCTATGCTAACTGATATGAAGTTCATTGAGAACTATGACACTTCACGTCTAAGCCAGTGCCTCTACGGTATCATCTACCGCTATGTTTCTCACAATCGTCGTTTGGTTTTCCAATAAGAGAGTGTGCAGTAAAAGCGGATCACTTCCATTTAACAATGTAATCTAGACTACCATACTGAAACGAGTATGCTACTGCCACATTTGTAGCGGAGGCCCATATCTGCGTTTTACGATTTATATGATATTTTTAGTCATGTTCAAAGAATCTAGGTAATGCAATTGGAGTGGTAGGTCTTGAATGAATGTCAATGTGTTACACTGGCAGGTTAATATGAAATTATGAATGTGAAATACTTTCGGCAATTCGGTTGCGGCTATAAAATTTTTTTTTCAAAATAGTTATATGCACACAACTTCTAATTAGAGTTGTGTTCCATATCTCAACTACACAAACCAAAGGTTGTGAAAGAATGTCTTGACGACATAACTAGGTGTTGTCCACCATAGATCTACAACTCTAACAAGTGTCTTGCAAATCTTATTCATAATAGTAATAAGAGTTGTTACATATTTCTACAATACACATCCTAAGTTGTCTAAGATAGTCCTTCAACTTATACAAGTGTTGTGTTACATATTTCTACGATACGCATCTTTTGTTGTGTAAAACAGTCTTACAACACAAGCAAGAGTTGTGTTAGTTTATAAAAAAAAATCGAAATAGAATCACAACTTTGGCAAAATATTGTCGAACCATGAATCACATCACCCTTTACAACCCTTGTCAACCATTGTAGAAAAGCTTGGACTTTCTACAATACCCCCGTTCCACAATGCATGAAATGGAGTTGTCGTAGGGGTACTACAACTCTTATCTAGTGTCGTCAATAATGATTTTTCCCGTAGTGTCTGGGTATTCCTCATATTTAAAGAAGTTGTTTGCTGCCTGAACTGCGTCAAATCACCAGTGCCTCCATTCTTTTCTCAGGAAGGAAATATCCTTCAGATCACATTAACCAAAAGTATGATCTCTCCCATGGGTATCGACTACACATCTCTATACAAAAACAGGTCTAGTGCACTGAGGCGAATAACCAACACAGTGAACAAAGTTTTTGTCAAGGCATTTGACGATATTATTCGGCAGGTGTCGCCAAACAATCCACATACTCCTTATCCATCGGTTCTCTTAGCTCCTCAACTGTCAAACGGAAATCAAAATCTACCCCAAGTTGAAGTTCAAACCTCTATTTGGCAGGAGGGTTCATCTGTTATAGAGGATACATCTCTCTGGGGAAATCCATTTAATTATTTGGAAGTACTGAAACAATTATTTGTCTTGTGTACGAGTAGAACACATTTATTTTCATGATATGAGCTTTAAGGGTTGGTATTCATGAAAAACAATACCTTTATTATGTGTGTAATAAAAAACATTGGAAATTTTATTTGAGTTTCCGGTCAGTCGAAGACTATGATTATTTGAGATGTGTTTGTTAGTGATTTAACTTAAACAAAATGATTTATAGAAGTTGCATCGTTTGCTCTCAACCTTTGATATAGACGAGGGTTTAGGAGCACAATGACGTTCCTGGCGTAAAATGAACTTGTTTAGCTGCTAATTTACTCTTGCATTATCTTCAGCAGTGTCAAGTTTAATGTGAACACTACTTATTTCAGAACTGATAGACCAATTTATTCAAGACCGTTGTTGTTTTTCATGAAAATTGATGCTGAAACACTTAAAATTGGGTATGGCGGAGGTTCTTTTGTGTGCATTCTCATCTTTAGTTTCTTTACCTGAACTTGATCATCCACGTTTCATGCTCTAAATCATAACCAACATTAAAAAAGTTTTAACACGGTGATTATATATCCAACTTGGGTTATCCAAGTTCACGAGGGGATCCCACTCTCTCACAGTTGATTGATTTGAGGTTATAGTCGTTCCAGAGGTCCGTTACGAACCATACACAAAGTAAAAGTCTTTAATGATCAGTATAGCTGAATTTCATATGTTCAAGAGTGGTGTTCTTATCTGAACTGAGTTTACAGGATGTCAAATTTATTTTTGTGATTTATGTAGCTCTGCAAATTGCTTCCGCTGGTTTTAGCGCAGCAAAACCTACAACTTCAAAAAAACTATGGTGTGTTAAAGGTACAACATGGGATTCCTCAGGGTTGCTTATCAAAGGCTAGATAAATCTATGTTAACTACATCTCTACTCTTGAATTTGGATTCCCCGGTGAGTAAATGCTAGTGTTGGCGCAATGCGGAAGTGTGATGGGTTATGGAAATGATTTGGGAAGAGAGGTTGGTTAATTGAAAGTGAGGCTTTGATTAATTATGAAATTGGAAATGTTACAAGGAAAATTGGTGTAGCAACTTTGGCTTACACTCTCTGTTTACAAAGGGCACTTTGGCTCCCAACTCTTACTGATGCTCACTTGAGTTTTTGGATGATTCAAAATGAAACCATCCACTGCCTATTTATAGGCTTAGTGACCGACTATGAAGAGAACTCTAGAAATGAAAATTCTAGAGACTAAGTGACCGACTAGGCTAAGAAAATTCTAGAGAAGGAATTCTCTAGATTACACGTGACTGGAAGGAAGAGTCTAGAGACCGAGCTCTCTAGATTGGTCATTGACCAACGTGTTCTCCACTTGACTGTGTAGACTATTCTAGTTAATTCTTAATTAACTAAATCACAAGTTAGTGATATTTTTAACACCCCTCTTAATTTGTGATGTTAAGTTTGTCTCTAAAATGATTGAACTTATCCACCGTGACTGCTTTTGTGAAAATGTCCGCATTTTGTTCTTGTGTCGGACAAAATTGGAGCTCGATTTCTTTGTTTTCGACCAATTCTCTGATGAAGTGGTGTCGTAGATCTATGTGCTTCATCCTTCCGTGGAAGACTGGATTTTTTGTCATTGCAATTGTAGACATATTGTCACAGTAGATAGTCGTCGGCTGCTTTTGCCTTTGTTGTAGGTCGGTCATTATTCTTCTCAACCATGCTGCTTCACATGCTGCACTTGTTGCTGCTATGCACTCTGCTTCGGCTGACGATAGTGCCACCGTACTTTGTTTTTTAGAACTCCAAGAGATAACTTTTGTGCCCATACAGAAAACATAGCCTGATGTGCTCTTACAGTCTTCAATAGAACCTGCCCAATCGTTATCTGTGAAGCCAATTAAACCATTATCTTTTTCTCTTGTATACTTGATGCCAAAATTCTTTGTTCCCTTGATATATCAGAGAATTCTCTTTGCGGAGGCATAGTGTAACTTGCTTGGCTCGCTCATAAACCGAGAAACAATGCTGACTGCATTGACGATGTCTGGCCTTGTATTTTTTAAGTAGATCAGTGAGCCGACTCAAGACTTCTGAATAAGGTTGGACCGACCTTTGTCACTCCATCATTTTTTACCAATTTCTCATTGGTACCCATTGGAGTTGCAATTGGTTTGCAATCCATCATGTTGAACCTTTTCAGTAAGTCTTCCGCATATTTTTCTTGGGAAATGAATATTTCTTCTGGAGATTGTTTTACTTGAATCCCAAGAAAATATCGCATAATTCCTAAGTCTGTCATCTCATATTCTTTCATCATCTCCTTCTTAAATTTTTCTGTCATCTCTTGTTTTGTGCTGTCATAAATTAAATCATCAACATAGAGACAAACGATTAGGAAATTCATACCTTGTTTTCTTATGTAGAGGGATGGCTCACTTGGACTTTTCTCGAATCCATTATCTCGGAAATACTTGTCGATTTTGCTGTTCCATGCACGCGGTGCTTGCTTGAGGCCATATAGTCCTTTGCGGAGACGATAGACCATTTTTTCTTTTCCTTTTCGGACATATCCTTGAGGTTGTTCGACGTACACCTCTTCTTCAAGTTCTCCGTTTAGGAACGCCGACTTTACGTCCAACTGGTAGACCTTCATTTTTAGTTGAGCTTCCAAGGCTAACACCATCCGTATTATTTCCATGCGAGCGACCAAGGCGAATGTCTCATTGTAGTCAATTCTGGTTCCGGGAATATCTTTTTGGAACTAGCCTTGCCTTGTGCTTTTAATTGACCCATCTTCATTATATTTTGTCTTGTAGACCCATTTCGGACCAATTATTTCTTTCTCAATTGGCCGATTAACTAGCTCCCATGTCTTATTTTTTCTCGATTACTCGCATTTCTTCATCCATGGCATGTCTCCATTTTTCTTCCTTTGCCACTTCCTCATATTTGTGAGGTTCTAGTGCTATAAATGCACAGTTAGATGTATTATAAATATCTATTAGGGAGCGTACCTTTCTAGGTGTGGCACTTGAATCTGATGAACTTGGACTTTGTTGTGTTGGACTTGGAGATCTCGGGCTTCTTTGGTGGAGTACTTTCTTCCCCGACGTGGCTGATCCGGCTCGTCTTCAATGATTAGTGGCAACTCGTAGTTGTGCGGTTCATCATTCCAATCCCAGGCTTTGAATTCATCGAAGATAACATCTCTTGAAATTACCAGTTCCTTTGTATAGGCTTTGGACTCTTCAACTGTATCCGATGAATATTAATTTTTCTCCTTTTTCATCGAACTTTTCTCTATGTTGGGATGGAATATGTGAGTATGCTACGCAACCAAAAATTCTGAAATAAGTTACGTCGGGCTTTTTATTATGCCAAGCTTCATATGGAGTTTTGTTGAGAACAACTTTTCTTGGCGAGCGATTGAGGATGTAAACTGCCGTATTGACTGCTTCCGCCCAGTAGCTGTTGGGTAGCTTCCTTGCTTGTAGCATACTGCGAGCCATTTCCACAATCGTACGATTTTTCCTTTCCGCGACGCCGTTTTTGTTGTGGAGTGTATCGAACGGTAAGCTCCTTCTTAATACCGTTTTCCTTGCAATAGTTGATAAATTTATTAGAAGTAAATTCTCCACCACGGTCTCATACGGAAAACTTTTAGTTGATGACCACTTTGCTTCTCTCCGCCAACGCCTTGAACTCTAGGAATTTAGTGAATGCCTCGGACTTTTGCTCGAGAATATACACCCACATCATCCTGGTATAATCGTCCACGAATAAGAGAAAATATCTTCTGTTGTTGAGTGAGGTTATTCTTGTCGGACCGCATATATCGTCGTGCACCAATTCAAGGGGCCTTCTTGCTCTCCACGACTTTTTTGTGAACGGAAGTCTATGAAACTTCCCAAGAATACAACCTTCACATACCTTATCTCCACCACTGATATTAGGAAGACCAATTACCATGTTCTTTGATTTTAGAACACTACGGGAAAAACAGTTATCTACAACTGTAACTTTACAACTCATATTTTTAAAGTTGTAAAAGGTGGCATGTTTTACTACCTTTACCAAATAATAGTTGTCAAAGTTAAAAAACGTCCAACTCTTAGGACAAACAGGACCAAAGAGTAGTGACGAGAATCAAAACCACAACGTTTGTGTGCAAAGAGTAGTGACCACCTTTAGACTTTAACAACTCATAACATAAAGATAGTGAATTACTATATAACAACATTCATAAGAGTTGTTGAAGATAAAAAAAAATATTGATCAAAACCACAACATTTGTGTGCAAAGAGTAGTGACCACCTTTAGACTTTAACAACTCATAACATAAAGATAGTGAATTACTATATAACAACATTCATAAGAGTTGTTGAAGATAAAAAAAAATATTGGTTCGAAAAAAGCTGTTGGGGAGATTCGAACACAAGCCTACTATGCGTTAGTACAAGTCATCAACCATCCTTTCGGATTCACAATGTTGGTAGTTTTGTGTTTTTTTTTGTCATTTATAATCACAACCTCTATAAGAGTTGTAAAAATAAAAATTTATTTGAAAAAAAATAATGAGGCTAAGGTGAGTCGAACCTGAGCCTCTTCCTTCCAAGTCCGGTATTCCAACCATCCTTCCACATTTACATGTTTGATTATATTTTACATCTACTTTTATAAAAAAAGTGATAAGAAAAAAAATGTTAAGGAACAAAAAATAAATGGACGGTTATGATGTAAATGGATGGTAATGATGGAATAGTGAAAAGATAAGAAGAAAAATATAAATAAACCTTCTACAACCCCCTTAAGAGTCGTCGTAGAGGTATAAACACTCCTGCTAAATTTTTCTCACTTCTGCCAAATTTTATTCACTTCTGCAAAAAAAATTCTCATACGCTAAATTATTCTCACTTCTGTTAAAAATTATTTTAATCTCCGGTTCTGTTAAATTTTTCTCACTTCCGATAAATAAACCTTTTACAACCCACTTTAAGAGTCGTCGTAGGGGGTTAAACACTTCTGCTAAATTTTTCTCACTTTTGCTAGATTTTATCCACTTTTGCAAAAAAAAATCTCACTTCTGCTAATTTTTTTTCACTTCTGCTAAAAACTATTTTCTCTAACACCCCTCACTAAATTCTAAAAATTTAGGCATTTTGAGATTGGGTAAAAATATCTAAAAGAGGGTTTTTAAGGTTTCGAGAGAATATTCGATGGAATCTTACCTTAAATGGTTTGTTTAAGGTTTTAGGGAATATTCCAAAGGAATCTTACGTAAATGGATGGATTCATCATTCTTACCAAGTTTCCGACTTATCTCCCAGCCAGGTTTCGATCTCGGAGCCAGTGTATGCATACAATATGCCAGAATAGGGTTTGTTTAAGGTTTCGGGGAATATTCCAAAGGAATCTTACCTGTAAATGGTTGGATTCATCATTCTTACCAAGTTCCCGACTTATAGTAGTCCACTCCCAGCGAGGTTTCGATTTCGGAGCCAATGTATGCATACAATATGCCAGAATATGGTTTGTTTAAGGTTTCTGGGAATATTCCAAAGGAATCTTACCTGTAAATGGATGGATTCATCATTCTTACCAAGTTTCCGACTTATAGTAGTCCACTCCCAGCGAGGTTTCGATCCCAGAGCTAATGTATGCATACAATATGCCAGAATAGGGTTTGTTTAAGGTTATGGGAATATTCCAAAGGAATCTTCCCTGTAAATGGATGGATTCATCATTCTTACCAAGTTTCCGACTTATAGTAGTCCACTCCCAGCCAGGTTTCGATCTCGGAGCCAGTGTATGCATACAATATGCCAGAATAGGGTTTGTTTAAGGTTTCTGGGAATATTCCAAAGGAATCTTACCTGTAAATGGATGGATTCATCATTCTTACCAAGTTTCCGACTTATAGTAGTCCACTCCCAGCCAGGTTTCGATCTCGGAGCCAGTGTATGCATACAATATCCCAGAATAGGGTTTGTTTAAGGTTTCTGGGAATATTCCAAAGGAATCTTACCTGTAAATGGATGGATTCATCATTCTTACCAAGTTTCCGACTTATAGTAGTCCACTCCCAGCCAGGTTTCGATCTCGGAGCCAATGTATGCATACAATATGCCACAATAGGGTTTGTTTAAGGTTTCGGGGAATATTCCAAAGGAATCTTACCTGTAAATGGATGGATTCATCATTCTTACCAAGTTTCCGACTTATAGTAGTCCACTCCCAGCGAGGTTTCGATCTCGGAGCCAGTGTATGCATACAATATGCCAGAATAGGGTTTGTTTAAGGTTTCAGGGAATATTCCAAAGGAATCTTACCTGTAAATGGATGGATTCATCATTCTTACCAAGTTTCCGACTTATAGTAGTCCACTCCCGACCGGGTTTCGATCTCGGAGCCGGTGTATGCATACAATATGCCGAATAGGGTTTGTTTAAGGTTTGGGGAATATTCCAAAGGAATCTTACCAGTAAATGGATGGATTCATCATTCTTACCAAGTTTAGACTTATAGTAGTCCACTCCCGGCCCGGGTTTCGATCTCAGAGCCAATGTATGCATACAATATGCCACAATAGGGTTTGTTTAAGGTTTCTGGGAATATTCCAAAGGAATCTTACTTGTAAATGGATGGATTCATCATTCTTACCAAGTTTCCGACTTATAGTAGTCCACTCCCAGCCAGGTTTCGATCTCGGAGCCAGTGTATGCATAAAATATGCCAGAATAGGGTTTGTTTAAGGTTTCTGGGAATATTCCAAAGGAATCTTACCTGTAAATGGATGGATTCATCATTCTTACCAAGTTTCCGACTTATAGTAGTCCACTCCCGTCCGGGTTTCGATCTCGGAGTCAGTGTATGCATACAATATGCCAGAATATGGTTTGTTTAAGGTTTCGGAGAATATTCCAAAGGAATCTTACCTGTAAATGGATGGATTCATCATTCTTAACAAGTTTCCGACTTATAGTAGTCTACTCCCGACCCGGAGTTTCGATCTCCAGAGCGGTGTATGCATACAATATGCCAGAATAGGGTTTGTTTAAGGTTTCTGGGAATATTCCAAAGGAATCTTACCTGTAAATGGATGAATTCATCATTCTTACCAAGTTTCCGACTTATTGTAGTCCACTCCCATCCGGGTTTGGATCTCGGAGCCAATGTATGCATACAATATGCGAGAATAGGGTTTGTTTAAGGTTTAGGGAAAGAGAAATTTCGTGATGTTCAATTGTTATATACCTCATTTGAATTTCAAATCAATAATGAACTTCATATTTATCGATTTCGATGATGTATCATGCTAACTTTGAAGTCAGAACGCTCCCGAATCTTATAAGTTCATAATTTGTATGTCGTTATACCACATTTGAAGTTCGAATCAACACTGAGCTTCATATTTATCGATTTCGATGATTTATCATGCTAAGTTTGAAGTCAGAACCCTCCCAGAGCTTTTTGGATCATAGTTTGTATGTTGTTATACTACATTTGAAGTTCGAATCAACAATGAGCTTCATATTTATCGATTTTGATGATGTATCCAGCTAAGTTTAAAGTCAGAACCATCCTGAATTTCGTGGTCCATCTCTAGTTATCTTATAACCTAAGTTTACCAGTGTGAACTAAAGCTATTTATTGACCTATATGACTTGTCAAAATTACTTCATGACTTATACGACTAGTCGAAATTCAAACCGGAAGCACAAAAACACAAAGAGAAAGCACAAAGAAACACAACAATTATCGAATTCATTTTCATTTTCCCGATTCATTATTATACATTTTCTGGATTTTTTTATATCAGAATGTCGATAACAATGTCCTGAATTTATTAATATTTTTTTGTATTTTTTTTTCATGTCGAAGATTGATAATTAAACCGAAAACATGAGTTCGTATTAACACAAAGAGAAACACATATTTCCCAATCCGTATGTGCATCTCAAATACGATCTCAACCGTCAAGATCTTTTATTAATCCGTATGAGGGGATAAAAAAAAATCTGGTCCGTCCATTCTTGGTTGTATCACCCACCACCACTCGAACTCTAATTCTTATCTATTTTCTCTTTCTTCCGTTTTGCTCTATCTTCTTCTCCTCTGCTCTTCGAGAAAATCTAAGATGGGGTGTTTAATAATGAAACCCTAAATCAAATGAAACCTAACTTCAATTCGTAATCTGCTACTGATTTCTTTTTTTTTCATTGATTCAATCTCAGAACCCCATTCAACATCTAACCTAGCCATAACTTGAACCATACCTCTCCATCCCTGAAGAACGAATAAACAACAGAAAATTTATCATCTTCTGCATCTCTTATCAAAGTTTCTTAATCATGGATTCAATTTTTGGATTTGGTGTTGCTGCTGCTAGAAATCAAGATCGATGATGAATTATAGTTAGGGTCTGAACAAGAAATTGGAGATGAAAATTTTGACGGCACTACAGGTGAAATCGATTACAGAAAAGAAGGAACCGAGATGGGTTCTGGTGGTTGTTTTCCGTGGTCAATGGAGGAGAAATTCCAAACAAAATTTATTTTGATATGAACCCTTGCTGTGAAACAATCAAAAACCCTTGAAGTCACATCAATTTTACAGCCAAAAATCTATAAACAACACCAAAATCATCTTCTCCATCTCGGATCCCCTTGTTGTTCTTCATTGTTCGTCAACTGGATTAATTGATTCGCAATCTATTCGATTCCGACTACCAATCTCATATTCAACAACACCGAATTCTCTCGTATTCTCACCAATTCATTCTATTGGAGCAATTCTTGAGATACAAACCCTAATTCTCTCTCGTATATATATTGTTTAAGAAACAAAACTGAAAATTTCCAACTTTAAAAGTACTTCGTTGGAAAGGTTCTCAAAATACAAACCCTAGAAATTAAATTGGTGGAATTGAAGAAGAACCTATCAACCCTTGTAATCAAATCCTAAACAATATCAGTAACCCTTCAAAAACTCTACTACTCTTTGTAGAAATTTGGTCTTCTATTGATGTCGAAGTTCGGAAGATGAAGTTTCTTTGTGAATTTATTTGGGGTTTTTAATTACATTTTGGAATTTAAAGAATCCCTCGTGGTGTAAATTTATTAAAATTTGGTGTTCTTGGTGGTGTCTCGAACTTAGAAATTATTTGGGGTTTTTTCTTTTGTAATGAAATTAGGGTATACAAATTGGGGGTTTGCTATAAATTTAGACAATTTTGTTTGGGTTTTTATTGAATTTTTAGTGTATGTAGTTTGTAGATTTCTCAGATGTTGTGTGAATTTTTGTTTTCAGTATCTGATAATTGAATATGAGGTCGAAAAGACTAGAACTTCAAGAATCTCTCAAGCAGCAGAAGCTTTCAACAACAAAATGACGAGAAGCTTCCAAGAACAAGAGGCAGTCAACAGCGAAATTCGGTCTTTGGGTGCATCAATAACGGTGCGAAGGCAAACAAAGTTGTGACCGATGCAAAGTGGATGAAGGACTCGAAAGAGGACTAGATCAAGACTTAAATTCAGTGGTGATTGGTTATGGTGGTTTTATGAGCAATGTTGCAGGCGTAAATGGAAATGAAATCAATTTTAATTCAAGCGTGGATTTTACTCTCAACTTGGATTTGGGTTTGATATGAATCTGTGTTGAGAAATCTCAGTATTTTGATTGTGATTGTGCAGACAAGAAAATGGAGGAATTGCTGGTTTGAGTTCTTTTCATCCAAGAGGCCATTAAGGTAGAAGACTAATAGTAGTTCTCTTTTGGCAAATAAAACCGATGGATATTTTAATGAACAAAAGTTTTGTTAACTTTTTTTTTTTCCCAACTTTGAATTGAGGAATGGTTGGTGAATTTGCAATTCCAAAGGCTGAAAATCCAAATGATGAAAGATATCAATTTGAGTGGCTATATAAAAATGGACTGCTGGGACTAATTTTCACATGGCGTTGCGGAACAGGTTTGAAAAATATCCAACTGATCTAACTGTGTACTTCTGAGAGTACTTGGAATCTAAATGTAGTTTCGAACTTTATTGCAGGATTCCTCATAAGCCTTATTGCAAACTATGGGGTTCCTTTCATGGTTTTGGTGTGGATAGCGATGTCATTCACTATTCCAAAGGAAGTTCCAACTGGAGTTCCCCGAAGGCTTTTTACTCATCTTCCAAGGGAACCTGCATCGTTGTATCATTGGACAGTAATCAAGGTAGTTTTGTAGATACAATCTATTGTAGACTTGATTTTTTTTTCTTTTTTCTTTTAGATACTATTTGACTACACAATCTAAGGATCTAAATCCAAAGTACGAAAATCTTGACATAATTTTATCGAAACTGCAGGATATGGTAAAAGTCCCACCCATGTACATTTTGCCGCCATTATACCGGGTGTGATGGCAACTGCTCTATACTTTTTGACCAGTGTTGCTTCTCAAATGGCATAATGAAGGAATTCAATGGGTCGCTATTGCAGATTGAAGATTTGTTATTGATGTTTCGCTCATGGTACTTCGGTGATGAAGAAATGGATGACATGATGGGTGCTGGTGGTGGATGTTGTAGGCTTTTGGTTTGAGTTAATAGCACTGAATTGCGAGATAGCTTCGCACAGGTTGAATGTCTAAATAAGTTGCATCTAGAGACTCACAACAAGAGCGAGATGATGGCGTCGAAAGCATTTGAGGATTGTTGGTCGATTCTATGGTAGCTAGGTTAAGAAGATGGGTGTTGCTAGAGTTTTCGTGTAAGATAACTTGTTGGAGTCTCAATTTGGTAAATGATTACATTGTAGATTATTGATAGTTTCACAAGTAAGAATGGTTATAATAATTTGCATGCTCGAGTTCTAAGACTGGTTTAAGTGTTTTAATGCTGTCACATTTTGATGGTTTACATTTGAATAATGCTGGTATATTTTGAATGCTGTTACCAATTTCAATATATTTTTTTTTCACAAATGAAAAATAAACACAACTGCTATGAAAGGTTGTCAAAGAAGTGACTTGCAACTCAAACAAAAGTTGTCAAGGAAATGACATACAACTCTAATCATAGTTGTCAAAGAATTCATACACAACTCTAGCCATAGTTGTTAACAAATTTTCTACAACTACAACAAGTGTAGTGTAGGAGTTATTTTCACAACCCAGGTAAGAGTTGTGTTAGGCATCAAGAGGAAAATTTCAAAGACATTCACAACTGAAGCAAGCATTGTACAAAACTAAACGACAACTATGTTTACGACTTTAGCTGAAGAGTTGTAAAGAATTGAGGATCTTCTACAACCCCCCCTTATGCAACCTATCGATAAACGTCGTCGTAGATGTATGACAACTCTTTTCAAGAGTAGTTGATCACTGTTTTTCCCGTAGTGGAACCTTCAAGGATCTGTAGTTGAGATGCCCGTATCTCAAATGCCATAAATTGCATTCATCTATATGATTGGTACTCATTGCACAATCTCCAATTGATGGCATAGATAGGGGAAAGACAAAATTTGCTGACATTTTCACTTTTGCCACCAATTGCCTATTAATTTTATCATAAATTGTGCATTCTCCGTCTTCGAAATGTTGTGAGTACCCTTTTATTATGAGTTGTCCAACACTTAATAGGTTTTGAGATAGGCCAGGAACATAAAGAACATCAGATATGTATCGAGTTTAACCCGACCTTATACGTACGGATATGACTCCTCTTCCTTCAACATTCTGATATTTTCCGTCTCCGAGTTTGACCGGTGGAATCTCTTGCTCGTCCAACTTAACGAAGTATTCTTTGTTTCCTGTCATATGGCTGCTGCATCCGCTGTCGACATACCATATACCTTGCGCTTCTTGTTGCGAGGTGAGGCAGGAATAAAATACTTGATTTTTAAAATCTTTTTTCTCGGAATAGTTAGCTTCATTAAGCCAACAATCTTTTTCCATGTGATTTAATTTATCACACTTGGTGCACTTGTACTTTCAATTTTCGATTGGATGGCCAAACTTTTGCAAACATTACATCGGAGATTTGAGGAGTAAATTGTGTCGTACCTTTGGTTATTATTTTTGTAACCTCCTTTTCCTCTTCTACGTCCGCGGTAGTAATTCCTGGGCCATTGATTTGACGTCGACCCTTTCTCGTGAGGTGATATTAATGATGATCCCCTCTGGAGCTTTCTTTTAAGCTTCCGTATTTTTCTTTTCACTGAAATTTATTTTTGATTGGAATTCCTGCTCCAACGGTTGCTCCGCGAACCTATTTATCCTTTTCTCGTGCGCCTCAAGTGAACCCATTAATTCGTGTACCGAGAGAGTCGATAAATTTTTGACTCCTCAATGGCAATGACGATGTGATCGAATTTGAATGGTAAGCTTCTTAAAATATTTTCTACAACTCTTTTATTTTCTATGGTATCTCCATAACTACGATTTGATTTACTATTCCAAAGTAACTCTTGAAAAGAAGTTCGGATAGTTTGATTTCTTTCATAAGTAAATTGTCAAAGTCTCGCAATAAATTTTGTAGTTTTATGGATATTACCTTTTCGGAACCTTGGAACGCCACTTTGAGAATATTCCAGGCCTCCTTCGAAGTTTTCGCCACCAAAATTCGAGGAAAAATAGCTTTGCTTACCCCTTGTTGTAGGAATAGTAGTGCTTTAGCATCCTTCTTGTTATTTTCCTTATACTCCTTTTTCTGTGTGTCAGTCCATGATGCCAGAACTGCTGCCACTTCGGGTACCAAGTAACTTTCTTCCACAAAATCCCATAGGTCTTGTGAAATGAATAATGTCTTCATTTGTAGACTCCAATAATCATAACTCTCACCATCAAAAATTGGAATTAAACTTTGGGCATAATTGAAACCTTGAATACTTGCCATGGGTAGAGTTTTAGGATTATCGGGATGGGTTTGCTTTGATACCAAATTTGTTGGCGCAATGCGGAAGTGTGATGGGTTTATGGAAATGGATTAAGAAAAGAGTTTGGGAAAAGAGGTTGGTTAATTGAAAGGTGAGGCTTATATTAATTTGAAATAAAAATATTACAAGGGAATTTTAGTGTAACTCTTTGGCCCACTTGGTTTACAAAGGCACTTTGGCTCTTACTAGCTAGCTCTCACTCTTTACCAATGCTCACTTGAGTTTTTTTGATTGATACTTAAAAATGAACCCAACGTTGCCTATTTATAGGCTAACTCAACCGACCAAGAGAACACTCTAGACACACAAAACTCTAGAGCTAATTGACCGACTTAGGGAAAGAAAATTCTAGAAAAGAATGCTGTAGATAACACGTGACCTTTTCCCTTATTTGGTGAGTCTTCTTATCTTAGTATAGAAACTAGGGATTCCCTTGATGAAATTCAACCAACTACCTGTAAGTATTTCTTACATACATTTTACTGATTTATAATTGTTTTTTTTTTTTAATTTTGACACAATCAGCTGGGATTAAAGGGCCCCACCCAAAAAGAAAGAAACAAAACTAAAACAGAAAAACCTGGCAAAAAGCCAGAGACCAAACAAAACTAAAACCTATGATAGATCTTCTGGTTTGCATCCTCAGCTAGAATAGTGTTAAAATCCTCACCCAGAGTATAGGATCAAGAAGCACATAAGAAGAAGGGACATATAATCCAAAGAACCCAGTCAGCAGCCCTATTAGTTTCACGATAAATATGACTAATCTTCACCCAATCAAGTCTGGCTAACAATTGACAAATATGCCTCCAGATATAAAAAACATTCCAGGGTGGATCAGGGTTCTTACTATTAAGCAAAGTAACAACAGCCATAGAATCAAGGCAAATGTGGAGCCGTTTCCAACCACCCTCCAAAGCCGCAATAAGACCAGCTTCCACTCCTTGTAATTCATGACCAAGAACAGAAATGGCATGGCTTGAACCACCAACCTGTTGCTAAACAAACTCCTTGATCATTCCTTAAAATAGCCCCAAACCCACCAATACCATCTCGAGAGACCCATCGAGAATTAAGCATAAGAGTATTCTCCTCTGGTTTTTGCCAGTGCAAAAAATAGCAGTACTAACCAAGAAGGAGCAGGAGACATTCCATATTTGGAAGAAATATCTAGAAAAAGGATTATCCTCAACCTTAATGTTGTGAGCTGCTATTTTCAACTTAACATCGTTTAGAATCTCCTGACCTAATCGAAGATAATTGTGCATTTGATTTCTAAAATTCCTAGCATTTCTCTCCTTCCAAATATGATAGATATAACTATTAAAGGTAAGTTTCCTAATGATTGAGATAATGCCCTTACCTTTAAAGTTTTCAATGCACCATTTGACTTCCTCCTGCCAACAATTTCTTTGGCTAGTAACAAACCCCATCTTCACCAGAAGACCCTGCCAGACTTGAGAAGAGAAAGGGCAAGAGTGAAAGAGATGCTCTTCATCCTCAAAACCCTGATTACATAACTGACAAACAGCACTAACATCCATACCCCAATTTAGCAATCTACTTTTAGTTTTTAATCTACCATGAAGAGACATCCAAGTAATAAAAGAGTGCTTAGGAATATGATTTTTGAACCAAACCATACTGTGCCAGAAAGGAAAATCCAAAGTATTCACCAAAGCTTTGTAGGTATCTTTAACAGTATAATTACGTAAGAGCTAGCAGACCAAATGACCTTATCAGGCTCGAAATATCCACACAAACCTGACCAATTTGTTGAATAATATTGGCTTCAAAAGTATCATCGAGTGAGGGAGATTCCATCCTTCAGTTGTAATATATTCAAGACCTTACAATTCCTTCCCCTGAAAAATAGAATCAATAGTATCCATTGGGATCCAGTCAGTAAGAGGGCCATGGGGATGCCAATTATCTCTTAGGAAAGAAGTAGAATTCCCATCCCCAATAGAGATTCTAAGATACTTAGCAGCAACTTCTCTTTGACTTAAAATATGTCTCCAGCTCCAAGAAGCATCTTGAGGGCAATTCATATTCCGTAAATCCTTATTCTTGATCGATTTTGTTTGACCCATTCTGTCAGATTGTCTTCTTATTTGAAACTAACTCCCAAATATGTCCGAGGCTAGCAGCTGAGTTAGTAACTTGAAGATTTCTAATGCCAAGACCCCCTTCTTTATAAGTGGTGCACACTTGATCCCGATTAATAGGGTAGCTAACTTTCTTCTCCGGATCCACACCGGCCCATAGAAACTTCTTGAAAATAGAATTAAGGCATTTTATCACTTTCTTGGGCAAGATAAAACAAGACAACCAATAGAAGACCATACCATGAAGCACATGTTTGATAAGCATCAATCTTCCACCATAAGAAAGATATCCGGCCTTCCAAGATTTAATCCTGCTTTGGTAACTTTATCTATCAAAGGAATACAATCTTTTAAAAGTTAATCTAGTAGATAAAAGAGGTAAACCCAAATACCGACAGGGAGATCACCCACACTACATTTTAAACAAAAATGATGTTCGGATAGTAATCTCATTAATCTTTGAGTGAAAAAGAGAAGATTTCTCCTTACTAATCTCCAAACCAGTAAAAGTACTAAATTGCTGAAGGCCAGTATTGTGAGAAGAAGCTGATTTGAAATCTCCTTTGAAGAAAACTAACACATCATCAGCAAAACATAAATGGGTTAAAGAAGTATTCTTACATTTAGGGTGAAAACTAAAGTCCCCTGACTGCACCTGATGCTTTAAGCACACACTAAGGATTTCCATCACCATTACAAAGAGATAGGGAGAGAGGGGACACCCTTGTCTCAGCCCTCTCTTAGCACCAAAAAAACCATAAGCAGATCCATTAACCATAATAGAAAATTTTGCAGTAGAAATGCAGCAAGAAATGTAGGAGGCAGGAAACCCAAATTTTTCCAGGGCAATAAGAACAGCTTTCCAACTCACTGAGTCATAGGCTTTTTTAATGTCAATCTTTAAGGTACATCTGGGAGATCCCCCTTTTCTATGATAGTTTCTAATAATTTCGTGAGCAACCAAGACATTATCCTGAATAGCTCTACCAGAAATAAAGGCCGACTGATTATGACTGATGATGGAAGAAAGAACATGCTTCATTCTCATAGAAATAATTTTTGTGATACATTTGTAAATAACATTGCAGCATGCTATGGGTCTAAAATCCAAGATGGAATTAGGATTAACTTTCTTAGCAACAAGGGTAAGGAAAGTACTGTTTATTTCTTTGAGCATTTTACCTTTGTTGAAGAAGTTAAGAACAGCTGCTGTGAAGTCATCTCCCACTATACTCCAGCACGCTTTAAAAAACCAACTAGAGAACCCGTCTGGCCCTGGAGCTTTGTTAGAGCCTATAGAAGAAAGAGCAGCAATGACATCATCTCTGGTAATAGGCAAATCAAGCAAATCTCTGTCAACATCTGTTAGGATACTCTCAAACTTTACATCCTTGAAACCAGGAGCATCTTCATTGAAGGGACTAGAAGCATCATCAAATAAGGAGGATAAAAAATCTACACATTCATTGGCTATGTCCTTATCTTCTTGGAGGAGAATATTATCTCTAGACATAAGAGTAAGGATGTTATTTCTTGAGGATCTCTCTTTAATGGATCTATGAAAGAAATGGGTGTTAGAATCTCCCAAATCCATCCATTGAACTCTGGATTTTTGTTTAGCAATGGATTCCTCATATCTAGCAACTTTAACAAAATTCTTGACTGCCTCCTTTTCTCTACAAGCGAGACTCAACACAAAGGGGTGTTCTTTGAACATGTTCTTGGATAGTCTTCATCTCAGATTTAGCCTGCTCAACCTGAACTGGAACATTTCTAAATCTTTCTTTTTTCCAAGCAATAACATCCTTCTTCACATTCTTCAACTTTGTGACAAAAATATACATAGGATTTCCTTGGACTGTAATATTCCAAGCTCTACTAACTAGCTCCTTGAACTCTGTTTCCTCAGTCATAAAATTAAAAACTTGAATGGTGGGGGTCCATGAGCTCTATTCTCAAAGATAGTGGTTATAATAGGGGAATGGTCTCGAAATACCGACTTCTAGGAACTCGACCTTTGAATCTTGGAAACAATTCACCCAATCTGAATTCACAGGAGTTCTGTCAAGTTTTGATAGGATTCTACTATCATCAATATGCCCATTTGTCCGGTGTAAAAACATCCGAATAAGGGAGATCAAATAATTGACTATCTTGACAACAATTCCAAAAATCTAGATAATCTTGAGGAGAAAGAATACCCCCAATCTTCTTATTTGGAAATAAAATAGAATTAAAGTCACCAAAAAGAGCTAGAGGACCATCAAAACTAGTAGAAAAATTCTGAATATCAGACCATAATTGTTGTCGCATCACAATATCATTGTTACCATAGACAACACCAATCGAGAAAGTTAACTGTCTTCTAGTAGTAACCTCAGCAAAAATCACTTGAGAAGAAGAAAACATTACATTTAAAGTAACCTCTTCAGGATCCCATCCTAACCAAATTCTGCCGAAAGGATCCTTATCATAATTATCTACAAACTTCCATGAAGATCTGATATATCTTCTTATTCTATCTTTATTATGACTCTGGACATGAGTTTCAACAATACCTATAATAGACAAATTATTTATTCTAATTAGATTACTTACTTCAGACTGTTTAAGAGGATCATTTAGACCTCTTATATTCCAAGCTCCCATTTTAAACATCATTGTTAACAAGGAGTTTTGGTTTCTTACCCCTTGATTTCTTTAAATCTGTTCCCTTTTTCTGTAGATTACTAGAAGTATTATGAGATCTCTTTTGAAAGTGCATTCTAGCACTATTGCCTCCAATTAGAAAGGATCCAGAAGTGCCTTCACCAGATATATTTGGATCACAATTCTCCACACTAGAATCATTACTAGAAGTATCAATGAGATTAACAGAAGGTCCAGGATCATCCTCCATGTCTCTAGAAACATCTTGAAGTGCTTCAAAAGCATTTTTAATAGAAATCACAGAGGGACCAGGAATGCTTACATTACTCACAGGGGAAGGGATAACAACAAGTCTTCTTTCTTCATTAGTTGAACTCTGTTGGGCCTGGGGCTCACCATTTCCTGAATCACCATCCATGATAAAATCCACATTAACCACAGGAATGACCACCTCCTCCTCCATAGCATCAACTTGTTGAACACTGTCTTGAGGCTTACTATGAGATCCTTTTTTCTCTTGTCTAGACCCTTTTACAATCCACTCAGATTTCTGAGGGTTAACCTCTTTAGTCTTCTTCTTCATCTCAGCAGAAGTATGAATAACATGAGGACAATTGGACTCAGTATGCCCAAAGAGTTTGCAGGTATGGCATTTTGGTGGCTTCCAAGTATACTCCACAGGAATCTTCAACGCCTCATTTCCATCAATGATCACTGGAATTTCAGTGGGATAATCAAATTCTGTGTCAATCTCCACACAGACTTTAGCAAAGCTCATTCTAGATCGCTCAAAAGTTCTCTTGTCAGTAAGAAGAGGAATTCCTAGAAAACTAGCAATCATACCAATACCCTTAGGGTTCCACATGAATAGAGGAATTTTCCTCAAAGATACCCAGATGGGGACAGTTTTAACTTCCTCCATATCTTGTTCAGATGTTGGAGTCCAGGGTCTAATCATAAACAATCTATTAGCAAGATAAACATGGCTATTTTCTAAAACTGATTGTCTATCTTCAGGAAAAGCAAAATCAAATACAAAAGTAGAATCGCCAAGTAAGGTCATATGCACATCACCCTTTAATCGCCATATCCTTAATAAGGTATTCTTAACAAAATTGAAGGATAAACGCCGACCAACAAAACCTCCAATCACAAGGTCCTCACAGCGTTTAATATCAGCTTCAAAATCAGAAAGAGAAATAATAGTAGCTTTCTTACCATTAAACAACTGAGGGGCTTGGTATTTCATAACACTTTCCTTCAGAAATTGGTGAAAACCCTTTTCCTTAGTCAACATAGAAACCCAATTTGCGGAAGACGGAGCAGCTGCTGTGAAGTCCCTAGCTTCGATTCAATTTCGAGAGGGTTTTACTCCATTTAGAGGAGGAAACTCCGACAAATTATTGATACCACCAGTAAGATTCACTTGATCTCCCTTAGAGGACTCCTCTACCATCATGGGAGAAGATGGTAGAGGCTGAGAAACTGTTGAAGGAGTAGCGGCACCACCAGACGGCGGTGCCATTGGAGGAACAAGAAAACAGAAGAAAGTCAGCCCTAATCGCCTCATTCAAAAGAGAACGGCCAGAGTCAAAGAAAAGTTATTTGTATTACCCTAAGTTCTGATTTATAATTGTTGTTGTTCGTTTCGTTTAATTGAACAAATTTCATAGTTTCGTTGTGCCAAAATTGTGATTTAAATTTTATAATTGTGATTTAAAGTTGTGCCGAAATTGGGGCAGTAAGATTCATTGTATTGTCTAACAAATTCGGAATTTGCGATCCAGCTGATACAAGTGTAGGTGGTGGTTGTGCCAAAATTGGAGGGAAAATGTGGAAAGAACAGATGGAAATTCAAGAACTTGCCAGAAATAGAGAAGTGTGGGCTGAATTGGAGAGTCTGGAGCCTTATAAGAGAAAGTGTTTTGATTTGTATTTGAAGCTTGAGCAGAAAAATGTGGAGTGCACTAAACTCCAAGGTAAATTAGTGGAGGTAGAAGATCACTCTTTACTCAGATGAGACTGATGCAGCTGAATGTTGGAAAAAGCTGTTTTCCTATTTCGAGAGTCGAGTCCAGAGGAAGGACAATGAAAGTTCAACATCTCGCATTTCGGGTTTGGACAGACTAGTCTTGAGGATGGAAAGTTAAAATTCTACAACGGCGGGATTTGTAGAGTCTCGCATTTCGAATTTGGAGAGTCTGATCCAGAGGATGTGGGAAATGGAAATTTAACAACGGCTGTAGAATCTCGCATTTCTAATTTGGTGAGACTAGTCTTGAGGAGTGGAAACGAAAGGTTTTTTTTTTTTTTTTTTTTTAATCAGCAAAACTATAGGATATATATTAATGAAAAAATAGGTTATTACAAATCTGTAAACCGAATGGAACCTTATAACCATCAGGTCCTTCCAGTCCTAAGAGTACAAAAGAAATTTATCTCTCAACTATCTCAGCCCATTTATAAATCATATCTTGAAACCCAATTCCCTCAAGAGCTTTAGATGGGATTGCGGATTGCCCATCCTGAGAATCAAAGCCTTGATGTCCATGATTATCTTGTCGTCACTTCTCTCGGTACCCTTGAAGATGCAATTATTTCGCTCTTTCCAAATGGACCAACAAATGGCATACGGGATTGCGTTCCACATATAATTCCCTGCAATAGTAAAATCGTTTCTGTCGATCTCAAGAAAAACATCTTTCACTTGTTCCTTGAACACCCAGCTCGTCCCAAAAATGTTTTTGAAATGACCCCAAACTTTTTTTGCCTTGTTACACAGTGTAGTAGTAAGTGATCGATAGATTCCATACTCTCTTTGCACATAACACACCGATTTGCCGTAATAATACCTTTATGTTGGAGATTATCGACTATCAAAATGGAATTATGGTGGACCAACCAGATAAAGAAACTAACCTTTGTCGGCACGTTGGAATTCCATATTGAATCTTTTGGAAAAGAGACCGTACTTGTATTCTCCAAGTGTTCATAACAAGATTTAACAGTGAATTTTCCATCTTTTTCCCACTTCCATATCCTTGTGTCTTCCTCCCCTGAAACTGTAACAGACTCCAAATGAGAGGTAAGTGATGCAGCCTCCCTTATTTCCCTATCTGACAACCTTCTTCTAAAATCCAGATCCCAGTTTATAATCCCTTCGGGAGTAACATGATAGAACTGATGCACCATGAGCTCTTTATTTCGAGTGATGTCAAAAAGGCTAGGAAAAAGAGATTGTAGGGGTCCATCCCCCACCCAGTGGTCCTTCCAGAATCTTATCCGATCACCCTTCCCAACCTTGTAATATAACCCTTCTCTAAACTTTTCCAACCTCTTACACACTCCTTTCCACACCCCAAAGTACCATAAGACCTCCTTGTTTCAACAAAGATCCCAGCCATTTTTATCCACCCCATACTTTTTAGCTATTTGTTCCCTCCACTTGGCGGTTCTCTCTCTACCGAAAACCTCCACAACCACTTACAAAGAAAAGCATAGTTGAATCTCCCTAACTCTCTAATCCCCAACCCCCCTTCTTCTTTACTGTTACAGATTTTCTTCCAGGAAACTAAACAGAACTTTCTTTCTAAGGCACTACTTTTCCACAAAAAGTTTCTCATAAGCCTATTGAGACTCTTTACAAAATGGGCCGGGATTGAGAAAACTCGACATGATGTAAATAGACAGAGTGCTTAGCACATATTTTAGAATAACCAACTCCGCTCCGTACGATAGGTTCGCCCTCGCAACCCTTGAAGTCTTCTTTTCTGTTTTTTCTATAATGGAGTCCCATAGAATCTTACTCCGATACGGAGCACCACCGTCATCCCTAGATATGTAAAGGGGAGATCTTCATGACTACAACCCATAAAAGTAGTAACCACCTCATCTGCCTCTGTCACTCCTAACCCAAAAGCCTGGCTCTTGTTTGGATTAACAGTTAGGCCAGAAACCATGTCAAAGCAAATAAATGTGGCTCTAATTAACTGAATCTGTTGTGGGCAATCCGATGAAAAGACCAGCGTGCCATCAGCAAAAAGGAGGTGTGAGACATCTGAACTCCTAGGCGACATCTTGAAACCTTGAATTAGATTGTGTTCTTCCAACCTTGTAAACAGTTTACACAAACCCTCCATAACCAAAGTAAACAAAAAGGGAGATAAAGCATCCCCTTGTCGCAAACCCCTAGTACCAGCAAACATCTTACCAGGGGTCCCATTAACTAGGACTGAAAAATGAGCATTAGAGATGCAAGAAAAGATCCATTTCCTCCAGTGACACCCGAAGCCCATTTTTACCATCACCAAGTCTAAGTAGTGCCAATTAACACGATCATATGCTTTCTCAACGTCCAATTTAATGTTGGAGAAAATGAGTTTTAATTAAAAGGTTTTTATGGTCTTGGTGTGGTTTGATCTAATGACCAAGGGTCTAAGGATACTCACTCATTTTTGGGTGAATGAAGTGGAACCTTTAGTCCCACATTGTGGAAAACTAAAGAGGAGCTCCACTATATAATCATACACTTATGTATGAATTGTAAAACGTGGGTGGAGAAATACATATTTTTACCCATGCGATATGCGCGTATGCCATGCACCAAGTCCCTCTTCTACATGGAATTATTTTTGGCGAGTTTTTGTTTAGAAAATTAATTCCAAAATTATTTCTTAAGAGTTTTATTTATGGTAAAATCCTTTTACTTGTTTTTGAAGAAAACCAAAACCTAACTTGATTTGCAAGTATTTCATCCTATAAATACAACTCGAAAATTTGTTTTCAACGCACGGAAAAATTCTCCTTTTATTTTCTAGGGTTTCTCCATACGTTTTTACTTCCATCCCCGTTGCTGAGTTCGAAGAGAGGGTAACTTGCGTTGTGCTAACTCAAGTTATATCGGGCAATCTTATCCTGGACACATCTTCGCTGTGAGGGGTTTAGCATTACTCAACTCGAGTATACCGGCCCGCGAACTAATGTGTTAAGGACAACTTGTTGAACCTGTGATTCTGCCCTCGTCAAGTTATTTCGGTAGAGTTGTTTCGCATTAGTTCTTTACATATTATTTTTGATAAATCTAACGTGCTGTTCATTGTTGCAAGATTCCAACATTTAAAAACCCAACCAGATTGTTTCTCTCTAAGCTTAGAATCAATGCATTCGTTAGCTAGCAGAATCTGTCTACTATTTGTCTATCTGCCACAAAAGCACTTTGAGCTTCACTTATAAGCTTGGGAAGGTCAATAATGAGATGTGGAAACGAAAGGTCAATATAAGTGGAAACGAAAGGTCAATAATGAGATGTGTAGAACTGCGGAATTCTGAAGCTCGGGGTTTGCAAAATGGGGTTAATCAAAGTGGTGAAAAGCAAAGAGATAAAAACCAGAGGAGCAAACCTAATGACGAAACCAGCAAGAGAGGGAGGAAGGATTCTCATGTGTAAAACCAAAGACAAGGTGTGAATGCATCCGACGTTGGCGTCATCATGAATCGAGCGAATTTCCAAAATACTCGGCTATGAACATTTCTTCTGGAACTTTACCTTTATCAAGTGGGGGTGAAAACGTTGAAGAAGGGAAGGGTTGGGGCTGTTCTGAAGAGAGACCATCTCAAGATCATTTGGATATGAATAAGGAGCCTTTTGCTAACTTAGTCTCAGATGACTGTGGTGAAAGTTCTGGCGGTTCTGAAGATTCTGATAGTTCGGTTGATTCAAAATATTCTCTTGGTGGCTTTATGGGACATGCTGGCGATGAAATATAGGCATAGGAAGGTCGACAAAGAAATGAAATGGAAATCTGAGGATGATATGCTTTCTTCATTTGAAGAGGATCCTGAGAGCAGATATCCGAAGACGAAATATCAAAAAATGGGTTGTTCCATTTCTCTGATGTGCTCAGGTATTCTCTACACTTTTCTTCCATCTCGATTAAACTTACAGCGTGTTCGTTTCGGGTTGTTGGACGCCCAGGAATCAGATTCCAAGGGAATGGCCCCAATTCCGGCGAACCGAACAGTCTAAATAACACCAGAATTAGATTCTGAGGGAATCCAATTCCCCCAGATTCCTTGTTTTCAATTCCAGCGACAAAGCGATGGAATAGAATTCGATTCCAGATCAAAAACACGGGAATTGATATGAAATGACAAAATTAGCCTTCCAACAAAATTAAATTCACATTTTTCATTTTTCATTATCTGTTTCCGAAACCGAGAGAGAGAATGAGAGGAAGGAAGAAAACCTAGAGTGATGGAGATCAACCAGGATTAAGCGATTACTGCTAATCATTCATCATCATCATCTTCTTCTTCGACGGGAACCAATATTTTGCAATCATATTAGTAGGATTTGGGGATCTAGGTTTGTTTCTCCTTTTATCATCAGGAATCATTCATCATCATCTTTTTCTTTTATTCGATTTTTATTATGTTCATGAATTGATTGATTTTGGGTCCTTTTATTAAATTTTTATGATTTTGATTAATCGATAGATTAGTTTGTACTATTCAGCTTATGGTTTCATGGAATGTTAACCAACTATGTATGCATGTGTGGTAGCCATTAATAATGAGCTAATTGAGTAACTCTCAGGAGTAACTTGTTGCATTTTTGATTGAGTTGATTCTGTTGTTGTTTATGTTCCCGAAAATTCAATTATCAGTACTACAGTCAAAACTTAAAATTCATCACTGATTCATTTTAGGTTGTGCCTCAAGACATTCTAAAAAATTGATTTGGTAGTGCCTCATGAAATCTATTACTAGAATCGAACTTTTACATAGAGCTCATGGGAGACGAAGTAGTGTGAACTAGTTTAAGTAGAGAATGACAATCCAAAATGTATTATAAACATTTCTATGTATGTCATGAAATCGACTTTTTTCTCATGCACTTGGATTTCATTGTTTTGGTTTTGATCAGGTGTTGAGGAAGAAGAAACTGTATCTTTGGTGGTGGTTCATTTCGCAATTGGCTTTAGCTTACACAGAGACTAATTAGAGGTTTGTTTTTGCACATTTTTCTTTCATTGTGTGGTTCTAGCATAAATTTTTTCTCATGATATTTGCTTTAGACTATTTTGCTTCAAACTATCAAATTTATTTTTCCATTGAGGACGGTGCTGCACTACTTGAATGAGAATGATTTTACAATCCATTATCACTTAGATTATGCTTGTTTTGTCCTGTAAAACTTTTGAGATTTGACTTGAGGCATATATTGAGTCACCCTGTGGTTGTATGATTGTTTACTGTTTCTGTTTTTGAGATCCAGTGTTTTCAAGTGGTATGATGGGACTTCAATGAATTACTGTGTCCTTAAGAATTTGCAGAATAATCTTCTGTAACAGTAGCAAGTAGGTTATAAATGGCAGCACGTTTAGTTTTATTATCTGTGTCTCTATAGTCATGTATGCTTGACCATTCTATTCTTATGCTTTTCGAATTCAGACCCACTTCCAGTATGGCTCCTCTAGTCTGGTCAAAGAAAAGAAAACATGAAATGATGACCGACAATATCCGAACAACGTTGGATGCAAAGAATTTTTATTTTACATTTACTTCTATTCATATGTCCTGCATCATCAAAGATGTGTGTTGAGAGCCAATGACCGTTTTGAATTAACTATGGTACGATTGTGGGTGATGGAAGATTTGGTATACAAAAGTGACACCAAATGTAAATCCCAACTTCGTCTCGATAGACGCACTTTTAGAATTCTTTGTCATAAGCGCGCACCATTAGCGGACTAGAAAA